>CM071586.1:10454382-10518523 GCA_036426205.1 Ascaphus truei
GAGGGGAGGGATGGGATGGGATTGAGGTGGGGGGTTAAACAACAGCAGGCATGAGAAGTGTCGTATGGGGAGGCGAGGAGAGAGCAAAGTAGGAATACAGGAGGGACCAGGATTAGGAGAGATATCCCGAAGAAGCAAGGAGGAGAGCATGGAAAGAAAAGAGAATTGTGAGTGAGGAGATTGTGGTAGGGTTGGTTTAGTGCAGGTGTATAGCTGTGTGTGCAGAGGAACCAGGTAAGAAAGGAGTTCATTGTGACATGAGAAGTGGGGAGGAAAGAAAGGAGAGAGGAGATATATGAATAGAGTTTAGAGACATAAGGAGACTGGTGGAAGGAAGTGCCATACTTTGAAAATAGTGAGGTGCAGGCAAATATAAAAAATAAAGGCACGCATCACAGCAAATAGTTAAGTGTTGAGTGTGCAGTCTGTAGATAGATGATATCCTCTTTTCTAAACGTAGATAAAAAGCAGGAATCAAGATAGCAGTAGGTGATGCACTGTTCCATTCTTTTTGAACTGTCTTTTTAAATTATATTTCTCTTGAAACCATTTCGACTTTAAAAGCATATGCTGATACAAAGCATGGCTGCTAGCGCAATGGCTGTAGAGTTTACGTATATACTTTTAGAAAGTCACTGGTTGGCCACAACAAACTTATTAGCACATGTGAGGGTAGTTAAATGTATATGGATATATATATTGGGGGGCTCTGAATATATCGGTGTCCCCCCCTCACCTCAAAATGCCAGTGCGCCGCCTGCAGCAGCTGCTTGGCCTGGTCACCGTGCAACCGGCCGCCAGCACGAACTGGTTAATCATGACCTGGGCCGCAGATCACTCCAGTTCCCTGAATGTTTCCGGGAGCGGAGAGGCCGCCTCACAACGGAAGCAACAGGGTGGGGGGCCTGCCGCTTGCCACCGACACTCCTCATTGGCCGCGCCGCCGCCGTCACCCGCGAGGACACTCGGAGAGCGCTCCCTATTGGTCCGCCGGCTTGTTTTGGCTGTTTTTCGCGCATCTCATGGTGGCGGCTTTCTCCTTCAACGATCCCGCCTATTGATGTTTTGATTGCGGGCATTAGCTGTTGGTCGGTGTTGATGAGCGCAGACAGTCGCTGTGCGGTCGCGATTGGCTTCGGGTAGGCAGCTGGGCCGGGTGTAATGATTGGTCCTGATTAGACGGTTTAAACCGAAGTCTCTGAGGCTTGGAGCTGGTGATTGGTGCTGAGTCCCGTAGTGTAACAACAGGGAAAGTGGCCAAGTTCATTGAGGACTTTGTGACAGACACACACACACACACACACACACACACACACGGCTTCAAGGAGAATGCAGTCTCTCCGCCGGGGTTTTGACTCCGCCCACGTGTCCTCCCACACACGGCACGAGTGCAGATTGACTGCACCCGGCCACCGTACGCCTCCAGCCCCTGCAGGACAGATTTTACTTCCGCCCGTGCTACTCGCTTCCCCCACACCCGCGCTCGCTTCTCCCGCGGTGAGCGGGCCGCAAAAATATCCGTTGCGGGCCGCGGGCCGCATGTTTGACATGCCTGCACTAGAGCAAAACACAAGTACAGAGGACAGTACCACATACAGATACGTACACAAGACATGGACACCTAGTACACTTACAGTATGACACTCAGAAATCAATTCCCACGACCAAAAGACGATATAGGGAGTTTTTGTGACCTAATGAAAAGTCTAATGACTGCATGCGACCCCGTTTGCGAACATATAAACATTTACTGACAGTCATTATGACAAAAACAGAACAAGGGAAATTTACCAAAGCCGTTAATAACGATAGAGCTGAAAGGACTCCAGTATGGGCCTCAGTGAATTGGGAGCCCGCACAAAAAAAAAACAAATGCTTAACAAGGCCATTTTGGCCGCACTCCAAAAGGCATTTGCCCCGGCGATTAATTGGGAAAAAATTAATTCAATCAAGCAGGAAAAGGGAGAGACAGTAGAAGAATTTGCAAACAGGTTAATCCAGGCTGTAAAATCCTATGAAGGGATAAGGAATGTTGAGGTGGGTTCTGGCCCTCTTCTAGTGGCAGCCTTTGTTATGGGTTTACACACAGATATTGCCAAAGGTTTAACCAGGGTATTTAAAAAATGGGAAAGTCTACCCATAAGTGAAATGATAGCTAGCGCAAAGCATTTTGAAAGGAAGAAACAGGAATGTGAAAAGGCAGAGAAACAGAAATCGTGTATGAAAGCTCAGACTGTATTTTTTCAGGATAATAGACAGAGACAGGGAGGTTACCAAGAGAAGGACAAAGGAAGTGACAATAAAAGAAGGGATTGGAGGCAGATAGAATGTTTTAATTGCAGAAAAATAGGACACATAGCCAGAAATTGCAGAACAGCCCCTAGCAGTTATTTTCTTTTCTCAACAAATTGTTTTTGTTTTTAACTACTGTAAAACAGGTCTTCCCCACCACTATTAAGAATCTCAGATTTTCTCAAGTGTACACACTGAGTAGGGAACATACTGTCTTTTTTGTATGTATTTAGAATTGGGAAAATAGTTTTTCCCCCAAAAAATATTATGTTACATTATAAAGTTAAAAAAAAAAAAAGTTGTTTGCAATAAATTACTATGGAAAGAAGCGTGAACCTACGAGCAGCCGCCCCGTTTTCTTATACACAAGAATGCGAACGCACGGGCTCGTAGTGGAACCTTCCGACCTTCAGTAATCCCCGTGTGTCCGTGGTAGTATAAATCTTCGGATTTCATGAGGCTTTGTGGCTACGATTATGCATGGCATGACCGTCTAATCAAAGCTGCAGGGCCAGGATCTGAATACACTTAGAAGTTTTACCTGAATGAATCCCCGTGTGTAAGAATTGAATCATGCCAACACCAGGATAACACATGTATACAAATCACCATCCAAGAACTTGTAAGTGTTTTACAAAAATAAGAATATCATTAATTGCATACAATACAAGTTCTAAGTGTCCGTGATAAATGAGAAAGAAGGACAAAAAGAATGGGTATATGTGGAAAGATCAATTAAGCTTTACCATTTTTTAATAAAACATTCGGTTACTGGTATAGTTTAAAAGTTTATTCGCTCTGGCCAGGCGGATACATTTTTAAAACCAGGAGATATTCTTTTTTCCTTCTGCATCAAAAGTCCACGAAAGAGAGAGAATTAGGAAAGCAGTCCAAACAGGAAAACCCTCCTCCAGCAGCAAAAAGTGCATTCCAGACAGGAAAGGTTCATTAGTAATTCCGAACCTTCAAATTTAGGTTTAAAAACAACTCAGTAATAATATGGGTAAAGAAAATTATTATTATTTTTTAGACTAAGTATGCAGGATAAAACTGTTCTGTGTTACAATTTTTTCATTATTATTTTTGTAAACTTGCTTTTGCTCTGTATCAGAGACGTGTGAAATTATGTTTGTGTATGGTGCTTTCTATTTTCTGTATAACCGGTAAAAACATTTCAATTCTATTTGTTTTAAATATGTCTTAAGATGTTGGTAAATGTTTACAAGCACATGATATGTCAAGAGACAATGATCCCTTGTTTTCTTTCGAAGGTAGCATGAAAAATTAATTTTATATAGGGCTATATGAGAAGCTCCATTTTTACCTCTAAGCTACCCCAGCCTGTATAAGCAGTCAGTATATGCTAGAATCCACAGAGGAGTGCTACTGAGCATGGCAATATATATTTAAAACCAGAGACAAAACATGAAACACAGATAGAGCTCAGTGCACATCCAGTTAAACTTATACATGGTACAGTGCCTAAATATATATGTATAGATATCTATTAAATAAAATTGTCTTTTAGTTTAACATTTTGGCCAAAGTGTTGTAAGCCCCTGAGCCACTACACGGCAGACCACATCTCAAGGGTCCCTAACACTAATATAAATTATTAATAACCTGTTCATTACCAGGAAGAATGATTTATAATAAATCTGTCAAAATTAGTTGCATAGTTCTAAGTCTGATTGAAGCTTTTATTAACCTGTACATTACTAGGAAAAGCACTCTGTATTAGATTTGTCACAATCATACTGCAAGCAAGCAAGTTCCCCTCAGAGTGGGAGATGCTATGGAGTGAGCTATGGGGAACTTGCTTGCTTGCAGTATGATTGTGACAAATCTAATACAGAGTGCTTTTGCTAGTGTAACCCTGGTCCCCAGCAGCTCCTGGAGACCCCCCTCCCCTGGTGCAGCTCGATCGCGGGTACTGAACAACCCGACGGCTGCTTCCAAGGGTGGGGGCTGGAGCAGGGAGCAGCGCGGCTTCTCCTGCCTGCGGCCGGTTGCCGGGGACGCGATCGGGCCGTTGCTAAGGCCGCGATCGCGTCTCTAAGGTCCCGGCGGCCGGTGAGGCAGGGCGCCGCCATTGAAGACAGCGTTGCGCATGCGCAGGGACGCGTAGGCGCAGGGAAAGCCCCAGAGCTAGGGATAGCTCGCGCGAGCATAGGGACAGCTCGGGGAGAAGAGAGAAAGCCCGGGAGAGCTTGCGCACGCGCAGTGCAGGGTAGGAAAAGCCCGCGAACCCCTAGCCTACCAGGGAAGGCTCTGAGCTGGGACTACATATCCCAAGAGCCTTTGCACGCCCCATGTGATACCAGGGAGCCAATAGGGCTTAGGAAGGCCTGGAGGAAAGAGATACATTGTTTGGGCTGCAGCACGTTTGTGAGTTGGAGCAGCGGAGCTGAAGGGGAAGGAAGGATGCAGGGAGTGAGTGCAGCTCCTGCATCCTGATAGGTACCCTCACCCTCCAGGTAGGCCCCAACTCCCCACCAGGTTAGTGGGTAACTGATAAGGGACGGCCCTAGATAGGGAGGTCGCCCTTAGTGTATGTAAGGTGCAGGTTTGGCAGTGCCACAGCGGGTAGTGCTGTGCGCACTGGCAAATAGGCACAGCGTGCGAGCAGTGTGTTTGCTGCGGGTTCCAGGTTGCTGTGTTGAGTGTTGTATGTGACGCTGCGTGTACTGAGTGCAGTGTGTGTGCAGTGTGTGTGGATCCCTGCAGGCTGACAGTGTGAGCTGAGTGTTGGCTGCAGGTGCGTTAGGCTGTTAGGATTAGCAGTTACAGTTGAGACTGGGTAGCTAGGGGAAGGGGGGCAGGTTAATGTTCCACAGGCCCTAGGAGTTTTCCCCAAGCCATCCCAGGTTGCGGTTCCTCAGGGACAGGCCCTAGGTTAGGGTTGCTGTCACTCTAGAAGTAGTTAGGCAGAAAGCTGATAACGGCGGTTGCTGTTCCCATGCGGTTGGTGTTGCCGTGATCGGTTGCAGTTCCCGTGGAGCGGTGGGACCCTCGTTGGGGTCCACCGGCAGAGTACCTGGAAAGAATCAGACGGACGTCTGACCCTTTGAGAAGAGTGTTGCAGGCCCGAGCATCGGAGTGCTCGGAAGGTATCAATATTATATGTGCACCAACAGGCCTAGAGGTTTTAGTGACTGCGCAGTCACCCAGTGACCATCTCTGTAGGAGTACGGGACATTGGGTGGGGTTCTTGGGACACTGGGTGGGATCACCTGGTGTCGGGGAATCGTCCTGCGAGACGTCACCACGGGTAGTGTCTCCTCGTGAGAGGGACACAGGTTATGATGTTATGTAATGGATTATGATATTCTCTATGTTCGTAGTAAAGCCCTTAGTTATATATAATCACTGTGTGTGTAGTTTCTTATTGGGTTCCTATGTAGGGTCATTCTACACTTCCCTAGAATCCTACATAGGTGGAGGCGCTGTAAACGAAGATCCGTTCCAGAGGATTCACCCCAGGCTCTCATTAGCGGAGGCTCAGACCTCCTGTGAGCCTGCAGGTATACGCACCACACCGGTAACACCACATGTTCTACTCACCCACACTACATATGAGATTGGGTGGGGTGGAATACCCGTTACACTGGTAATATACACTGGCGACACACTTTATTCGAGCTCGGCTAGTCCCACGAATTCGGGTATACCCGGGTGTATTGAGGTTTGTGACTGTTTTCTGCCCGAGTGCATTGAGGTATTTTCCAGGCAGGGATTGAAGCATTTTATTCCCTCTGGCTGCAATACTGCACAGTATATATATATATATACTGCATTACAATTCATGAATTTATGCCATCTGGTAGACACGCGAAGCATTGCAGCCTATTAAATCCTAATCATTATCATTTAACAGATCAGCCGCCCGTCAGCCAGGCAATGAACCCAGGCTGGGAAGGCAAACACAACGGGGCTTGTCAGAGGTGAGGAGCGGCGCATTCCAGGTATCTGCCAGGTACATACTGGGTATTTGCTCGAATAAAGTGTGTCGGTGCAGTACAGGTTAATAAAAGCTTCAATCAGACTTAGAACTATGCAACTAATTTTGACACATTTATTATAAATCATTCTTCCTGGTAATGCACAGGTTATTAAGAATTTATATTAGTGTGAGGGACCCTTGAGATGTGGTCTGCCGGGTAGTGGCTCAAGGGCTTACAACATTTTGGCCAAAATGTTAAACTAAAAGACCCTTTTATTTAATAGATATCTATACATATATATGTAGCCATGCATAATAATGACTGCAGACATCTTCCCTGTTGGCAGTAAGTCCTGGTAAGTACAGGCCTGCCAGCAGTAGTTATGGAGGTTTTCCCTCACACCCTGGTGAGGTGCCCTGTGTATGGATGGGAGTGGCTACATGCTCTGAGTCCCTGGATAGTGACATCAGAGATGTGCCTGCCCCCTGAGGTATAAAGGTCACAACACTGTCAGTTAAGTGTTGTTGACAAGCAGTAGTTGCAGTTGTTGCACAGAGAGTGCAAGATAGTTTCATGACCCTAGTGCTGTAACTAGTGGCACGACTATTCTAATCAAGCCTGTCTAGGCCACACTGTGTCCAGGGACCTGGCACAGGGGGGATCTCCCTAAAGGGAGAGGGGATCCCACTCCAATTGAGGAGGGCAGTACCTAGCAAAGGGACAGCACGGAGGAATGTGCGGCTGAAGCTGAGAGCTGCATGGGGCAGTCTACTGTAATCAGATCTTCAATAAAGATGCCCTTGTTAAAGAAACCCCCACTGTGTGAGTGTGAGATTACTCAACAGTGGCAGTCACCACCGAGAAGGAGTTCCTCACCAGGACCATCCCCCTGCGGAAGCATAGATCCTGATGAGGTGGAGGCGCTGCACATGATGTAAGTTGGACTCCCCTAATACCATCAAGCGGGAGACTCAGGAGTCCTGTGCTTGCAGGTGCACCACCATACACGATCACGTAATGGGGACCGGTTAGACCACACGGGCCAATGCGAGATTGGGGGGGTCAGACAAGGGGGTCCAGCCGTTACATATATTTAGGCACTGTACCGTGTATAAGTTTCACTGGATGTGCACTGAGCTCTGTCTGTGTTTCATGTTCTGTCTCTGGTTTTAAATATGCTAGAATCCAGCAATTTTTAACCACTCCAATTCAATGGCATTTGCAGAAAGCCCAGAAAAATTAGCTGCCTATATGCCAATAGTAAGCAACTGAAGTTTGACATTGTTTTAATAATACAATTATATTCTATAGTTATTTCTGTATTTTAATAGTGCTGAAAGTATACCCAGTAATTCACAAAGCGTACAATATAAAGAAGTTAGCATACAGTCATATATGAAATAATTTTTCCTATAGTCAACTGAAAATGTAATGTAGTGAAAAACTTGTAACTATTTTCTCTCCTTTTCTCTCCAAAAGGTGACTCAATTTGAACCCTTACCTATAACCTCTCATTTTAAAGAATGCAACCCTAGACAATCCAGATTTTATTACTTCATGGCATATATAAATCTCAAGCTGCTAATGTTTTAAACGCCATAATTCTTTTATGTCGTATATTGTTCACATGGCATAGGATTTGCATATGAACAAAAGAGGGGATAATTTATATTATTTACTGTAATACACCTGTCTATATGCGGATGCTAAGACAAGTGATAAAAATAAATAAAAATAAAAGTATTTTCTAATATCGTGCTGATACTAAATTATAGTGGCTAGAAGCGCACCCCTTGTGCTTTTTATTAATGACATTTTTCATTGTGCTTTTTATTAATGACATGTTTTAAGTCCCTCTAATCTCAGGTGCAGCTTATACAGTCTACCAAAGAAAACAGCATCAGCTAATAGAATGTGATTGAATAATGGTCAAGCATTTTCTACGCAAGAACGCTCTTCATCCCAGGTTCTGCCGAAGCTTACGAGCGAAACATGTTGTTCTGAGGAGGATTTTTGGACATGTTATACTGTACCACCGCAGTTTCACCTGGATCGCCGTTCGCCGCCAGACTTTTCGGACGCGGAAGTCAGGGTACAACGCCGATCGCGCCATACAGGAGAGCTGCCGTGAGTTCTGGGACATTTCCAATTGGACTTTTTACTTCTTTTATTCATTAAAGTTCTGTTTTTTACCTGGCTTACCCTGCCTGTGATTTACTAAAGAAGATTGTGCTCCACCTCTAAGGCTGGGATTATCTCTGAGTGTCTACACTCACATATGGCCATTTGAGTGGTTTTTATATATCTATTTTATCCATCCCACCATTTATTGTCACTTGACAGTGTCATACACCTATGGCTGTTCTCCCCTCCTTCTCTCCTGAGATCTCCGTCAGGACCAGTGATCAATGAAGCAAGCCGTAGGCTAAAGCCACCTTTGTTGTGATGTGTCTACACTCACACATGGCCGTGTGAGTGATTTTGTATTACTTCCTTCCATCCTATTTCCCCTCCCATCACCCATTCAATTTTTTAGCAATTTAGGCTATTGTGTGACTTACATTTTGCTGTTTCTGTTTTTTCTGGCTTGCGCTCGCCTTATTGTGTCTTCATACTGTGTGAGGATCGTGGGAGATCCGTTACCGGCTGAGCAGCAACAAAGACCAGCGGCTAGTATTGCACGATTTTATTATTTATGTGCATCATTGCCGCCTATCTACATCCACTTTGAACTCCAACTAGATTTTGGGTATCAGTGTGTATAATTGTGAGGAGCGCCCCAGTTTTCTTGTATATCATTTACTCACTTAACCAAGAACAGGTTTAGTTCAGACTAATGGCCCTACAGAATAGAATGGCACTAGACTACATTTTAGCAGCAAAGGGGGGCATATGTGCCCTCATTAAAGAGAAATGTTGTGTCTTCATTCAAGATCAAAGTGGTCAAATTGAGTATGAGCTAGAGGAAATCGCAGAGATACAGGACAGGTTGAGGAAGGGAGGAGATGCAGAGTGGGATATTTTTGGGCTTGGCAATTTGCTGGGATCACTAGGATCAAAACTGGTGAGTGGTTTGTTGTGTGTGCTGGTTGTATTTGTCATCATCTATGTGTGTGTCACCTGTTGCAAGAGCCTGATCCATACGTGTGTCACCCCCTCTACTGATTCAATGGCCCTCTTTTCAGGAGCAAAATATGCCAACACTGACAGCAGTCCCTTGAAGAAAGAAGAAAACGGCGAACTAACTCTAGAAGATATTCTGGCCGCAGAGCCAGTGGACATTGCTAAGGGAGGCAACGGTCAGGCCCACTCCCTATTCTACCAGGACTATGAGACCACCAATAATTCAATACTGGACTGTTATCCGTAAAGCATTTTTTGTTTAAGGATTAAAAGGAAGGATTGTGAAAGTGTGATATAAAGCACACATAGGGGGGTGCACAAGGATCCATTTTGTTTCTCTGTTTGTCATCATGTTTTTTATATAGTATGATAGAAGTTTGATTGAGATTTGACCTCTGTGATCTTGCTATCCTGTAAATCACAGATTCCCTCAGGGTCTTTCACTCTTCCACAACTAATCTGTATATATGCCAGGTGCAAGGGAGGGGGGGGGGGGGGGGTGAACGGAGGGAAGAACCCGTTTGAGATAAGAGGCTATACCCATATAAAACTCCAATTTGGGTGGATGTGTTTGCAAATAATTGGAGTTTAGGAAACAGTAAAGATAAAAATCTTGCTTCCCCTGCTCCTCCTTATTTTCCAATAACAGCCCTAAATTTAGGAATGTGATAATTGTGTTATCAGGAAATACTCCCCCCAAGGTGTGAGCCAAAGTGTAGTATAAGAGCGATGTAGTAAAAACCTGTATTTTCTTGTATTGATCAGGTATCTGTATCAATAAAAGGTCAACCCCTCCTGGAGGGGCGTATTATTATAATTTCCTATAAGCCAGCCCATCTAGGGGCATGTATTATACCTCAGGAGGGTATAACGATTATGTATTTCTCCCTATACTGTATGGCAGAGGAGCTCTGGCATCGAGCTTCCTTTCCTTGTATACTCGTAATGAAATAAACTCTTACTTGATTCAACTCTGAAAAATATTGAACCCGTAACCATTGTATTTTTTCTTGCATTCACACCGCCATGTTATCCCTGTCAGTGATTAGCGCGATACCGCCATGTTATCCCTGTCAGTGATTAGCGCGATACTGCGTGATACCGCCATGTTATCCCTGTCAGTGATTAGCGCGATACCGCCATGTTATCACTGCTTAGTGATTAGTACAGTGGGCAGTATCACGCTATAAGGGCATTTATCGTGCATTAAGCCGCTTATCACTGTTTAGTGAATGAGCCCCTAAGCCTGCTGGTCAGAAAGCGCAACGCACAGCAGATGCTAATGCCAATTATAGGCTATGGGGACATAGTATACGGCTCGGCACCCCAAACTCACCTTAGCAAACATGACACCCTCTACAAATCAATATGCCATTTTGATCTCCAATGCAACTACAGCACACATCACTGCGACGCGCTCACGTCTCTGCGACGCGCTCAGAGAACTAGATTGTCCATCACTTGAGTCTAGGCGCAAAGTTCACCTTTCCGGTCTCGCCTTCAAATACTTTATGGGCAAACTCCTCACCCCTACCACACGCAGAGAGTTACTGCCCCGCAGAGCTTACACTCTATATATACACTCACACTACTTCTATATATAACAATGTAATCAGTGTGAGAGAGTTACTGTCCCGCAGAGCTTACATTCTATATATACACTCACACACTACTTCTATATATAACAATGTAATCAGTGTGAGAGAGTTACTGTCCCGCAGAGCTTACATTCTATATACACAGTACAGGTCAGTGACCCCTGTATATATTCACCAGAATAGACCCCGGACACCCCCAGGGTGAGGAGCAGGAGGAGGGGACACAGCATTGTGCTGGTAAATGGGCACATTGGGGACCTCGCTCTGTGACACGCATGTGTCTCTGTGACACGCATGTGTCTCTGTGACACGCATGTGTCTCTGTGACACGCATGTGTCTCTGTGACACGCATGGCGCCCCGAGCCTTATATACAGGGGAGAAATACTATATGCTGGTTGGATGGCGCGGCACCCTCTATCCAATGAGAAAATCCACCTCAATTGGGTCAGCAGTTACCAGGCAGATATTATCTGTCCCTCTCTCCCACCCCTTTCCCAGCAGAGTAGAAATGTTATGATTTCCGATAAGCTGCGTGGCTCAGGCAGCCTATCAGATAAATGGGAGAACGGGATGTCATTGGTTGCTGGGTAGAGACTATCTCACAGAGCCTGTGCAGAGGGGAACTGAGTGACAGTGACACCTAGTAACCAATGAGAGAACTGCAGAGCATCGGTGCATTAACCCCTCCCCTGCCAGAGACCTGCAGAGCGTTGGTGTATTAACCCCTCCCCTGCCAGAGACCTGCAGAGCATCTCTGCATTAACCCCTCACCTGCCAGAGACCTGCAGAGCATCTCTCCATTAACCCCTCACCTGCCAGAGACCCTGCAGAGCATCGCTGCATTAACCCATCCCCTACCAGAGACCTGCAGAGCGTCGGCGCATTAACCCCTCCCATGTCAGAGACCTGCAGAGCATGGCTGCATTAACCACTCCCCTGCTAGAGACCTGCAGACCATCGCTCCATTAACCCCTCCCTGCCAGAGACCCTGCAAAGCATCGCTGCATTAACCTCTCTCCTGCCAGAGACCCTGCAGAGCATTGCTGAATTAACCACCCCCCTGCCGGAAATCCTGCAGAGCATCGCTCCATATACCCCTCCCCTGCCAGAGACCCTGCAGTCACAGACACACACAGACACACACAGACACACACAGACACACACAGACACACACAGACACACACAGACACACACAGCCCCGATCCAGCTAAGGGTTGCCAGGTGGCTTGTCCAAAAATACTGGACACAATACTGGACACCCCCGCCCCCCGAACACAAAATATACCCCACGCCCCGCAAATACATATAAAAAATACCCCCACGTCCCGCGAATACATATAAAAAATACCCCCAAGCCTCCCGAATACATTTAAAATATACCCCCAAGCCCCCCGAATACATTTAAAATATACCCCCACCTCCCCCAATACATTTAAAATATACCCCACCTCCCCAATACTGTACATATAAAATATACCCCACATCCCAATACATATAAAATATACCCCCACCTCCCCAATACATATAAAATATATCAACACCTCCCCAATACATATAAAATATACCCCACCTCCCCAATACATATAAAATATACCCCCACCTCCCCAATACATATAAAATATACACACACACACACACACACACACACACACACACACACACAACTACTTCAGCTTCAACAAGGCAATGTACCTACAACTAATGGGGACTGCAGTGGGTACCAAGATGGCACCGCAATATGCCAACCTTTTCATGGCAAATCTTGAACAAAGATTCCTAACTACATGCCCCACAAACCCTACAAATACTACAGATACATTGATGACCTGTTTATAATATGGACAGAGGGTGAAGAAAACCAAAAACAATTCCATGAGTCCCTGAACTCATTCCACCCATCAATTAAACTCAAAATGGATTATTCGGCAAACCTAGTAAACTTTCTAGACACAACAGTAACACTGAAAGATGGCAAACAACACACATCTGTATACAAGAAACCAACAGACAGACGCAGTTACCTCCACAACTCCAGCTTCCATCCCACTCACACCAAACAAGGTATCATACACAGCCAGGCTATAAGATACCACCGCATATGCTCTGACACGGAAGACAGAAACAGGCATCTCACAACCCTGACCGAATCGTTCAGACAGAAGGGATACAAACCAAAGACTATTGCCAAAACTATTACATCTGCACTAAATGCCCCACGAGAACACCTGCTACAATACAGACAGAAAGAACCTACCACACGCATACCACTAGTGACCACATACCACCCTACCCTAGAGGGAATACGAAAAATAATCAAAGATCTGCAACCCATGCTGACAGAGGATGTGACATGAAAAGAAATCTTTCCCAAACCTCCCATTCTTGCGTTCCGGCAACCACCAAACCTCAAACAGAAATTAGTCAGCAGAAAACTTCACAACTATTTTAAAGACATGGATAATGGCACAAAACCGTGCAGCAACACACGCTGCAAACTCTGCAAACACATTTGCCAGGATCCCACAGCCAGTCACAACCATAGAACAGTCAATGTTAAAGGATCATACTGCTGCACATCCAGGAATGTGGTGTATATGATTCAGTGAAAAAAAGGGCGATGTAGAATTAGCGCTAATGATCTAATAATAAACAATGAACCCTATATGAGGGTAAGCCCTTAGTGGGGTGTTAGGCAGCCTGGTGGAACCCTGATAGTACCATCAGAAATAAAGCAAAGGCAAAAAAAAGGGATCCCAACAATGATGACTTAGCAATCTTTCAATCTTAGGGCGACCAGATGTAGCTTTATCCGTGTGGAATGGGACATGAAACGAAAATAAACAGAATTTAGTGCAACACAGCTAACAGAAAATCATGTGGACATAGACTTACAAAACAACACAAACAAGACTGACAAAACACACACAAAAGCACATTCCACACGGATGAAGCTACATCTGGTCGCCCTAAGATTGAAAGATTGCTAAGTCATCATTGTTGGGACTTGAACCATTCCATCTGGAATTCCAGGACTATTGTATGTATGTCTTTATGTATATAGCGCCATTAATGTACATAGCGCGTCACAGTAGTAATACACGTGGTAATCAAATAAATAACAGATAATATAAATAACAGATCATGGGAATAAGCGCTTCAGACATAAAAGTAACATTAAGGAAGAGGAGTCCCTGCCCCGAGGAGCTTACAGTCTAATTGGTAGGTAGGGAGAACGTACAGACTATCAGCTAATTGGACTTATTAGGCGCCGGTATCAATTTTTTTTTGTATATGATTCAGTGCAACAAAATGTGACTAAGGCTGCTACATTGGGGAAACCAGCCCAAAACTACAATGCAGAATGAATATGCACAGGCACTCCTACATTGGGGAAACCAGCCAAAAACTACAATGCAGAATGAATATGCACAGACACTCCTACATTGGGGAAACCAGCCAAAAACTACAATGCAGAATGAATATGCACAGACACTCCTACATTGGGGAAACCAGCCAAAAACTACAATGGCAGTAATGAATGATGCACAGACACACCTACAATTGGGGAAACCAAGCAAAACTACAATGGCAGAATGAATATGTAACAAGACACCTCCTACATTGGGAAACCAGCCAAAACTACAATGCAGAATGAATATCACAGACACTCCTACATTGGGGAAACCAGCCAAAAACACAAATGCAGAATAATAGTACAGACACTCCTACATTGGGAAACCAGCCCAAAACTACAAGAAGAAGAATAGTACAGACACTCCTACATTGGGAGAAACCAGCCCAAAACTACAATGCAGAATGAATATGCACAGACACTCTATACTCCATCACGAAGAAGGAAGATACTGCTCACCTGTGGGACATCACTTCTCACAACCAGATCATTCCATAAATGATTTAAAAATCAAAATCCTCAATGGAAAGTTTAAACGCACCAAGAACGGAAACATCTGAGCTCAGAATGATAAGACTCCTTGACACCAAAACAAGTGGACATAATGCAGAGATGGGGTTTCTCACACACTATCCGAATTTGTTGTAATGGTCCTCCCTGTCACTGTGCCATCCTATACTCCCCCCGCCCTCCCCAGCATCCTCTTCCCCCTCTGTGCTGCTGTGGATGTACAGCCCCCCCTCCCCATCCCTAATTCTCACCTTCCTTATCTCTGTTTTAACACCCCTCCAGTGCATCTCTGTTCTTTATTCTTCCTTTTTTTTCCCCCCAATCCCTGTCTAAGTCACAGAAACCTTTGTATATCAGTATTGCCGACCTGAAGAAGAGAGGAAAACTCTGGAAAGCTTGTCCTATGACATAAATTGTTAGTCCAAATAAAAAAGGTATCACCTAAGTTTTTAACTTGTTTATTATTATTTTTTTTAACTTGTTTATTAATTTTTTAACTTGTTTATTAATGACCTTGAGGTTGGGATCGAGAGCAAAGTCTCCATCTTTGCTGATGATACTAAATTGTGTAAGGTAATAGAATCAGAGCAGGATGTAATTTCTCTCCAGAGGGACTTGGAGAGACTGGAAACGTGGGCAGGTAAATGGCAGATGAGGTTTAATACAGATAAATGTAAGGTTATGCTGCCATTGGGATGCAAGAATAAAAGGCGACTTACAAATTAAATGGAGATATATTGGGGGAATCCTTGATGGAGAAGATTTGGAGTGCTTGTAGACAGCAGCTTAGCCAATAGTGTCCATTCATGCAGTAGCTGCAAAGGCACAACAAGATCTCACTTTGCATCAACGGGCATGGATGAAGGGAAAGTAAACATAATTATGCCCCTTTACAAAGCATTAGAAGACCCAACCTTGAATATGGAATACAATTTTGGGATCATCCTAAGAAAAGACATTATGGAACTGAGAGAGTGCAGAGAGAGACCACCAAATTAATAAGAGGATGGACATTCTAACTTATGAGGAAGAGGCTAGCTAAATTAGATTTATTTACATTAGAAAAAGAGGCGTCCTAAGAGGGTGATTAAACTATATACAAATATATTCAGGGACAATACAGGAGCTTCAAAAATAATTATTCATCCACGGGCAGTACAAAAGGACTCGGGCCATCCCTTAGGTTGAGGAAAGAAATTCACCAGCAACAAAGGAAAGGGTGTCTTTACAGTAAGGGCAGTTACAGTGTGGGATTCATTACCCATGGAGAGACTGTGATGGCGATACAATAGATTTGTTAAAAAACAAAGGTTTGGACATCTTTTAGAGATGGGAAGGTATACAGGGATTATACCAAATAAGTATATATGGGAGGATGTTGATCCAGGGATTAATCTGATTGCCAATTCTTGGAGACAGGAAGGAATTAATTTTTCCCTCTAATGGGTTTTTTTTGTTTTGCCTTCCTCTGGATCACATAAGTAGTATAGATATAGGATCAAGTATCTGTCTGTCTAAATTTAGACATGGTTGAACTCGATGGACGTACGTCTTTTTTCAACCTCATCTACTACAGTATGTAACTACTGTGTAACTATGTAACTATATGTAACTATGTAACTATGTAATACTGAAGAACTCATTTATTCTGCACTATCGCAACTGGACTAACACGACTATTTCCATATATATATTAGGGTTAGGGTGTATATATATATATATATATATATATATATATAATGTGTGTGTGTGTATCTCACATTCCTGCATGTGCAGCAGAATAATCCTTTGTAATTCACAATTCCTACCAATCGCAGTTTGCAATTTTCTTGCAGCAAAGTGAAAAGACCTCACAAGTTAAAAAGGTGAGGAGGAGGTTTTGTCAATGGGATGTAGCATTGGGCACCCCTGTCTTCTGTTGTATACATTTGCCACGCCCAGTAGCGCTCTTTTTGACATAAATATATATTCATGATGTGGTGGGTGTGAGTTTGGAGTTAGCTGGAATATGTGTTAATCTATTTCTGACTGGTAACAGTTGTATGGAGGTAGGGGCACCTCCCCCAGAGCTCACTCCTCCTCACCTTTTAACTTGGGAGGTCTTTCACTTGCTGCAGGAACAGACTTCTATATGGTTCTTTCACCCTCATACATAGGTAAAAGGGAGGGATCAGTGTAGTGTAGGACCTCTGATTAATTTGGTTATAACTTGACGTGGTGTGCAGGCTTATGACGCTTTGGCCAAAGGGTTAACTAAATAACCAAGAATTATTATTATTATTATTATTATTATTATTGAAGTATTTAAACTTTATACTTATTACTTTATATGTTTTGTCACTTGGCTGTAGCATGGGGCTCCCCTGTCTTAGGTTGTATGTTATTAACTCGCCTGGGAAATTACAGGTGATACAAACAACACCTGGATCACGGCACCAACCGTGTGGTTACACAACCATGTGGTTACACAACCGTGTGGTTACACAACCATGTGGTTACAGCAGGTGCACCTTCTCGCCTCGCGTCCTCATTAAGGTGCGTCTGTTCTAAGCGGCTGAGTCATTTACATTTGCATAATAAAAAGGTGCATTTTACTCACCTCCTAATGACCTACACACGACTAATGAACGGGTGTCTGCCCCAATTAAGAAGATTTGCATTTCCTCTTGGCTAACTCCTTTTATACAAACAACACTACTCGTCTCCTCAGGGTAAGCATCGCTCATCGCATCAGCAGTCACGCGCTCATCAGCATCACTCAGGCTCATCAGACTCCGAGCTCAGCACTATCAGCTCATCAGCATCACGCTATCACGACATCGCTCATCAGCCGCTCACGTCCATCAGCTGCTCAGCGCTCATCAGCATCGCTCCAGCGCTCATCAGCATCGCTCATGCGCTACCATCAGCATCGCTAGCGCTCATCAGCAATCGTCAGCGCTCACCAGCATCGCTCAGCATTACTCCGGTACTTCTCCAGCCCTCATCGAGCATATTCGCTCATGCAGCTGCTCTCAGCAGTCCTGACAGCGCCTCATGCACGCTCAACGCTCATCAGCACGCTCAGCGTCATCGCATCGCTCCGACGCTCATCAGCATCGCTCAGCGCTCAGGATCGACTCCTCATCAGCATCTAGCTGCCCTCATCCCACGAGGATCAGCATCGCTCAGCGCTCATCAGCATCGTTCGCGCTCATCAGCATCGCTCAGCCTTACACAGCACTCATCAGCATCTTACATTACTACGGCGCTCATCAGCATCCGCGATCATTTCATCCAGCTCTCATCAGCATACGCTCAGCGCTCATCAAGCATCGCTCAGCGCTCATCATAGCCCATACTTCGTCGCTATGGCACGCCGCTCACGCTCAAGCATCGACTCGATTACTCGGCGCTCATCACATCGACTCAGCCCTACACAACCTATCCGTCATACGCTCCTACTCAGCATCGCTCAGCGCTCATCAGCGATCACCTCATCAGCTCGCTACAAGAAAATCAGCGATCAGCATCGCAGTCATTACTCGGCGCTCATCAGGTCATCGCTCAGCGCTCATATCTCCTCAGCACCCTCAGCATCGCTCAGGCTACATCACATCCTCACATTACTCAGCGCTCATCAGCATCGCATCAGCGCTATCAGCATCCCTCAGCATTACTCACTCGCTCAGCATACGTCAGTGCTATCACATCTCTCCCAGCATAACTAGGGTCTCGACATCTCTCAGCATTACACAGCTCACTCATCAGCATCCGCTCAGGCATCACTCAGAGCTCATCCACATCGCTCAGCCGACTCAGCGCTCATCAGCATTACTCAGCGCTCAATCAGCAGACACGCTCAGCGCTCATCATCCGCTCAGCCCCATGACTCTGCGCTCAGCATTACACAGCGCTCATCAGCCATCGCTTCAGCATATACCGGCGCTCATCCTCATCGCTCAGCGCTCATCAGATCGCTCAGGCTCATCATCAATCGCTCAGCGCTCATCAGCATTGCTCAAACGCTTCATCAGCATCGCTCATCAGCATCTCTCGCGCTACGCATCTCAGCACGCATCACCCTCAGCTCAGCTGCATTACTCGCCGTCTCGATCAGCATCATCTCGCATGACACAGCGCTCCATCAGCATCGCTCAGCATTACCAGCGTCCATCGCAGCGATCTCTAGCATACTCGGCGCTCATCCAAGCAATCGCTCATCGCTCATCACATCATCCATCGCCTCATGCATGTCGCGCTCACTCTCATCGCTCGAGCATCACTCATCTTACTCAGCGTCTCATCGCATCGCTCAGCGCGTTCATCAGCATTGCTCAACGCTCATCAGATCGCGTCATCCATCGCTCAGCACCCATTCAGCATCGCTCACATTTACTCGCGCTCATCTGCTCCGCATTCAACGCTCATGCACATACACAGCTCATTACGCAGCCAGCTCACAGCTCACGCATCGCTTAGCATTTACTCGGCGCTCATTCAGCATCGCTCGACGCTTCATCAGAGCATCGCTCATCGCTCATCAGCATCGCTCAGCATTTACTCGGCATCTGAATCAGTGCCGTACAAGCGCTCATCACAGCATCGCTCAGCATGTACACAGCGCTCATCAGCAAATCGCTCTCATCATTATCGCTGCGCTCATCAGCAATCGCTCATCATCTTATCACGCGGTCTCATCGCGCTCATCAGCATCGCTCAGCAATCACGCTCCTCACGCAATTCACGCAATCCTCAGCGCCTCATACTCGCATCGCTCAGCCGCTCGCTCCATCATTACTCAAGCACTCTCAGCAGTCCGCTCAGCGTCATCCATCACATTCGCATACTCCGGCGCTCATCAGCACGCTGCAGCGCTCATCAGCATACGCTCAGCACCCATACAGCATCGCTACAGTGGCTCATCGCAATGCTCAGCATTCACTCATCGCTCTCAGCATAGACTCATCGCTCTCCCCCCCATGCATCGCTCAGCATTACTCGGCCCTCATCGGCACCGCTCAGCATTACACACAGCGCTTATCAGCATCGCTCAGCATTATCAGCGCCAGCACGCTCAGTGCTCATCAGCATCTCTCAGCATTACCAGCGCTCATCATCATCTCTCAGCAGGTACACAGCACTCATCCAAGCATCGCTCAGCATCACTGCAGAGACTCATCGCATCGCTCAGTCCGCTCATCAGCATATAGCTTCACGCTCGCTCAGTAATCAGCTCAGCAGTCATCAGCATCAGCTCAAAGTCGCTTCAATGCTCACATTACTTCTCGGCGACTCAGCATTCCCACAGCGCTTGCATCAGCATCGCCTCAGCATTACCTCGGCCGCGCTCATCAGCATCGCTCAGCCTTACACAAACGCTCATCCGCATCGCTCAGCATTACACAGCGCTCATCCAGCATCGCTTAGCATTACTCGGCGACTGCCGCCGAGGCATCGCATCGCTCAGCGCATCAGCTCGCTCAGCCTCAGCATCGCTCAGCGCTCATCAGCAGCTCAGCGTTCATCATATCACTATCATCCTCGCTTCATTCATCAAGGTCTTCCTTTATATCCCTGTCTGCCCCTCATCTATCATCGCTCTGATAGTTCTGTTATCCCTGTTGTGAGTCATATGCGGGGCTCACCCTACGGTGTCATCTGAGTCACCTGGCTCCTGTGTATCTTGGATTCACCTGAGCTTTGACCACTGCTGGTCCTGATACCTGCTACTCTGTGACCCTTGAACCTTGCTAACGAAACTCTCTACTTTACTGACCCTCTGGATCTTGGACTTGGCATATGAACCTTCGATCTTTCTGCTCTCTGTAACCCCTGGACTTTGGCGCACAGACACGGACCATTCTGTCGTTTTAACCTACAAGACGTTGCAAGTATCCTAACACTTTCCAAACAGGCCCCAGCAACGCTATACCACACTACGGGCTTGCTCCCAACTGTGTGTTGTGTGTGTGGGACATAAAGTCCGTTCCAAACAAGTACAGGGATTACCGCAGTAAGCGACGCACATGGGTGGACCGGAGCATGGTGTAAAGTGAAATGTAACTTCTTAAATGAGCACTCCCTTTTTCCCACTTTGATGCACATACTGTACTGACAATTGTATATACGTGCATTACATCTGATGTAAATAATACAGGTGTAACAGGCTCTATCGTCTCCCGCTTGTGCACAGCTCGGTACAAGGTAGGAGCCGTATTAATTGCTGTTCAGGGCATTGATGACAGGGCGCCGTGAGCTCGTTTGACTATTAGCGAAAGTACTTACTCGCGAGTGGACTTTACGTGAGTGTCCTTTAAAGCGGGGTAGTATGCTTGTTTGGGGTACTTGCCAGGTCGGGGCCATTACAGGCGTGGACCGTGTTTATAGATATGGTACAATACTCGGTCTGACATGTCATAAAATTTGGTATCGCTCTGCGTGATGGTAGAAGCTACAGTGGTGTGAAAGGAAGTACACCCCTTTGGAATTTCTATGGTTTTACATGATCAGGACCATAATAACAATCATTGTTCCTTAGCCGGTCTTAAAAAGGGTAAATATAACCTAGATCAACAAAAAACATGAAATATTACATGTCATGCATTTATTAACCAAAATAAAGCCAAAGAAGAGATGAAGCCTGTGTGACAAAACTAAGTACACCTTATGGATTCAATAGCTTGTGAAGAAAACAATAGTTGAAAGAGAAAATAACAGTAATAGTATGAAAGTAAATAAAGTAATCTCTGTATGACTTTATCAGTGCTCTACATTCGTGTGGAGGAATTTGGACCACTCTTCTTTACAAACGTATGCTTCAGGCATTGTATGGGTTTGTGGGAATTTGTCTTATGACAGTCTCTTAAGGTCACCACAGAGCATTCTCTGTGGTTGAGGTCTTGACGACTTTGACGCGGACCACTTGCAAAACCCTTGACATTCACTTTTCTTTTTCAGCCATTTGTTGTGTAGACTTTGCATGGTGTTTTGGGCGATCATTCTGTCCTGTTGCAGACCCCAAGTTCAGCACAAGCTTAAGCATGTCGGAGAGATGGCCTCACATTTGACTCTAGCAATAATTTGTGTAGAGGATCACATGTCGTGGTTAATGGTCGCTACTTCAATGAACTGCAATGGTTTCCCAGGTCTGTGCTGCAAAAAACAAGCCCAAATCATCACCCCTTCCACACTGTGCCTGACAGTAAGGTTATGAGGTTGTTTGTGTGGATATGTGTGTTTGTTTTCACCAAACGTGGCGCATTGTGCATTATGGCAGCCAACATCTCCACTTTTGGTCTGTCTGTCAAAAGGACATTGTTCCAGAAGTCTTTGTGGTTGTTCAGAGCAACTTTTCAACCTAAGCCGTCGAGCATGTTTTTTATTTATTATATTTATAAAAGTATTGTTACCAGGAAGAATCTGAGACTCTTTCAAGTATGTCTGAGAGACCAAATAATGGTTATACATACTCTAATGCGGACTTATTACACATGCATGACAGTTGTTGGAAACCTAAGCTATGACAGCGTACAGACAGTAATGTAGACAGCATAATTGAGACTACGGGTTGTGAAGTCTAGTGTCCTGGTGTACGGAGGAGGTGGAAGGAGAGCGGTACTAGTTGCCCGGAATGAAAGTCTTTGACTGATCAGGTGTAATCCAGTAGGGTACCCTGATACTTAGTTCCATGAAGACATTAAGGCATGCACAGTAGAAAGGAAAACTATGGATCTAGACCAGTATGACCAACTAGTTCTGACATTCAGTAGGTGTTTAGTAGTGCTGAGGACCAACGACAGATTTGAAATTGAGAGGGTCTAACTGGTGAGTGGGCTCTGGTGGTTTCATGTTCTTGGAGTGCAGGAGGAGCATAGACGATCATCCCAAGTCAATTTTTGAGTCTTGGTAACCTGAGAATAGCTTTTGACAGTGAGACTTAGGCGATAAGGTGAAGATTGCTGTAGAATTAGTCCGTAGTTTGCATAGGCTGGTTAGTCATGAGGTTTACAATTGGACCCGGAAATGACACTTCGCTTAGACGTAGTGAGTCGACCAATATCAGAAAGCATTTGCAGTGATGGAGGTAGGCATTTGGAAAAAACAATGTTGTAGAGGTCATTAAGTGGTTGGAGGCGAGACTTTCTTAGCAGTTGGATGTAGGACGTGTGAAGCTTCTAACAGGAGCTCTAGCAGGAAGTGTAATTTGTCCTGCCAAAGTACCCTATTGATTTCAGTCTCTGTGTCAGGGGTTGGTTCATTGCATTCGTTTGAAACAGTTGTTGGAGTGAAAAATCCAAGCCGAGGTGAATAAAATAGGACCGAAGGGCGACTTTAGGGTGTTTAGCGTCCAGAAGGTTACCTATCCAAGTCAGTCAACGGGTCACCTAGCTTACAAATTGCTTGGTCAAATACGTACGTCTTACAGGGTTACAAAATTTTGCCTCCTTACGTTTCTCTCTTGCTATAGCTCGTCCGGACTCCTTGGTAGTGTTTTGCAGTAAGAGAGGCTGATGGATGTGTTGATAGATGGCAGAAAAGGGGGTATGTGAGGCAGTCTTAGGAACAAGATGTGGGAAGATCATGAGAATGACATGAGAAAACTGAAGAGTAGGGGCCCCAGAACAGAGGCCTTGCGGGACACCACAGGGAATCCAGGGGGATCGGGATGGCCAGGTTAGAGGTAAGGAGATGGACACAGTTGGGATCTTCTGATAGGTAGGTAGGACTGAAACCAGTTTTTAAGCAATGTTTCCATATTCCAGAGCTCTTGGAGCTTGTTAAGCAGGATAACATGATCAACTGTGTCAAAAGCCTCTGCAAAATCTAGGAATACTGCACACCAGTGAGTTGGTCCCCGTTCCATTCCAACATGGATCCATTGCAAAATGTAGCAGGGTAGTACGGTGAAGGTTTTGGGGCGGAAAGCCAGACTGGGAATTGGCTAGGGAATGTCTGGTATAGAAATCGCTTATGGGAATGGACACATTTTTCCATGACTTTGGATATATGTTGGAAGAAGTGAGATTGGCCTGTAGTTTGAGACAGTGTTTTTGTCCCCACTTTTTTTTTTTTTTTAGAGAGAGAAGAGGCTTTCTCCTGGCAACCCTTCCTAACAAAACCCTACTTGTTCAGTCTTTTTGTAATTGTACTGTCATGAACTTTAACATGCTAACTGAGGCCTGTAGAGTCGAGATGTAACTCTTAGGTTTTTGCAATTTCTTTGAGCATTGCACGGTCTGACTTTGGGGGAATTGGCTGGGACGTCTACTCCTGGGAAGATTGGCAACTGTCTTGAATGTTTCCCAACTTTTGATAATCTTTCTCACGTAGAATGATGGACTTTAAATTGTTTGGAAATGGCCTTATAACCCTTCCAGATGGAATGGGCAGCAACAATTCTTCTCTAAGATCATGCTGATGTCTTTCCTCCTTTGCATTGTGTTAACACACACCTGAATGCCAGACCAGCAAACTGCTAAAAGTCGGCTTTTATAAAGGTGGTCACACTTAGTGATGATCAATTAATACAAGGGACATTTGATTAGCAGAACCTGGTCTGCTACTTAGCATCTTAATTCCTATGGAAAGCAGTAAGGGTTGTTTGTACTTGTTTTCCACACATGGTTCTCCATTTTGGCTCTTATTTTGGTTAAATAAATCATGACACGGTGTAATATGTCAGGTGTTGTTGGTCATCTGGGTGTTGTAGTTACCTAATTTTAAGACACTGCTAAGGAACAGATGATGTTATTATTCCTGATATGTAAAACCCATAGATTCAAAGAGGTGTGAACTTTCTTTTTCACATGACTGTATGTGTATATATATATATATATATATATATATATATATATATATATATATCTATATATATAATATATATATATATAATCTATATAATAGTAGCTGAGAGACCCGCGTTGCCTGGAGTGTACACCCCCTCACAGCTGGCTGGCCCCTCCTTCACATGCGGTCTCCCCTCCTGGCCTCCACATCACTGTCCCCCGCCTGCAGTCACCTGACTCCCCCCCTGCAACTCACATGATTCCCCCCCCTTGACAAGTGACATCACTGTACCCTCCCTTGCCACCTCACATTAGTGCCCCCCCCCCCCTGCATGTCCCCCCGGCCTACACACACACACACAAACACACACACAGTCACACACACGTCAGACACACACAGTGCCACACACACAGTGTCACACACACACACACAGTGAGACACACACACACACACTGAGACACACACAGTGACACACACACACAGTATCACACAAACAGTGTCACACAGAGAGACAGAGGCGCGGTGGGGTGTAGTAGGGCATTGGCTGCAAAGCGGAGACGGTGAGCGTGATGTTGTCGGGCATATTTTGTAGGGTTAAGCGGGGACATAGAGGAGCGGGCGGGAAGGTGGGGTGCAAAGCGGAGATGGTGAGAGTGATAGCGGAGCGGGCGGGAAGGCGGACATTTTGAGACAGTAAGCTGGGAGCGGCTGTATATAGCGGTGCCGGCGAGAGGGTGATTGTTATTGGAACTGCTGAGCGGAGCCGGGGTGGGGTGTAGTCGGCCATTTGTCAGGCCTGCTGAGCAGAGGCGCGGTGGGGTCTGCACAGTGGAGGGCGTGATTTGTGAGGGGTGTACAGCGGTGGCGTGGACGGGTAAGAGGGGGGGTGGACAGCAGAAGCGGTTATATTGATGGTGTGTGATGTTGAAGGAGGTAGAGAGGTGGAGAGAGGGTGTGAAAGTGAGGTGTGTGATGATTGAGGAGGTGGAGAGGTAGTAAAGGGCGCAGGGAGAGAGAGGTTTGGACTCCGCAGCGGTGATCCCAGGGGGGTAGGGTGAGTCCACAGGGAGAGAGTCTCCGAGGCTATGCTGAGGGCTCAGTTTAGGCTTCACAGTCTCGGGTGCCAGTTTCAGGGGTATGGTGAGACTGCAGGGGTGGGAGCCTGTGGCAGTATGTGTGTGTGTCTGTGTGTGTCACAGTGGAGTAGGTGTGTCTGTGATGTCAGCGTACCTCCTGGCCAATGAGAGGCGTGGGGATGGGGGGTGTTCCATGGGCGGGCGGACCGACGGACCAATGAGATTCCCCACATTTACTAACTATCAAACACTTTTCTGTTATATATATTTATATATAATGTGGTGGATGTTGGAGTTAGAGCGTGCTGGGAATGTGTGTGTTCATTTAGTTCCTGACTGGTAACAGTTGCTTGGAGGTTAGGTGACCCCTCCTCCCAGAGCTCACCCCTCCCCACCTTTTTAACTTGGCAGGTTCTAGCATTTTGCTGAATGGACAGGACTCACTGTGGTTGCGTCCCCTCATACAGAGGTAACAGGAAGGGGTCACAGTGTAGTGTTAGGACCTGCATTAATTTTGGTTATACCTTGACGTTGGTATGCAGGCTTATGACGCTTTGGCCAAAGAGTTTAACCAAATAACCAAGTAAATATTATTATTATTGAAGTATTTAAACTTTACACTTATTACTTTATATATTTTGTCAATTGGATGTAGCATTGGGCTCCCCTGTCAATTTTAATTAATATTTAATCATTAAAATTATTTATGTTTTAAATTTAAGGTTTTATATTAATGTACATTTAGTGTGTTTCTTTACTATCAATATGCTGCTTGTCATTATCCTGCCATGTGATTGTTGGTGTTTCATCTCTCCCTCTCCTCTCCCCCTCTTTTTCTTTTCCCCCCAGTTCCCCTTTCCCCCCCCCCCCCCTTGCCCCCCCCCCCCTTTTTCATTAATATTTGCATTGTATGTATGTAGTACATTTTTTAGCTATATCCTGCTGTTGACTTATATGGTGTGTAGATTTAGATTTTTATTAAAGACTAAATTTCTTGTGATAAAGTCTCGACTGCTAAAACTCTGACACAGGCCCTCATTCTCTCCCGTCTTGATTACTGTAACCTCCTGCTGTCCGGCCTTCCTGCCTCTCACCTGTCTCCCCTACAATTTATCCTAAACGCTGCTGCCAGAATCACTCTACTCTTTCCTAAATCTGTCTCCGCGTCTCCCCTGCTGAAATCCCTCTCCTGGCTTCCTATCAAATCCCGCATCTCACACTCCATTCTTCTCCTCACTTTTAAAGCTTTACACTCTTCTGCCCCTCCTTACATCTCATCCCTAATTTCTCGTTATGCACCATCCAGACTCTTGCGTTCTTCTCAAGGATGTCTTCTTTCTACCCCCTTTGTATCTAAAGTCCTCTCTCGCCTTAAACCTTTCTCACTGACTGCCCCACACCTCTGGAATGCCCTTCACCCTCAGTACCCAACTAGCACCCTCTCTATCCACCTTTAAGACCCACCTTAAGACACACTTGTTTAAAGAAGCATATGAATAGCACTATGGATATTCTGAACATGATACATAAAGCTTGGCCCCCTGCAGACGCACTTACCAGAACTTCCTCCTACTGTCTCTGTACGTTCTCCCTACCTACCAATTAGACTGTAAGCTCCTCGGGGCAGGGACTCCTCATCCTTAATGTTACTTTTATGTCTGAAGCACTTATTCCCATGATCTGTTATTTCTATTATCTGTGTAGCCCTGTTTCCTAGTGAACAAAGACCGCTACCATATGCTGTATAACCTGTAGGCTCACAGGGCCTAAGCCTCCGCCACGGAGAGCCTTGGGCATGTATGACAATATGAATAACCTCGTACTTAGTGCAGCGCCTCCACCTGCGATGGCTCCTACCAGAGGGGGAGTGGTTCCTCGCAGGACAATTGTATATCACCTCACACACACAGCATGTAAAACAAACAAATTACTTTACTATACACTGGCGACACACTTTATTCGAGCTCGGCTAGTCCCACGAATTCGGGTATACCCGGGTGTATTGAGGTTTGTGACTGTTTTCTGCCCGAGTGCATTGAGGTATTTTCCAGGCAGGGATTGAAGCATTTTATTCCCGCTGGCTGCAATACTGCACAGTATATATATATATATACTGCATTACAATTCATGAATTTATGCCATCTGGTAGACACGCGAAGCATTGCAGCCTATTAAATCCTAATCATTATCATTTAACAGATCAGCCGCCCGTCAGCCAGGCATGAACCCAGGCTGGGAAGGCAAATGCAACGGGGCTTGTCAGAGGTGAGGAGCGGCGCATTCCAGGTATCTGCCAGGTACATACTGGGTATTTGCTCGAATAAAGTGTGTCGCAGCAGTAGCAACACAAGCTTCATATATCAACAGGTGTCCCTCCCTAGAGGAGACACTAACTACTGCGTCTCGCAGGACGCTACTTACACCTCCACCGGGTGATCTCACTCCGTGTCCAGTAACCCTACACAATATGTCCCCCACCCTCAAGTGAGATATGTATGTGTGACTGCGCAGCCACTATGTCCTGTATGAATGGTGATATAGTTGGGGCACTTGTTGATTACCTGCCGGGCACTCCAGTACCCGGGCCTGCCAAGGATCTTCACAAAGGGTCAGATGCGAGGTGTCTCCAGCAATAGGTGTCCGGGGCGATCCCACCCAGACGAACTGCAGCAACAGTAGC
Source organism: Ascaphus truei (assembly GCA_036426205.1). NCBI lineage: Eukaryota > Metazoa > Chordata > Amphibia > Anura > Ascaphidae > Ascaphus > Ascaphus truei. The sequence continues at coordinate 10,482,788 of CM071586.1, forward strand.
AGGGTCTGAGCCCAGACCTCCTGCTAGATACACACTGTCTCTTTAAGCGATCACTGAACGGCACAGTAAGGGAACCGGAACCTGTCTAGGGCCAGTCCCTATCTCTGCTCCACACCACGGGGACTCAGGGCCTAACTGGGCCTGGGGTATAAGGCCTAGGTAGGGGCTGAATGCCTCCCTACACCGGAGCTCCGTCTCCTTCCTCCTCCCGCTAGCTCTGAGCAACGTGCGCGCCCCTCGACCCCTATATCCTCCTTCCTTCCTGCCTTCCTGCCTCCCGATTGGTCCCCGTGCGTCACGTGGTCCAGAGGGGCTGCTGGGACTCGTAATTCCCTATGCTCCACCCTATGAGAGCTACTCCTCCTTCGCGGGCTTTCGCTGCTATGCGCAACCTCCTGCTCCACCTCTTCTGCGCCTGCGCCAACTCCCAACATGGCGGCGCCCTATCACGCGGAACTTCCAATATACCGGAGTGTTCCCTGTCCTGCTGCAACCCTCTCACCCGACATCAATAAATGCGGGCGAGGGGAGCCCGGCTACATCTGTTATTTATTTGATTACCACATGTATTACTACTGTGAAGCGCTATGTACAGTGCTTGACAAATCACCCAAAAATCTACTCGCCGAACCAAAAAATCTACTCGCCACCTAGTCCCGCCCCCAACCATAGTCCCGCCCCCAACCATAGTCCCGCCCCCAACCCCGCTTTAAAATAAATATATAAATAAAATTAATTTAATAAATTCCTAGTTAGAACATTCGTTTTTGACATAAATGTATTTATTGTATTACATTATACTACAATTAGTCCTTGTTGTGTGTGTGTGTGTGTGTGTGTCGGATCTAGAAATAAAAGCCAGGTGTGAATGACTAGTTTCCTGCACCCTTTATTCAGTGTCTGGACGTCGCCGCTTCACAATATCTAAAGCAGCAATCCCGCCTGGGATCTTACCTGATCCGCAGTCCCTCAATGTCCAGGTACCCTGTTATAAGTTGGAGGGGATGTGTTCCCTACCTGTCTTCTGGTTTAGGGGGGGATTCCGATGTCTTCCGTGTGAAGCTTGAGTCAGATCTGGAAGAAAGCAGTATATGTTATTTCGGTGTAGTATAGGGCTGTTAAGATATACAGGTTAAATAAGATATCCAGATCCAGAGTGTGAGACAGACAGAGTGTGGGTGAGAGACACAGAGAGAGACACACAGAGAGAGGGTGAGAGAGAGGGTGAGAGAGAGAGTCAAAGAGAGAGTCAGATAGAGAGAGAGTCAGAGAGAGAGAGTCAGGTAGATAGAAAGAGAGAGAGAGAGTCAGAGACTGTCAGAGAGAGAGGGTTAGAGTCAGAGAGAGAAAGAGAGGGGGTCAGAGACAGAGGGTCAGAGACAGAGAGAGGGTCAGAGACAGAGAGAGAGGGTGATTGGGTGGGGTGATGGGGTGATTGGGTGGGGTGACGGGGCGATTGGGTGGGGTGACGGGGCGATTGGGTGGGGTGACGGGTTACTGACGGGGGTGGGTGACTGACGAGGTGACGTGATTGGGTGATTGGGTGACACTTCTGGTATCATACACCTACGCACGCACGCACGCACTCACACACTCTCTCTCATACATACACACACACACTCCCATGCACACTCTCTCTCTCACACACACCATGTCTCACACACACACACACCCACACCCAGCATGTCACACACACACCCAGCATGTCACACACACACCCAGCATGTCACACACACACACCCAGCATGTCTCACACACACACACACACACACACACAAACACACAGCATGTCACACACACCCAGCATGTCACACACACACGCACCCAGCATGTCACACACGCACCCAGCATTTCACACACACCATGTCACACACAGACCCAGCATAGCACACACACAAATACAGACACAGCATCCGTTGGACACAAGGGGGGGAGGAGGGTTGGGCTGTGGAGATGATAATGCATGAGGCAGAGGGAGTACTTACTTCCTCTATAAACAGCCCTGGAAAGGATTGAGGACGTCACTGCTCCTGCTCATATAGAGCAAACCAGCCAGCCCAGGCGCTCTACACACAGACCCAGCATGTCAAACACACACACACACACACAGACCCAGCATGTCACACACACACACACACACCCACCATGTCACACAGACCCAGCATAGCACACACACCCAGCATGTCACACACACACACACACACACCCAGCATGTCACACAGACCCAGCATAGCACACACACAGACACAGCATCCATTGGACACAAGGGGGGGAGGGGAGGGGCGGGCTGTGGAGATGGTAATGCATGAGGCAGGGGGAGTACTTACTTCCTCATATAAACAGCCCTGGAAACGATGGTGGACGTCACTGCTTTTGCTCATATAAAGCAACCCCCCCCCCCCCCCCTCGCCAAATAAAAAAAAGTCTTGGCAGCAGGCCAACTCGTGTCAGGCCAATCCGAGAAGGGGATTTTTTTTTTCTCGACTTGAGCAGGGAAAAATTGAAGGAGAACCGCATGCGTTGCAGGGGCGGCCATTACAGGTCGCCACCGGGCCAAATCCAATCGCTCCTGGCGAGTGGGCGACCGGATTTGTCGAGCACTGGCTATGTACATTAATGGCGCTATATAAATAAAGACATACATACATTGCGTCATACACAGCGGTGGAGAGCTCCCTGATTGGCCTTCCATATTCAGGAGGGTCATTGGTTTATGGTTGTTAGGCAGCCTTATTGGCTAAATAGTGTTTAGCCTGACGACAGGGGAAGTACTTCAGGCGCAGGTGAATGACGCTACCCAGAAACCCTCTGAAGAAGTCGCTGTTAGCGACGAAACGCGTGGGGAAGCACGTGATACCAGACACTGCGTCATCACCTTGCGACACGATCGTGGCCGGATCCTGCCGCGTGTTATTCTCTGGCTGGTAGCAGTGCAGTGATCCAGCAACATCGGGACGCTTCCTACCTTGCGACGGATGATTCGGAGCAGGAGGAGCTTGGACGCAATCCTTGGACAGTCCTCCTACATCGTTGGCGGTGATGTAACTCAATAATGCTTGTTTTAATTGATTTCTCGTGAGTGCGCTTGATCCCTCTGTTTATTATTTTCCCTTCCCCAATAGATCTTTATTGCGCTATGGGGTTGCGCGCTCTCTCTCTCTTTTTAGGTACTTATAGGATTTGGTTGATCCTTAGGAGAGCAGCATCCTATCCCCACAGCAGAAATCGAACTTTATATTCTATCTTTTTGGAAGGAATATTTGGGACTGGTCATTTATGTTATGTGTTGTTTGTGTCTTGTATGTCCTGCCCTGTGATGTGTTATTGTGCCTGCTTCTGTTATTAACCCCTTGTGTGCAGCATATTCAACAATTATCCGGGTTTCTATATATAGTTTTTATATTTGCTGTATGAGCTTATTCTTGAGGATTAGCGCTACTGTATTTGTTCTTTATATATATATATATATATATATACTATACATTTGTTTTTATACATCCTCTTTTTTAGTATGTGTACATATTAGCACATGGCATTTGATTGTTCAACTTGCCTTTGAATGTATTTTTTACAATATTATATATTCTCCTTGCCCCTTTTAGGCTTACGCTTACAGTGTCGGCGACGGCAACGCGACGGTCGCTAGAAAATCAAATAGAGATGACTTCCAGCGATCGCGACCAATTACTATCAGCGCACGCGACGGCGGCAATGCATTTGTTTTGCCGCGACGTCCCGTCGCCGGAACTATAAGCCCAGCCTTATTTGTTTTTTGTGTTCACATTTATTTGTGAGTTGTTTATGTTTGTCACTACTCACTATCACCCTTATCCCTAAAGAACTACTCTGAAGGGTTAACTTCAAGTGTGCTATTGATCTAGCATAATTACATGGGAGTGTACAAAGGAAGTGTAGTGCTTCCATATTTCCACCCCTGATGAAGTTGGAACCCTGCCGACGAAACGCGTAGGGTGTTTGGACATTCCATAGCGTCATTGCACTACTGTTACTGGGGGAACCAGGGAGCCTAGGAACTTTCAACCATGCACTCCATTCTGGAGGAAGAGCTTTGTGGGCCAACCACCGGAAACGGATATGCGTCATCAGCCCAGCTACAAAAGGGCTGTTCCCGACACTGGCCTCACCTGATACCTTAGGAATGATCCTACTCTGTTCTATGCTTATGTACCCGCTACACTTGTGAGTAGTTGGATTACTTTGGTGCCAATAAATAGTTTTTACCTTACGGAATCACGCTATGGAGCTTGCGCTCTCCTTTCTTTGATATATATATAAAATGAACTTTGTATTAAGATGAAAGATTCGGTTTTCAGGAATTAATAAAATGTTACATTTTTTTTATTAGATTATACAAGAGCTTCCCACATCAATAGGGCCAGTGTGTTTATTAATAACATACATAAAACATTAATTCTGTTCTTGGTTACGGACATCAAACTCTTTAAACCATATATAACTGTACAGACCAAAATACAAATGATTATACAGAGACAGGTGTTATGTTCATCTTACTGTGTAAAACTAAGCTAGAAAAAACATTTTGGTTTGTTGCTAAACTGTGTCTGAAAAGCACTTATTTCCTACATTTCCAGTTACCGGGTAAATAAAAAAAAAAAAGAAGTGGTTCTGTGGGTCTGCAAATAAATACTGCACGTATTGGTACTGCGGGTCTGTGAATTTTTTGGGAAAACCATATTTTGATTACAACCGCTCTACTCCCTGAAAAAATATTATACATTGATTTAAAAATCTTTGTGAGATCATAAAATTAATCTTAAATTTGACTATGTGGCATTCGTATGCTATTCATTACTCCATCAATATCTCACGCACGTGCATTGGTTGTGTAATATACTGTGGTGATGTTTTAAAAAAAAAAAATTCACAATGAATCACTAATAGCTTTCCATTCACAGTGAGTTGTCTGGTGCTTAGCAAGCTGATAGCTCTGGGCAAACCGTTCCCCACAGTTTGAGCAAGAGAACGGTTTCTCTCCTGTGTGGATTCTCTGATGTTTAGCATGACCAGAGTAATCAGAAAAGCGTTTGCCGCAAACAGTGCACGCAAATGGTTTCTCCCCTGTGTGAGTTCTCTTATGCGTTATAAGTGATGACGCCCAAGAAAAGCGCCTCCCACATACAGGGCAAGCATAAGGTTTCTCTCCCGTGTGAATTCTCTGATGTCTAGAGAGATGCGAGTTACAAGAAAAATACTTCCCGCATTCAGAGCATACAGACAACTTTCCCGTTGCACCGCTGGAAAAATCCACCAACGACTTCTTTCTGTGAATTCTTTCTTGCTTCACAAAAGGCTTACTTCTTTTTGAGTAAGCAAATGACTTGTCTACTATGCGAGTTCCCGGATGTATAACAAAAAATGAGTTTGGAGTAGAGATTTCTTCTCCGTGGTTTTTAAGATGAGACGCGTACATGGATTTGTGATTAAAACTCTTCCCACATTCACTGCAGTTATAGGTCTTTACAGGGATGTTTTTGCAAATTCTCACTACCTTCGTCTTCCCGTTGATGCTCTTCTCCTCATCTTCAGTAGACATCTCTTCTGTTGCTTTACATTTTCTCAAAGCATATTCCGGGGGGGTTGTGATACTTCCTGCTCCAGCCAAGTTTCTCGCTCCATTTCTATTCTCCTTCTTTAATTTCAATGGGCTGCTGCACTGGTCTCCTGGATGATCCTGCAGGATATCTTTTTCTTTCTTTATACTATCTTGTGGCAAAAGAAAGTTGTGGGATCTTTCGGGTGTATTTCTGCTATTGGATGCGTCTGTAGGAAATTAATACACTGTAATTAAATAATAATAATAATAATAATAATAACAACCAACGTATATATAAAATAGTAATCATAATAACTAAAGTATATAATAATAATATTAATAACTAACATATATAATAATAACTAGTAAGTATATATAGCTAAAATATACACAGTAAATGCATTTTTAACATTTAGGAGCCTATATTCTAAAAAAATGCATTTTTTGGTGAGTCGACATTTTTGTGCTAAAAAACAGCACAAACCTTCAACAAATGGTGCGTCATCATGTGAAGCATAAATTCGTGGATCGAAATGAGGTAGGATTAGGGTGACCAGACGTCCTGGGTTATTTATTTATTATTATTTATTTAAAAAATATATTTTACAAGGAAGTAATACATTGAGAGTTACCTCTCGTTTTCAAGTATGTCCTGGGCATAGCGTTATGATGACAAATAATGCATGGTTACAAATACAGTTACATAAGTGATCAGGGTATACATTATATACAAGACATTGCGTGCACAGTTAAAGATAATATATATTATAGGCGTATGTAACTGTTACAGACCAGATTAAAATGTGAGACAGCCTTAGTTTTGAAAGAACGTAGACTGGTGGCGGCTGTGAGAGTCTCCGGTAGATTGTTCCAGTTTTGGGGTACACGGTAAGAGAAGGAGGAACGTCCGGATACTTTGCTGAGCCTTGGGACCATGAACAGTCTTTTGGAGTCAGATCTCAGATGATAAGTGCTGCATGTGGTAGGGGTGAGGCGCTTGTTCAGATAGACGGGTAGCTTGCCCATAAAGAATTTGAAGGCAAGACAGGAAAGATGAACTGTGCGCCTAGACTCGAGTGATGACCAATCTAGTTCTTTGAGCATTTCGCAGTGATGTGTGTTGTAGTTGCATTGGAGAACAAAACGGCATATTGAATTGTAGAGGGCATCAAGTTTGCTAAGGTGGATTTGGGGTGCCGAGCCATACTATGTCCCCATAGTCGATAATTGGTATTGGCATTTGCTGTGCGATACGCTTTCTGACCAGCAGACTTAGGGAGGATTTGTTCCTGTAAAGTACACCCAGTTTGGCATAGGTTTTGGATGTCAGGGTATCAATGTGAATCCCAAATGTTAAATGGGAGTCAAACCATCTGCCCAAGTATTTAAAACTATTAACAGGGGCTAGGATGGTATTAGCGTTGGTTCTGATTAGCCAGGACAGTGCCGTTTTTTGCTCTCTGTCCCGAGATTTGACTAAATGTCCCAGTTTTCTATCTAAATGCGCCGATCAATCGCGCATGCGTGGCGATAGGGTGATCATATTCGACCAGCAAGCACCTAAGTATGATGCATAAAAAAATGGCGAGTGGGGGTGGAGGGGATGTGGTATGTTACATAGTTACATAGTAGTTACATAGTTACATAGTTACATAGTTGATGAGGTTGAAAAAAGACGTACGTTCATCAAGTTCAACCTATGCTAAATTTAGACGACAGATACTTTATCCTATATCTATATTATTATATTATACTTATTGATCCAGAGGAAAGCAAACAAAAAACCCCAGAGACATATCATCCAATGATATCTCATAAGGGGAAAAAATAAATTCCTTCCTGACTCCAAGAATTGGCAATCAGATTACTCCCTGGATCAACATCCTTCCCATGTTTACGTATTTGGTATATCCCTGTATACCTTCCCTTTCTAAAAAGATGTCCAATATTAATATAGGATTTAAAATATATTGCTTCTTTAAGGAGCACATTGCGAAACATAAGGTTAGTACAAACGCACGAATAAGCGCAATTACATTCGAGATTGTTGAGCAGCAAATTTACGCCAACAATGCTACTTGAGACGCTTAGTACATAGAACTCTTAGGGGGTTATTATTTATTCATCAGCAGTTTAGGCTATTTTCAACAGAAAATCACTATAGAGAGCACCACGGGGACCCTATTACGTAGTGACTACGTCATCCTCAAAGGGTCTGTTTAAGTTTTTTTCGGGGTTCGATTGCGTTACCATGGAGCGTCGGACGCCATCTGCCCAGGTGCAGAAACGGAGGAGTCCTTCTCCTCTTCCATTAACACAGAAAATTAGCACCGGGGTCACGTGACCGTTCTGTGGCGGATGGGCCGTGCACCACTCATAGGGTTAATAGTCCCAAGGGAGCCGATTCAACATTCGATGGCACCTTTAAATCAAAATTATTTGAAGAGACTGTGAAAATTACTTACCGGCACATATTTCTACATGCATATCCTTCTCTTCAATGTCCCCTGGACCGCTTACACAAGGCTCTTCTCCTCTCTCGATGTTTGAAACACTCTCTGGATTCACACCGTGACAGCCTGTTTATTCCAGTACAGAAGGGTATGAGTTTGGATGACATGCGCTCCATACTTTCAAAGATGTCTTCAAACGTGTATATTTGTCTTTGATTATTTCTCTATTCAATTTCATTTCCCAGGTTCACAATCTGGGTGGCACCAACACATTTGCAGAGAAGAGTTGTAACATGTTAATATTATTATTCAACAAAATATTTCTAACATGGGTTTGTTATATCAAGATGTCACTCTAGAATTGAGTCTCAGCTTGTCCTTTACGTAACCTGGAATCGTGCCCAGACACTAGAATACGATGGCACCTCGATCGGAATTAGAAAAGATCTTCTCTTACCAAGAGAGGTCTGGTGGCCCTCCATCATGACGTCCTTGTAGAGCTCCTTGTGTCCTTCTAAATACTCCCACTCCTCCATGGAGAAATAGACGGCAACATCATCACACTGTATAGGTACCTGTAATACAAGGAATGCCCCTGTAAGAGACAGGTGCAGAGGTACAACCAAGGAGACATATTTGGGGAAAATAAACCATAGCTTTTCTTCAACCCATAGCCTTAAGCAATAGAGATTTAAGAAAGCAACCAAATAAACAAACAAACACCCTATCCCTTTGTAAGGGTTAACTCACTTTTCCAGTCCCTATCTGCAGGGGGCTCTTTATGTCAGTCTCTGGGTTGTGTCCGTTGGGAGCCACCCTCTGCCGGGTTCCAGGGTCCGCTGTGCCCTGGAAAAGAGATCTGGTTCATAGGGATCTTGCTGGCAGCACAGTCCTATGCTCAAGACCACTTGTTCCTGGGAATCTCTTCTGACAGCACAGTCCCTCTGTGCTCAAGAGATCTCCTGCAGTTGAAGCAGGAGGCTTTTCTACCTGTATGATGAGCCAGGTGGAGACTGGTTAATTGTCTGTGGCTGCAATTAACCAGCTCCGTGCTGGATTCTTCAGACCAATATAGGCTTTCTATTGAAGCCCTTTTAGACTGAAGTTCTGCCCTGGCACAGCCCCTATCAGTATCCAGGCATGGTATTTGGTTTTATGGGACTACTTTGCTTATGGGAACCCAAGAGAGCAAGGTTAATAACCCTGAGTACATTCAGCAGAATGTGTACAGGCTTAAACTCATATTTGGCATTTGGTGTGGAATTCATTGAGGCTTCCCCTTACACCCTTAACAGAAGGATACAGAGACGTTTACAGGTGTATGTATATACACACATGCCGAGAGGTACATGGACAGACAACCATACAGACGGTAACAAAAACGGGTCTTGTCCTCAAAACCAAGTAGGTGGCTACCCAGAGACACACACACGGGCACAGAAAGGCAGACACACGGACATCCACACACATTAAGGAAATATTAATGAAAGGTTCTTCTCCACAACATTACCTATTTTGAACGTGATCTCCATGTCATGTTCTTTGATCCACTTTTACTTCTTAACCATTGTGCCCTATAAGCTTCTGCCTACCGTATCACACAGCTTTTCAGCACAGCCTTATAGCCTGTTCATTTATGTAACTGTATCTGTCATTTTAACTCTACCCAGGACATACTTGAAAACGAGAGGTAACTCTCAATGTATTACTTCCTGGTAAAACATTTTTATAAATAAATAAAAAATTGTAACTTACTGCTAAAACGCGAATGCCTGCCCTTATCCTCTCCCGTCTGGATTACTGTAACATGCTACTAACAGGCCTCCCTGCCTCACAACTTTCTCCTTTGCAACCTATCCAGAAGTCAGCTGCTAGAATAATTGCACTTTCTCCCAAAACAGGTCTCTGCTCATCTCTTTAAATCCCTCTCCTGGCTTCCCGTCAAAGTTCGGATCACCTACAGTACAAAGTTCTCCTCATTTCAAGGCTCTCCACTCATCTGCTAGCCCCTACATATCAGCTTGTTCTCTCGCCATGCCCCTGTTCGGCTCCTGTGCTCTACCCATAACCGTCTCTTCTCCGCCCCTTTCACCTCTACTGCTCTCTCACCTTAAACCCTTTCCCCCCCACTGCCCCTTACCCGTGGAACTCCCTCACACTCAGTATACGTCAAGCACCTTATCGCCCCACCTTCAAGTCAAACCTTAAAACCCACCTCTTAGATGAGCTTGGACTCATGGCTACTGTCTCACACTCACAGTCACTCCTACCAATGACTGCCATCTACTGCGCTCATTCCCTCACCTGCTGTCTCTGCAAGTCTCCCATCATACCCCTTAGATTGTAAGCTCTCCGGGGCAGGGATTTCCTTTCCTATTGCCTGATCTAATTTGTTGCACTTATTGTCGTATTGTACTGTAATGTCTCTAAGGTAAAGAACCAAGTACAGCTGTGGGCGCTATATAAATAAAGATATACATGCTACATACATACATACATACATACATACAGTTTGGGTTAAAGAAGAGCAGAGCCAATAAACCTTCTCACCGACAGCTGTTTCGACCGTTTGGGTCTCATCAGTGTGGGGATGGTTATGCTGGCTCTGCAATGTGAAGCTGGGATAGGTTTCACCCGCACCTTAAATAAGTTAGGGTGGGTAAAAAGTGAAGAAAAAAAACCCTCCAATTGTACAGTTACAGCAAAAGGTGACACTGTGTGCTCATTTGCATGTCATTTCCCAGAATCCCTGGCTGCAGTGGAAGCACTGTATGCCGAGATAATGGTGAAAAGCAACAGACCTGTCTGAGACATGCGAACATTATATTTATATTTGCTGTAAAGTGTATACTGTATGGTGCAAGGTTTTTGTCACTTTTCGACATAGGAGAATACACACAGCTAGGAGGAGTTATTCATATCCAGTAATCGATATGTAATTGTAGGAAGTTCAATAACATAAATATCCCTTCTATGATTATTGTGCTATAAGAAGACAGCAGCAGAGGGTAGCGTTACGAGACTCGATGAGCTGGGTGTTGCCCAACATTCCAAGTCTTCTCCTCCAACATTTGCGTCAATTACACCGCGCCCCCAATATCTACATTTCCCAGAACAATCCTACCCAACCACAGGCTTACAGATACACCTTCCATCTAGGGCTTAAAGACTAAATAAAGTTGGAAGTATGGGCTATTATCCACCTCTCCAGTCAACAAATGATTGTCCTTGATGGAGTGTTCCACGGTCTTCTCTGTCACCATCTTCTTCTCATCATTTCTGTGATGTATCGGTGAGTCAGTTGGATGCTCCATGATGGAGGTCTGAGTCTTCAAGAAGTTTTCTGGCCCACAAGGACCGCGGCTGTAGGAGTCATGCTTCTTCACCACTATATATTCCTACAAAATGATAAGGGATAGGATGATATGTCAAAGCTGGAGTAAGAGGAACAAAGACTTTGTGTCACGTGTCTCTTTTGGAAGAAGATCTAACTCTCCCTAAGAGTTCCATATCTTTAGTGACTTCCCCAACAATGCTTTCTATATGGTCACTGATTCCACTGCACCCAAAAGTAATCACTTTCCTCTGCCCAAAGATTAATTCTAATACAATCCTTTTCCTATCCCCAAGAACATCCTTCTGACACCATGCATCTAATTGCTGTTCTTCCACCAAATCATGTTCCTTAATGACCTGTGCTCAATCATCTTGCCTGCTCCCAGGCTCTTCCTATATCTAATTAGATCTGCCCATTGATGTTATATATGGGATAATGTAAGGTGGATGTTAAAGTGACTTAATTAGGACATCCTCACCACAAACCTTTCTTGATGATCCTGGTGGTGATCCATGAAACAGGATAAACTTGATACCTGATCTTGTATTCGATTGGATACTTTAAACCTTTCCGATACTGATTTTCCAGTCTGGGAAGTATGAGTAATTCTATCTTGCATGGATTACCTCTGTCCTCATAACATTTTATCATCTCAGAAATAATCTGGGGGAGGGGTGGGGGGGGGGGACATGCTGACTCAATAAGTGCTTCACGTATGATGAATATACTAATCAATCAAGAATGGACAACTATTGTCCTTTGATGTTGCATCTCAAAGTACCTCACATAGTAATGAGCCTGCTATAGGGAAGAAGGTAAGAGTGGTGCCATTAGGACCTTATCCAGCAACTCTCACCTCTCCAGTCATCAAGAAGATGATCTGCAGGGCGTGATTCAAGATCTTCTCAGTCATCCGCTTTTTGTCCGTGTTCATCATCAGTGAGTTCATTATATGCTCCGAAAACGGGCGCTAGTCCTTGTGGAAGTATTCGACCTTGGAGGTGTCCTCTGCAGTTAGTGATAAGCACTGTATGTAATATGGACCTATACTTATCCTGTAATATCATTATATGGAGAAGAGGGAGAGAGAGAAATCCGGTTGACACAAAATAAGAGGGATAGATGTAAATTGACAAAAAAAAATCCTCTAGTAGTTCGCCTTAGTTCCATGTGTGGTAAAATAAATAGTTAGAAAGTATTATATGATCAGAAGAGTTTATTTTCCCATAGAACATCTGATAACCCGACGTTTGGTTACTCCTGAAGAAGGTCTCCGAGGACCGAAACGTTGGATTATCATGTGTTCCATGAGAAAAATAAACGCTTCTTATCGGCAATTTTGTGTGTCCAGCACCAATACTACGACTGCTCCGGTGATCATATAATACTTTCTATATTAATGTATTTATCAGATCCTCCAACAATGGGCCCACGATACTTACGATAGTGGGCAACACGATATAACTCCAAAAGGGACGTACATTACCCTCACAAATATACATATACAGCTCAACCCCCTTATAACGCGGTGCTTGGGGTCCAAAGAATCACATCGCGTTATAAGCGGATCGCGGTAGAAATAATGTACAATTGTATTTAAGACGCCAAGAATCGTGTTGTAAAGTGTTCATAAATACGATAAATTGGGAGCCACGCTGGCACCGCGCTATATGCGGATTCGCGTTGTAACGGAGCGCGCTATAACGGGGTTGAGTATATTTCGCACTTATATTCACGGAATATTTTTCCTCTTACCTGTATGAGTTGTCACTATGTATATACACTGATGGAGAGTTTTTGAAGAGGGGGGAAGAGGAGGGGGGAAAGAGAAGGGAGAGGAGGGGGGAGAGAGAAGGGAGAGGAGGGTGGTGGAGAGGAAGAGGGGGACAAAGAGAGTGGGGAAGAGGGGGGAAGAGGGAGGAGAGGAGGAGGGGAGGAGAGAGAGATGGGGGGGAAGAAGAGGGTGGAGGGAGAGAGGGGGGAGGGAGAGAGGGGGGGAAGAGGAGGGGGAGGGAGAGAGAGGGGGGAGTGAGAGGGGGTGGAGTGGGGGGAGTGAGAGGGGGTTGAGGGGGTGGGAGAGGGAGGGGGAAGGAGAGAGGGGGGATGGAGAGAGGGGGGAAGAAGGGGGAAGAGGGGGGGAAGAGAGGGGGGGGGGCGGTGGGAGAGGGGTGTGTGTATATATATATATATATAATTATTTTTAAAGTTCATTAGTCTCCATATACATATATTCTAGGTTTTTTTAAATATATATTTATATTATTAGATTTAGCATTTCTAATGTTTTCGTTTTAGTGCATTATACTGCTGAGACTTTTTTCCCCTTTAACGCGTGATTCCGTTTGTCCCCTCCTCCTCACGCTCCAAATTCTTCCAATTGTTTATATGTATATTATATATGAGTTGTATTGTAATTGTGTAATCATTGGTTGTCTCTATTTCAGTATGTGTTTATCTGTGCATTTTAGCACCAAGTAATATTTATTGATTCCATGAAGGGGTTAAGTTTTAGATCAGTGGCTGAGAGTTCTCTCATTAGCTATTCACTACGTGGATTCGTTGATGGTTCTCAGGCAGTCCTATTAGTTAGATTAAGTTTCAGCCTGACAACGTGAGAGTACTGCACTTCAAGCACTGACACTAGGAACTACCCATAAACCCTCTGAAGAAGTCGCAGTCTGGGCCACGAAACGCGTAAGGAAGTCCTTCACCCGGCACTACATCATCAAGTGACGACACGGCCGTGGAAGGATCGTGAACACCACTTTGGCCAGTAGCAGGGAATTGTCCATCTACCTCGGGCATCCCCTACCTTGCGACGGGCAGTCTGCAGTCGGAGAGCGGTGCACGCAGTCCTGAGACGGTTCTCCATCTCCGTTGGCGGTGACATTGATGCACAAATGCTCGTTTTTATTTGAAGCTTTGTAAGTGCGCTCGATTCCCCTGTACCCCTTTCCCTTCCCCAATAAATTTGATATTGCGCTATGGCGTTGCGCTCTCTCTCTCTCTCTTTTCTGCGTCTACTATAGGGTTTGGTTTGATCCTTGTGAGAGCAGCAGTGTACCCCCACAGCTGTGATTGGACTTTATCATTTTCTTTCTATTGGATGGTTTTCTGGGACTGGTTGATTTGTGTTACGTGTCATGTCCCTTATCTCTGCTATATTGTATGCTTTTATCATGAACCCCTTGTGTATTTCATCTCAGCTAGCATCAGTTTGTTCACATGAATGGTTGATTATTTTTTTTAATTTAACAATATTTAAAAAAAAATATTTTTTGGGTTATAGCGCGACAAGAGGGTCTCATTAGATATATATATATTTTGTATAAATATATATATAAGATAATATAATATATATATATATATATATATATATATATATATGATATATATCTAGTTTGGGGGTGATTTGATGACCGGAGTTAAGAACCCCAGTGTTAAGGCAGAATAACCCATTGAGTGTGGACTTGAACTAATGTGGCATTTATATTAGCCCCTGAATATTCATTGTGGATATATATATCCACAATGAATAGTCAGGGGCTAATATAAATGCCACATTAGTTCAAGTCCACACTCAATGGGTTATTCTGCCTTAACACTGGGGTTCTTAACTCCGGTCATCAAATCACCCCCAAACTAGTCAGGTTTTGTTAGATATCACTGCTTCAGCACAGGTGGCTCAATCAGTGGCTCAGCCAAAGACTCAGTTGAAGACTGAGCTACTGATTGAGCCACCTGTAATGAGGCAGGGATATCCTCAAAGCCTTACCTGTTTGGGGGGTTTTGAGGGCTGGAGTTGGGAACCCCTGCCTTATAATCCCTTAACAAAAATCACACTGTGTAATGTTCTTAGGACAGGAAATAGCACTTAATAATCACATGGTCAGTAACTGCTACATCCTTATAATACTTTTATTGCCTAAAACTAATGTGTGTATATACTAATGTATATATATCATGAGGCTTTTATACATAGTGTTGACTTATCCCGGTCAATGAACCATAATATATATATTCAACATATTTCATGCATTGATCAGTTAAAAGGGCAGTCCTACAGCTGTAGCCACGGCTACAGATCTCGCGGCCCCCCGCGGACAGGAAGCGTCCCGGGAAGGATTAACCGCTGCAGGGTTCCATGCTTCTTAATGGGACCCCGCAGGGTTCATTCTTTTAGGTCATCTACAGGGAGAGAATACCCGCTACTCACAACTAACAGATGAGCCGCCCAGCCAGGATCCGTGACTCCGCTCGGTGAAGGTACGCAGGGCTGTATTTTTAATATGGGACTCTTCATCACGAGGGGGGGCCTATATGGCCATACATCAGGGGTGCGCAAACTTTTTAGTCTGCCCCCCCCCCACCCCCCTGCCTGCTCTCCTCCCCCACCCCCTTACCTTGTCACCTGTGTTTCTGATGTCAAGATGTCATGTGACGTCGATTTGCCATGGCAGCCTGACGTCATGGGACCCCCCGCTGCATCATTTGACGTTGCCACGGCGCCGCGATGTCAGAAGCCGCCGGAGACAAGGTAAGGGAACGTACAGAAGCCTCACGCCCCCCCCCAGCCCTACATCAAGGGGGCTGGACAGGCCAGGGGGACACTGCCCATCCCCCTCAGATAGTCACAAGGACAGTGTCTGGCTACACCTGCGTGTTTATTGTTCATCTTTTTTTGTTTTAACCCTATGTTAATCGGAGAGAGCGTCAGACACTCCGTTACAATGGGATGCATTATGACGCGTCAAATAATCCGTTCTACGGGTAATGGACTGACGGATAGCGAGGGTCTCCTGTATTTTGTACACTAACCTCTGGTGTGGAACCATATAAAAAAGCCGAATTAGAAGCGGCACCACGGATTTCTGCAAAAACAACACTATTTATTTAGTTCGCATTACCCTGGTCTAAATTCCTACTTACCTCCTCAAAAAAACTAATAAAGTTAGTTTGGCACAACCTATTTGTTACAGGGGCGAGCCTGTTACCAACAGATAGAGCTGTTGGGTGTCGGGCAGGTAGTAGTTAATCCCCGTGTGGAGGGCAGCAGGGCTACCAACCAGCCTGAGTGTAGCAAGGGGTTAAAAGGCAGGAACGGGAAGTGTTTGTCAGTCTCCCCTGGTCTGTGTACAGACCACATGTACGTGTCCTTGATACCGAGGGACACCAGAGCGCACCCCCTGCTCCAGTTACAGAACGCACGGGCATCCACTCCTCTTCTACTGCTGCCACGGAGCTTGACTTCGCCTCCTCTGATGCGTCGCGCCTCCCTAGCGCGCTGCACGCACGCGTGACATCGCGCAGCGATCCCCAGCTGCGTGTCAAGCACTGATTGCCCCTTGTCTCCTGTGAACCTATCCTGGTCTCCGCTGGGGCCGAGCCTCCGCTCCGCCCCCTCTGCTATTGGTTTCCTGTTCCTATTTATATCCTGTTCCTGCACTCAGTCAGTGCTGAGCATAATCCCTTGTAGCCCAGTGCTGTCTGGTCTTGTGCTTGGTTCTCGCTCTTATCTTTTCAGTCTCCACGTTCCTGACCCGGTCTGTCTGCGTACCTCCTCTGGATCTCGACCTTGGCTAACCCTCCACCACCTTACCTCTATACTCCCTGGACTCGGCTTACGGATACTGACTACGCGGCTCTCTCCGCTCTCAGACCATTGGCTTACGGACACGACTACTCTACCTTCTCTAACCCAGGACCCGGCAAGTACCCGACTAACCCTTCTCTGCAGCCCAGTCCCGGCTACTCTCAATACCACACTACGGGCATGCCCCCGCTGCTGTGGGTGTGTGGTATCTCGCCTTCCCACCTCAGTACCAGGGTCTTGTCAGGCTTGCGGGCAGCACGAGCGTTACAGAACTACACTCGGGTTTTAGGTGCTTCACAAAAAGATAATGTCGAATGTTATGTGATATAGATAAATTATTTAAACCAAAGAAGAAAATGGTACATTCCTTTATTAGTAAAACCCATGAAATAAAGCAAGTTAAAAAAATAACCTTGGATAGATCCATCGTTTGCTTTTCAACTAAACCTAAATATCTTGTCAAGAACAGGGAAGTCCGAAGTGTTGGTTGTTTACAAAAGTAATTGCTACTTTTTTTTATCATAGCAGGGAGACCTCACCAAGAGAACATTGTACAGTTAAGGAGACCATGGGCCATAAGAAGTTTTCTGACACAAGGCACCTTCATGCACTGTATTACACCCTACAGATCATTTGGCTCAATGGGTTGCAACTTGGCATATGGCAGAAGACTGCTTAGTAGATATGGACCCATATATCCTCAGGAGGGACCGAAGAACCTCAGCTGTACTGTGCAGCTTGGGGAGAAAGGAAGAGAAAAAGGAGGGGAGGAAGGAAAGAGGGATTTGGAGCTGATATATTATAGATGCAGTTCTTGAGGTGGCTCAGTGATAGGTTTAAAGATGATGTGCTGGTTGGGGGTCAATGTTGACTATTGGGCCTAGTTAACGGACCTCAACACGTTCCGACTGGAGGAGAGAATGCTTCATTGTCTGTAATGAGAATGATGTGTGATGAGATAGTATTTGAGAGAGAAAAATTGGTGCTCCGGCGGAACGTATCTGGGGGCTCCTTATGTTGAGCATCCAAGGTGAATGAGCTGTGATAAGAAAGAAGGGACTCTTTGGCAAATGAGTGATCTGATCCCAAAGTGCCTTAGACCACTCAATGGTGCATTTTCCAGATATAACCACGATTCAGAGTGAAATCCACCCAATAGAATAGACTTAAAGTCAGTGAGACTGGACATAATTACAGGTCAAGTTTTTGAGGGGACTTGATGATCTGGAGGTCTCTAGTAGGTTAGGGGGGGAAATGTATTGACTACTGGACAGAGTTGAAGGGAGCATATGATTAAAACATTCAAATACATAAAGGGTTTCATCAAGGTGCAGAAGGGAAGCATATTTTAGAGAAAGAAGTGCTAGAACAAGCAGTCGTACACTGAAGCTGGAGCGTGGGAGACTCGGGTTGGGAAATGCAATTACATTACACCTTCATGGAGAGGGTGGCGGATTTGTAGAAAAGCCTCCCAACAGTGGCAATAAAGGCTAATACAGTAATGTATATGCTATACATAATGTTACCCTAAAGTTGATATAAATGGAGGGGGGGAGGGACCGGAGCTGTAAATGGGGGGGGGAGACCGAATTCATGTGAACGGGAGGGGGGAGATAGGGGAAGAGAGGGGGGAGGGAACAGATAGAGGGGGGAGGGGAGAAAGAGAGAGGGGGGAGGGGGGAGAAAGAGGGAGGGGAGCTAGAGAGAGAGAGGGGGATGGGGAGTGGGAACATTACATCCCGGGCAACGCCAGGTATATCAGCTAGTATGATAAAAAGCCAAGGGTCAGAGGTCTTTCAACAGATGGGAAAATGGGCAGAGTACTTGGGACAAGTGGTTCTTATCTGCTCTCAAATTATTTGTTTAATCAAATCTGTTCCTATCGAATCCACGATCGGGTATGACCTCAGTGTCACCATCCATTCAACTTTGTAGGAAATGAGTAGACCTATAACTTGCATCAATCGAGTAAGACATGAGATGAAATGCATACTGCACCGACACACTTTATTCGAGCAAATACCCAGTATGTACCTGGCAGATACCTGGAATGCGCCGCTCCTCACCTCTGACAAGCCCCGTTGCGTTTGCCTTCCCAGCCTGGGTTCATGCCTGGCTGACGGGCGGCTGATCTGTTAAATGATAATGATTAGGATTTAATAGGCTGCAATGCTTCGCGTGTCTACCAGATGGCATAAATTCATGAATTGTAATGCAGTATATATATATATACTGTGCAGTATTGCAGCCAGCGGGAATAAAATGCTTCAATCCCTGCCTGGAAAATAACCCAATGCACTCGGGCAGAAAACAGTCACAAACCTCAATACACCCGAGTATACCCGAATTCGTGGGACTAGCCGAGCTCGAATAAAGTGTGTCGCCAGTGTAGGTTCTTACAAGATATCCAGATGATCAGCTTTGTCTCAACCCAGGAATCTTTAAAGTCGGGTTTGTAAATGTGGTGAACTGAGACTTGAGAGGGGTTTGATTTCCTCTGGCTGCTCCCTTTTGTCAGACATTAACGTGTGTTCAACAAGAGTTTGCACAAGCAACCCCCTCTCGCCCTATTCCATGATCTTTAATGGCTTTCTGATAAAGAGAAGGTGGGATATAGGCAACGAAAACACTACATTGACAAACACTCCCACATTCAGAAGTCCCAGAAGACTGCCATTTGCAATGAAATATCAAAGAAGCAAAAGCAACCAAATCTTTGCTTTGAGCACAATTAGATTTTGTTTGAGCAACTGTTAAATTGTATATAAAAAGTTGTTTATTTTGTCTGTCATTATGGGATTTAACCTTTAATGAATTACACCTGTTGTCTGAACATATAGAGAGTCTTTTTGAAAATGAGCAACATAAGAGGACTCATGTATTGATCAAATTGCTACAACAATAGTCAGAAAAGTTTAAATTTGTATATATTTCTCCTGTGAGAAATACATTCCCAGCTCAGGTTTGGTGTACGTACATGTTGCTTATGTTCTGTTGTGTTGTGTTGAACAGTACTGGTCTAGAATGAAAGCTTTTCCCACAAACACTGCATACATACAGTATGGCCTCTAGCCCATGTGGGTTTTCTGATGCCGAACGAGATGGGAGCTGCGAGTATAGCTCTTTCCACACTCCGTGCATATATACGGTCTCTCTCCCGTGTGAGATATCTCGTGTCGAACAAGATCTGCTCTGGAAATAAAGCTTTTTCCACATTCACTGCATGCATATGGTCTCTCTCCGGTGTGAGATCTCTGGTGTACAACAAGATGAAACCTACTAATGAAACTTTTCCCACAGTCACTGCATATGAGGGTCCCCTCTCCTGTGTGTAGTTTCTGGTGGGCAACAAAATTTGATCTGCTGATAAAAGTCTTCCCACATTCGCTGCAGGAAAACGGCCTTTCTCCCGTGTGTGTTCTCTGATGGATAACAAGGCTAGAGCCATGAGTGTAACTCTTCCCACATTCACCGCATACATACGGTCTCTCGCCTGTGTGCGTGATCTGATGTCTGGCAAGATCGGAGGTGGAAGAAAAGTTTTTCCCACATTTAGTGCAGGTATACGGTTTCTCCCCTGTGTGAGTTCTCTGGTGTATAACAAGATAAGAACTCCGAGTGAAACTTTTCCCGCAATCACCGCACTCATGCAACCCCTCTCCGGTGTGGGTTTTTTGGTGATCAAGGAAATTGGATCTGTGAACAAAACTCTTCCCACATTCCCCACATACATGCGGTCTCTCTCCCGTGTGCGTTATCTGATGGCTTACAAGGTGTGAACTTCGAGTGAAGCTTTTCCCACACTCCGGGCACGAGTATGGTCTCTCCCCTGTATGGGTAGCCTGATGGCTAAGAAGATGTGCATTCTGTGTAAAACTTTTCCCGCATCCATCACAAACATAGGGTCTCTCTCCCGTGTGTGTTGTCTGATGGGTAACAAGATGTGAGTTCTGAGAGAACCTTTTTCCACATTCATTGCATGCATATGGTTTTTCTCCAGTGTGGCTTCTCTTATGAACAGAAAGATGTGAACTCCGAGTATAACTCTTCCCACAATCACTGCACACATGCTTCTTCTCGCCTTTCCGCCTTCCCTGTAGTTTAAAAAACGGTGGTCCGGATCCAATACTCTTCTCTCGGTCGGTCAATACATAATCTTTCTGCTTTTGGTCATCTTCATCCTGATCTCCATCTACAGATTCTTTAAACATCTCTTTTTCATTTCTTCTAGACTTAGCCAAATGTTCTTCCTCGATGTTGAGTATTTCCACAGTATTTGTATTCTTGGGATTGAACATCTCATGAAGATCAGATGCACTATGTGCCCGTTTGCAATTATTGGAATGGTTTACTCTTCGTTCGCCACAAGTAGACTCCTTGTGTGATTTATCTGGAAAACGTCTTAATTTGCTGGGTTTTAGGTCTTCCTCTCCAGATAAGCTTTCAGTAATGGGATCTTCAATTGGGTCATCTTTTGACAGAAGACATGTGTGAGATTCTTCTCTCTTGACTTCATTTCTGGTCTCAAGAGCTAAAGGAGCAGGATACACAGAGAGGTTTGAAAGGTTATTTAAAAACAATGTAAATATTACACCAAATCTCTTTAAAAAAAAATCATTTAATAAAGAAAACAAAAATCATGATGGGCTATTTACAGTTTCCAAAACAAACAATATTAAAATGTAATATATAAGTTGCATTTATTATGCAGGAGAATTACATATTAATTACATATAATAAATACTAAAGATCATATACAGCAGGGCCCCGGGTATACGGCGGGTTCCGTTCCAGAGGCCCGCTGCATAGTGAAAATCGCCGGAAAACGGATCCGGCGATTTTCAGCTCTGCGCATGCGCAAACCGGCATTTTCTTCGTTCTGCCATGTGCGACCTATCTCTGCACGCGCAAACTACGTTATGCGCGCGCAAACTGCGGTCTTAAGTCTGCGACTTAAAATCCAACATGGCGGCCCCCTTCTCGGTGCCGCTGTATCAGCGGATCGCCGAAAAGCGGAGCGCCGAGAAGCGGGGCCCTGCTGTAGTCTAAAGCAAACAAATGTATCAATACGAATATAGGACTTAAGTGATTTATTTGCTGCCTACAAGTGCTTATATACTAATCACCAACTCAAATAAATAGATCATTGAAGCTCACTCTGAGGTCAGTAGAGATGCTTAAAACATAACTTTTATAGTATATATTGAACAGCGAGGATATGTTTATATTGAATATAAAGAAGTGTGGGGGAGAGGATGGTGAGAATGGAGCGTGTGGGGGGTGTCACGGGAGACAAGGCATTTACACCCATCCTCTCCCCCACATGCTCCATCCTCACCCCCACCCGCTCCCTCCTCCCCATCCTCTCCCCCACATGCCCCATCCTCACCATCCTCTCCCCCACATGCTCCATCCTCACCATGCTCTCCCCCACACGCTCCCTCCTCCCCATCCTCTCCCCCACATGCTCCATCCTCACCAGCCTCTGCCCCACACGATCCCTCCTCCCCCTCCTCTGCCCCACATGCTCCATCCTCCCCATCCTCTCCCCCACATGCTCCATCCTCACCCTCCTCTGCCCCACATGCTCCCTTCTCCCCATTCTCTGCCTCACATGCTCCCTTCTCCCCATTCTCTGCCCCACATGCTCCTATCTCCCCATTCTCTGCCCCACATGCTCCCTTCTCCCCATTCTCTGCCCCACATGCTCCTTTCTCCCCATTCTCTGCCCCACATGCTCCCTTCTCACCATCCTCTGCCCCACATGCTCCCTTCTCCCCATTCTCTGCCCAACATGCTCCATCCTCACCATCTTCTCCCATATACGCTCCCTCCTCCCCATCCTCCCCCCCAAACGCTCCATCCTCACCATCCTCCCCCTAGACGCACCCTCCTCACCATGCTCTCCGAACACGCTCCCTCCTCCCCATCCTATCTCCCGCATGCTCCATCCTCACCGTCCTCTCCCCCACACGCTCCATCCTCACCGTCCTCTCCCCCACATGATCCATCCTCACCCCCACACGCTCCCTCCTCACCATCCTCTCCACCACATGCTCCATCCTCCCCACACACTCCCCATCCTCTCCCCCACACTCTCCATTATCACCCCCCCCGCCCCCCCCCCCCTCCTCTCGTCCATGCTTGCTCCATCCTCACCATCCTCTCCCTCAAACGCTCCCTCCTCCCAAGCCTCTCCCCCACACGCTCCATCCTCTCCCCCACCCGCTCCCTCCCCCCAAGCCTCTCCCCCACACGCTCCATCCTCACCATCCTCTCCCCCACACACTCCCTCCTCCCAAGCCTCTCCCCCACATGCTCCATCCTCACCATCCTCTACCCCACACGCTCCCTCCTCCCAAGCCTCTCCCCCACACACTCCATCCTCACCATGCTCTCCCCCACATGCTCCCTCCTGATGATCTTAACCCCACATGCTCCCTCCTCACTATCCTCTTCCTCAAATCATCCATCCTAACTATGCTCTCCACTCAACCTCCTCATCCACCATGCTCTCTCCCAACTCCCTCTCGCTGACCCCTCCCTCACCATGCTCTCTTCCCGCCCCCTCCATCGCTCAACACGCTCTCTCCCTGCACCCTGCCTTCCTCCCTCACCATGCTCTCTCCCCCGCCTCCACCCTGCCCAGGGCCCTACCTGAGGATCAGAAACCTGAGAGGGGAAGGATGGAGCCCACCCAGGCGGCTGATCTTGCAGAATAGCCGGGAGGATAGGCCCCTAACCAGTCAGGGCCTTGGTGCAGCTGAACCTGCTCCATACATGGTAGTACCTCCACTGACACTACTTACTCCTTAGTAGGACAGGAAGTCGCTCTGTTGCATCTTTGATGTCGTCACTTACAGGAAGTTCCATAGACGTCAATATGATGTCACCGAGCCTTTCAGCTCTCTCTATACAACGGGAAGATACGATAGAACTAAATGAACTAGCAGCAGAGATACGTCTAACACTGGGGGAACACATCCCTGCTAAAGAAACTCTGAAATGAAAACATCCTTCTAAAAATACCAGTCTTTTCAAACACCCCCTCCAGCTGCCACCATGTCGTTCTATCCCACTCAAAGCCATAAATGACATCACAGGAAGTGACATCAGAGAGAAGACTGAACATGGCAGCACAGAGGGAACCACGAAGTCCATCACTTGGGATGATTAAACGGGATTATTTCCTTGATATTTACACCGCTCTTGATATTCCAAAAAACACAAAATTAATAAATTTTCTGAAAACATTCGGATTCAAGGTTTTTCCAAGAATTAGGGTGTATCTTTTTTTTTCCTTAAATACCGTGTGCTTAAAAAACAAATATAAAAATGATGGGCGAGTACTGGGAGTGACATCTTCCCAATCCTGGATGGGTCACGTTTAGAACATACATTGTGGCAATATATATACTAGTACACGATACTGATGTACGAAGACTACAGAGCACGGAGATGACCACCAAACCTTCTGGATGTGGATTCCTCTGTAAAGTACAAGCCTGTCCCTCTTACTCTCATGTCATCCTCATCACTTACCCGAGCCGGTATCTTCATGGATTTCCATCCCTTGACTATCCTGGAGAACTCTTAAACAAGACTCGTCTTCTCGTTCCTCCCATGATATAGTATCTTCGTTTACAGGGGGGTCTGATTATTCCAAGGAAGAATGACATCAGTGTTTATGAATTTACATCATGCGCTATGTTCTCAAGAACATATTTTCAAGCTTGAGTATTTCTTTTGGTGCATGTTATCGCTAAAGACTTATAGGAGATAATTCCATACACGCCAAAGCGGTCGTTAGGGCCAAAATCCATATCAGTCCCATCAATGGTGATATTATGACAAAAATTACCCGAACAACCGATATGGCGTATAAAGAAGGAGTACTTTAGTTGGTAGGTTTAACACATTACCAATTAACATCAGAAGATTGATATGTATCTTATAGTATCAATCGATCCATCTGCCTAATCCATTTTATCAATCAATTTAATCTACCTATTTTATCCACCTCATCAACCTTACCCTATCCCCATCTATCCACCCATCCATCTAGTCATCCTATACCATGTAGCCACCTATATTACCTTATCCATCTATCCACTGCATCCCCGTCCATCTAACCATCTTCTCCCATCCATTAGAACACCGTCCAAAACATGTATAAACGTTCAAAGGCAGTCAAACATATCCCATGTTCTGACCCCGAGGCGGTCCCCCAGTAGTGTATGGAGAGAGAGAACATTTACATGGACCCTTCATCACGTATGGCTGCATCGGTGACCTAATGAAGGGTCTGTGTACTTGACCCTACATGGGTAGGGGGTCAGGGCAGGCGCCTTGGGGTAAGAACATGCTGTCATGCCGCTGACTCTTCCAGCAGTTCAAATGTCTATAAACCGAATAGATGCTGGGCTACAGGTTTCCCTGGTTCCCCACAGAAATTAAATATGTTAGGATGTGTCATAATCTCTTCTTACCCACAGAGTTTAAGGAGTGGTGGTCCTCCAATATCCCGTACTTATATACCTCCTTGTGTCCTTCTAAATGCTCCCACTCCTTTAGGAAGAGGTAGACAGCAACAGAATTAAAAACAATTTGACACTTCCCAACACAGAATCAGTACTCCCGTCCGACATTAATTATTTTTAGATCAGTCATGATGGTCGACAACAGTTGAACATGGTTAAAAAAACAAAACAGTTTAACCCTTGGGAGTGCTCCATGACGTAGCCACCACGTCACAGGGTCGAGGGCTCCAAGGGTCTCTAGGACTTAGTGCCACATGCTGCCTGATGTTGGACAGCCCCGGTGGCAACATCTTTGGCTCCCAACTCTATGTCTAAGGTAGACCGTGTTCTGTGGAGCGCCGAATGCGATTTGGCAGGTACGGCAACGGAAAAGGACGACTCCAGTAACACCGCCGCATGATCGTGATGCGCCAGTAGGGGCCGGAGCTCTCAAAGGGTTAATATTAACCTATCTTACTAGCAATAAAAAATATATATATACTGGTTCGCTGGAAAGACAATGCATAGTAGTCAAACGTTGGTTAGATGAGTTATCCTACACTTAAGAAAGTCAATGATCCGGCAACGAAAGGTGGCAGAAGACTGATTAGTAAATATGGGCACAACTGTTTCATGTAGTTCAATGTTTTAGTAGCCAGAACGGTCTTGAAGATTCATTGTAGGTTGTGATGGCTTTTAAAGGCAATAACAATAGGGTTCCACATACAGTAGGGTTCCACATACAGTAGGTTTATAGTGAATAGAGCTATCCAGATCCCATAGGTTTGGCCTTCAAGTGTTCGATCACAAACTTAATACACCATGACATAGATTTGATATAAATGTGACATACTTCTCCGGTTATGAGCTCAATGATCTTGGAGGCATGTCCCCCAATCTTCTCGGCGATCAACTTCTTGTCATCCTGATGCTTGGATATGGGCGAGTCATTCAGCCGCTCGATGATGTGGCTCTTGCAGAAGTCTTCTGAAATGGAGAGACTCCTGCCGTGGAGGATCTGCTCATCAGTCTTCTTCACAACTATGTAATCCTGCGAATTGAGATATACAGAAATGTATGAACCATCAGTGAAGCCACAGACCTGGTGTGTTACATGTTCATGATGAAGAACGCGCAAGGGCGCCCAGATACAAGTGGTCTCCTTTCCGGTTTGTATAAATGACTTCACTAAACTTATGGACTCAGCTGAGTTCGATGCCCTAATTAATACTCACACCTGCTGTCTCGCCCGTCACCTTATTTAATGGTGGCCTCCAAAATTTACATTGTTTTGGGTGGCAATTTGAGCACAACAACAGATTGTGCAAGCCTGACCATACATGACCATAGATAAATACACAGGAATAGTGTGTACCATGCGTCTAAGAGTGCCCTTATGAGGTGGCAGGTTCGTCATGGGCTATTGCTCGTTTCCTAGGGGCAGATCCAAACGAAGCGGAGCACCCTCCGTAGCCTGGTCACAGGTCATGTGATCGCTCCAGGGAGTGGTCCACATGACCCAAAGTGCTGGAGGTCTGGTGGAACGATTAATGTAACCGTGTCGTTTGATTTCTATCTCATGAAAAATAAGTGTATTGGGAACACTGGATGGAAGCATAGTATCTACTTCTGTCTATCTCTTTAGGTCCCTTTTTTCCACTCTTCCTGTTGTCCAACCTTGTTCCTTAATAACGTCGACTATCGTTGTCCTCAATCACCTGGTCTGCACTGCTATTTTGCTTGTCTGTGTCTTCTTCTTAAAACCAATACAGAAACCCTGCACTCCTCTCTAAATTGCCTTGTAACATATTAGTGAACTTACACATTTTTTATTCTAAGTCTAATCACAAATGTGGTGGCATTTTTAGAGCAAAAAAAAAATATTTAAGACAGCGAACTCCGTCGAGGCGGACTCCGTTTCCGCAGGTACGTCCACTAAATGCATAATATTCCTTATCGTCTTGTGGACTAAACATCGCACACTAGTTCAAGAGAAGGTTGTCCGGGACCGAACAAGGGAACGG
Organism: Ascaphus truei; assembly: GCA_036426205.1. Taxonomy (NCBI): domain Eukaryota; kingdom Metazoa; phylum Chordata; class Amphibia; order Anura; family Ascaphidae; genus Ascaphus; species Ascaphus truei. The sequence goes on from CM071586.1 coordinate 10,510,289, forward strand.
TGAATTAAAGGGGTAAATGAATGAAGCATTTATGCTATATGTGCTTCAGTGCAATTAACTGGAAGGAAAAAACTGAATTAAAATTCTGTTGCTCATGCATTTTGTTATAGGGGTATGTCTGAGCACACCTGCGCTTCCACGTAGGAGCAAAGTGACCAAATGACAATGACGTGTTTAATGGGTTAAAGGGTCAGTCCCACACAGGAGCAAAATGACCTAATGACAGGGACGTGTTTAATGGGTTAAATGGTCAGTAACATGTAGACGCAAAGTGAGCCATTAAACACGTCACTGTCATTAATCACTTTGCTCCTACACGACTAACCCTTCAACCAATTAAACACATCACTGTCATTAGGTCAAAGGGTCAGTCTCACATAGGACCAACGTGAGCTAAAGACAGTGACATGTTTAATGATTAGAGGGTCTAGCTTGAGGTAAGCGTAAGCTTTTATATTAAAGACAAATGTCGCTGCACTCAAAAGCAAGTTTAAAAGATGACATATAGATAGTACTCATTAGTGCCACCACGTCCTCCGTTCCCGGGTACACCGAGTCGCATCAAAAGACATTACGCATTCAGCGCGTGTCCAACGGGATGACCACAGACATGCCGCCCTACGTTCTACCACTTTCCCAATCAACGTTCAATCCACGTTCTCTACATTACAGATACAAATCCAGACTAACTCCCGTCCCTCCTCGAGTTTCCCCTCCCTTCTCCCCATATCTCTCCCCCCGTCCTCCGTTTCTCTCGCCCATCTTTCCCTCTCCCCCGGCTTGATTTGTTTAAGAACGGAGGTCGGAACGTCATCCCATGAGACATTGAACATGTGACGGACGTTGGCACCGTAGAGCGTACTCCGGGACTGCCGAACCCACTAGTTCCACCAGTATTTTCTGAGCCGGCTACATCTTACCTCCCTGATACTGAAGGAATATTGAGGTAAAGGTCCCCCCAATTGACTAGTGCTACAGAGCATTATGTCCACATATTAATGAATTGCTGCATCCGGAATAAAATGAAAATAAACAGTGGAGCTGATGTAGATTAACCCCTAGTTGGGACGTGGTCTGGCAAGACTGTGAAGGGTTGTCCGGGGGAAGTCCTGAGACCCGCCCAGACCCCATGCATAAGTCCTGCAACTCAATCAACCAGTACACCTGGGGAAGCTCCAACTTTCAAAGTAGTAACAAAGTACTCGCATATATCTTTAATTCATCCGGTTTCGTGTGCTCCACACTGTATGAAGATACAAGGAGAAATCACCATCACTGAGGAGTGCTGTGCAGCCGTGCCCACTGTCTCACTCTCCTCCTCAGTCATGGTGATTTCTCCTTACCTCCCTGATAGTCTTGGCAACATGAACGAGTTAGGAGTGGTGTCTTCATGATATTCAATCCGATAACATTAGCAAGATTTCACCAGCAACAAATGGAAAGAGTTCTTTACAGTAAGGGCAGTTAAAATGTGGAATTCATTACCCATGGAGACTGTGATGGCAGATACAATAGATATGTTCAAAAAAAAGTTGGACATCTTTTTTTTTTTTTTTTAGAAAGGAAAGGTATACAGGGATATACCAAATAAGTAAACATGGGAAGGGAGTAATCCGATTGCCAATTCTTGGAGTCAGGAAGGAATTAATTTTCCCCTTATGAGATATCATTCGATGATATATCATTGGGGTTTGTTGTTAACCTTCTTCTGGATCAATATACTTTAAGTACGGATAAAAGATAAAGTATCTGTCGTCTAAATTTAAAATACATTGAACTCCATGAACTTATGTCTTTTTTCAACCTCATCTACTATGTAACTATGTAACTGACCTCTTTAGCCTTTTTCTGGCAGACTCCAATTTCCTATAAACCAGGACTCGTCACACCTATTCTAAATAACCCCTCTTTTGACCCAACCTCTATATCTACCTATTGCCCTATCATCTCCACCATTTGCTTCCAAGCTACTCAAGTGGCTTGTCTACCACTGCTTGACTCACTTTATCTCCAACTCCCTGCTCTACTCTATGTAAATCCGGCTTCCACCCTCAACACTTATCTAAGACGGCAACGTACAAAAGTGGCCAAAGTCTATGGGTGTCATTTCTCCTTACTTATTATCTTGGATCCTTCTGCTGCCTTTGTTACTGCTGATCCAGCCGTCTCCTGCTCACTCTCTTGTCCTCCACCCCACAGCTTTTTCCTGTTTCACGTTTTACCTATGTAACCACTACTTCTGTGTTTCCTTCTCATCCACTCCCTGCTGTACATTATTTTTTTTCAAGTATCCAATGGGTTTAACTGAAAAAATGTGAATGTAAACAATTTTAAAGAGATTTAATACATACATTGTTTCTGTGTGTTAGTGAGTAAGTAGAGACACAAGGTTTGGTAAATATGTTTAGCTATGTTTTTGTGTTATATAATTATGAATGATTATGACCTACTTACTACCTGTTTAATTATTTTTTTTTATAGATCTATTACCGTTCTGGGTTTTATCAGAATAGAATACATACATATCATATATTTGTTAGAATATTACATTAGGTATTTGTCACTTTACAGTGTGTGTGTGTGTGTATGTGTGTGTGCGCGATTCATATATATATATACACATAAAAAAAGTAGGGAAAGGTGTGGCGCACCACCAATCAATAAAACCAAGAACGGGTGACTACCATAAAAATATATTTGGTCATGTAAAAGGACAAAAATACTGTGGAGAGCCCGGTGACATGTTGCACCATGTTGTGATCTTGCCGATCTGGGAACAGATTCAGATTTGGCTAAAGAGGATTTTGTGCCTCGAAATTCCTCTAGATCCCTGGTCATTCATGTTGAATAAGCCACTGGAGGGCCTGTCAAGAGCAGGGAATAAATTAATCGCCCACTTTGTGACGGCGATGAGGTGCGAGACCGCGGCATTGTGGAAACAAAAACGCAATTCCATCTATAGAGAAGATTCAGAATAGAATTTTGGTTTGTCTGCCAGATGGAGACATTGACAAGTTTGGTCAATGACACTGGCTCAAATTTTCAAAAAGTATGGCTTCCGTGGTTGGCGCAAACGGACATTGCAGGTGTGAGCAATGCCACCATTTGGCTACGATAGAGGGAGGTGAGTACTCCTTTGACAAAGTGTAGTAAAGAATGGACGGTGACGGGAGAGACAGATGGAGGTTAGGGAAGATTCATATAGGAAGGCCAGATACGACACACACGTAGCATACAATGGTATCGAAGAGACGATGGAACCTCCCAGAACAGAGTTGAAAAAAGCGAGAGAGTACGGTTCACGGTGGAGCCAGTTGGGTGTGCAGTCAGTGTTACCTTCCCATTCCCATCCCCCCCTCCTTTTCCTGATGTGTCTTCCCCCGCCCCCCCAGTGTCTTTGTACAGTGTGTTTATATGTGATTTAGTTTTGCCACACAAAAAAAGGTGCGGGCGTGTTATAGAACAGATTGAAGGTGTTATAATGTGTATCACAATTGCTGTACCTTTAAAAAGTGAATAAAATATAAAGTTGGGGGAAAAAAGGACAAAAATAAAAAATCAACCACCTACGCGTTTCGTTTATTGATCAAGGTTTCTATTTAGCCATCTTCTTTTTAAACTAGCCACTATCTCCATATGATTATCCGATGGGAGACCTCCTATTTTTATTTTGATGCTAAGAGAACATATATATACATATATGTACAACATATAATACCCATCGGATTAAAACAGCAGGGGTCCCTGGCAGTCCCATTCAGTTTGAATGGGACTGCCAGGGACTCCCGCGGTTAATCTGATGGGCCATTAGTCAATGCAGAAATGCCTTAAACTAGACCCAGCATGTACCTGGGTCTTTTTGGCGATTGCCACTGGTTTGTGTAAGAATAACCGTCGGCACTACAGTATGTGTGTGTCCAAGAATATCGTTCACTAATGCTACCTGACCCCATTTTCTCCATCTTGCCTATGTCACAGTGTCCTGATGCTGGACATTACTTCTGAAGGTATCTCCCGTGTTATTGGTCTCAAGGTCCCACTTGTCGTGAAGGAGATACGAGGGGTGTCATTATGACCTTCTCCAGATGCCCTCACCTCTCCAGTCAGCAGGAAGACGATCTCCAAAGTGTAGTTCAAGATCCTCTCGGTCATCCGCTTCTTGTCCTTGTTCATCATTAGTTACTGTGCTTAGTCAAATGTTCCAACAATGACCATGTGGTGACCTCTGCAGTTCTGGATAGGACTGTAGTTATACTTCACTGCAGCATCATCCTATCAAGGACTATAGAGAGAGAATGTCAGGATTTATATCAGCATTATACAGGAACTATCACACATGGGATACAATACATCGCAGGCTTTATCTCAGCGTTACACAGTAACTATTACACACGGGACAGTCAGGAGTAATAATTCTACGAGCTACCCGTACATCTGTTGAAAGAAGACTTCCTTTCATGTAAAATTTTCTTGGCCCTTTTTTTTAAACAATTTTTTTTATTGATGTTTTCCAGGGGGGGGGGGGGGGGGGGGTGGAGGTACCAATTTACACGAATGTAGCCAAAGAGAAGTCATGGATGAGGTTCAGAACAGCTTATTTTATTATGTGGGGTTCTGGTATCTTTCTCGTTTCCCTCCCTGTTTCGACCTCTTATGTTTATGTAACTCAGCGGCATTAATCTATAGTGTACCAGGTTTTTTTGGAGCCTCTTGGTTGTAGGTCTTACAAACACCATAAGTGGTTCCATAACCTGGATCTCGTATAGTCTTTGGCACACCTCTCTTCTTCATAGAGGGCGAATTTCCTTCCAGGCCGATGATATCTCCCATCTAGCTGCCATGAGAATATGTGATGTCAATATATGTGGGGGGAGATTTAGTCCCTCAATAGGTTTACCCAAGATCATAACCGTAGGGTCCGTAGGGATCCTTATCACCACTGTTTCCTCAATTAACCAATGAACCATAGTCTCATATTTCTGAAGGGCTGGACAGACCCACCATATGTGGGCATTTCCCCCTAATTAGCCGCACCTTCTCCAGCACTGCTCTGTGGTCCCCGGGTATATCTGATTCAGCCTCTAGGGTGTGAGATACCATGTATATAAGATTTTGTATATGTTTTCCCTCGTAGTGCACATACATGTTTTAGCTGCATTTTCCCAGATGTCCTCCCGTGCCTCGTAACTATTGGGATCTCCAACATGGATGCCTTCTGACTTCGCTGCCTCTACCAGCAGGACCGCCGAGGCAGGAACTCGACCTCTTCCTGAGCTGGATTGCTCCCACCTCCCCGCTCCCTTTCTAAGGCTTCCATTCCCCTCTCTCCTTGCCTGAAAGGTACTTCCTGCCTTGTCTCCTGCTGGAAGCCTTGGTCCTGTTTTACGGCCATACCACCCTGCCTCTCTCCTGCCCTGACCCCACTATTCTACCGATTCAGGATTCTACTCGTCTAGGCATTTCTAGAGGGTCTAAGCTGCTTTGGGGAGCTTTGTTAGGTAGCTCATGAAAGTTTTGGAAAGTTATTTCAAGGTTATTTTAGACATAGCTATTTAGAGAGCATGGGGCTGCCTTAAAATGCGTCTATGCTCCTTGACATCACGTATCCGTCCTCCTTTCTGGGCCCTTTTGATGACACTTTTTCTTATCGTTAACAAAAGTAAATTCTTCATTTAACATGTTGTAAGTTTATTTTAAAAATGTATCCTCAGAAAATAAAAAAATCAGTGTTCTTCTGCATTTTTTTTCATTCGTTTTATTTTATACTTAAAAAATAAATAAAATTCAAGTATGGTATCCAAAGTGCCCACAACTTCATCCCATGTCTTGGACCCAACTTGTTGGAATTGTGACAGAATACCCTTTTGGCGGAAGGGTTCTTGTCTGTGATTCTCAAAACCCACTGGCATTTTAGGGTAAAGCACAGTCACAGGACCATCCAAATCTGGTTTAAGTGCTTTATTTTCTTTGTCACTCCAGCAGACAAAATCAGGACAAACAAAAGAATCCCAAATAAATCCCAGCTCTATCTGAGCACTAACTATACAGCAATTCTCTCACTATCTCTGGGTGGCTTTCCCACTTACCAAACAATAAAACACAGATATCACAAACAAAACCTGTTGCAGGCCAGTGCCTGTCTGTAGCATCTCTAAGGCCTGGGACATAGTAGGATCAGCCTTGCTGACCCGTGCTGAGGCGCGCTCACGCTCTGCACTGAGCCCCTGCAGCCGCAATGAGAGCGGCTTTAGCAGAGGCTCGCGCACGCTTACGGAAGCGTGTGTCTTACCAAGATTTCAGATTTGGCGCTCGCCGGAGCGCAGGGCCGGTCACGTGAGCGGTTCGCCCAATGAGGGCGAACCAGCTCCGTGACGTCACTGGCCCGCCCCCAGACACGCCAACGAACGGCGCGCGCTCTAAGGCCAGGGAAAGCACCGCTTTCCCTGAGCCTCAGCGCGCCTCCGCACGGGCAAAGTGTCTATGCCCGAGGCCTAAGGCTTTGGTCCCGCTGCGTCCGGCGGCGTGCGCGGCCGTGGACCACCAGCCCCTTTCCTCCAGTGTGGAGGTCCTCGCTGGCTCCTTCCGACGTGGCTGACTGCGTGCTGTGCCACGTCAGCCGGCCGATGCTGCAAGCTCCTAGTGATTTGCAGCTCTGACGCGTCACGTGATGCGGCAGTCAGCCAATGAGGAAGGAGGAGATACGGATGGGAGGCGGCTTGGGAGGGGAGCAGGGAAGGAGCGGGGGGGGGGAAGGGGGGGATGTGTATATGTATGTATGTGGGGGGGGGGGGTGGACGGCACCACAATCTCAGACAGTGAGCGGTGGCGCGGCAGATCACAGCAAACACGCAAAATGTATATTTTCGCGCTGCTGCCGCGCCACGTGACTCTGCCAAGCCAATCACAGCGCGGCTGGGGTAGGCGGGGGGTGTGGGGGGGTCCCGGTGGGCAGGAGGAGCAGGGCAAGTTTTATAGTGTGGCTGAGTTCAACTAGACGGTGCTGGGAATAACACCTGCCAGGGTGGAGCCGCTGCAAAGCCCTCAGCATGACAGACACGCAGAGAAAACTGTGCCGGGTGTGGCTGTGTGTGAAGCCGGGTGTGACGTCGTAGCCACGCCCCCCAGCCGTCGCTCACAGCACAGCACAAAAAGTGCGCTTCGCGGGCACGCGCAATAGCACAGGCGCGACCGCTCCAACGATAACACAAGCCAAAGGCCTGCGACAAAGTAGGCTGAGCCGTGCTGAGCGGCGCTGAGCAGATGCACTTACCCCCTGCATCTGTCATCAGCGCGGCTTTAGCAGCCGCTTCCGCATGCGTGCGGAGGCTCAGGGGAGTGGAGGAGCGGTCACATGACCGCTCACATCCAATGGGAGCGAGGGACTAGCCCCGCCTCCCGCCTCCGCCCCACCCCCAAAGCGCGCTCACTGCCTCGCCTGTCAGGATGCAAAAAAGCTCCAGTTTGAGCAGGCGAGGCAGAGCAGGAGCGCGGATCAGCGCGGCCCGAGGCCTAAGGCCCCGCTCCCTCAGGCGGCGCGCTGACAGGCAATTGACCGCTACTTGCGGTCTGTAGGGAGCTGGAGCCAGAGTGGGGGGGGGGGGGGTGACCTCGCCTTTAGAGTGTAAGCTCCTGGGATCGGGGGGTGACCTCTCCGCGCCGTTATACTGCAGAATATGTTGGTGCCATTTAAATAACCCATACATTAATGACGATGATGATGAGGTTATATAAGACAATGCAGCTCGGCTCCTTACCTCCTCACCCACCGCCTCTGCCCTGATTGGCTCTCCGGCTGGGCGCCTCCCTGCCGCCCGGTGCATTGCGGGAGTTGTAGTCATGCGGCTGGGCCTGCGCGGCAGCGGCCGGGCGCGGCTGGACTACAACTCCCACAATGCTGTCTGGCGGCTGCGTGGTGACGTCTTGGCGATGCCAGCCAATGGCAGCGCGGGTTCACCACCCCCCTGGGCCCGCCCCCACACATGGCTGCAGGAGGTAAGAGCTGGAGGAGCTCGGGCTTTGTTACCTACACCCAGTATGTATCTGCCTGTATACCCCCTGTGTGTGCGTCACTCACTGTATATACCTATATATAATCAGTATGTATCTGCCTGTATACCCCCTGTGTGTGCGTCACTCACTGTATATACCTATATATAATCAGTATGTATCTGCCTGTATACCCCCTGTGTGTGCGTCACTCACTGTATATACCTATATATAATCAGTATGTATCTG
>CM071586.1:10518633-10557848 GCA_036426205.1 Ascaphus truei
GCTAGTCGGGTATTGAGGGGAAGGGCATTCCAGAGGTGCGGGGCATGATACATATTTATATAGTTCTGGAAGCTTACATAGCAGGATAATACAAGTACAATACATTTAAGCCCCAAGGATCTTACAATCTCATTTTAGGACTTGATGTTGTTGGCAAGGAGTCAAAGCCAGGATCTGTCCCACCACAAGCAAAAGCTGCCTACTGTATATTGTACTTTCCCACTGCGCTGTCGGCACTGACAGTGACATATACAAATGGATTAGTAACATTATTCCGTATAACGTGTATTTATTTTCAAAGCCTCGATCTATCATTTTTGTTCCATCCTACTTAGCCCCCGTAGCGGTGCCCAGCAGTAAAATGGTTAACTGCGCAGTGTTGCAATATGCAGATCCTGCGCTAGAAGCGTACGCTGAACTTGAGAGCTTCTGCGCTCTCACCACACGTCACTTCTTTATTGCAGTCTGTCTCTGTGCTCTAAATATAAAGGACCCACGGTCTTGAAGTCTATTTCCAGCTCTCTAAGCCGGTCTTTACCCTCAGTATTGCTACTTATTCCAGTCTCTCACAGCCTGTGCCCTCAATAAAATGCACTGCTTTCTGGAAGTGGCTCTCTCCCACAGTCTATAGAGCCTTTCAGTGACCTTACATTACAGATCATTACTGCCTAGCATTCTGTTTCTTATCCATGCATTCTGCCCTTGTCTCTGTATAACCTCTACTTTCTTACAGTCTCTCTCACACACATACACATACACAGTGGTTGACAAATCACAAAAAAATCTACTCGCCACCTAGTACCAAACGTGTGCTGCTTGGGCCAATATTTACTCGCCCGGGGGTTAAATCCACTCGCCCGGGGCGAGCAAATATATAGGTTTGTCGAACACTGTGTGTGTGTGTGTGTGTGTGTGTGTGTGTATATATATATATATATAATAACAAACATTTACGTGTGTGTAATCTATCAATATGTATTATATATTTATCATCCTGCTATATATACACCTCTATCTGTATATACATATACACTCTGTTTTATCTAGCAGCATGTATTATACTGCTATCTATCTGTATATACTTATTCTATCTATCAATATGTATTATATATTTACATTTATCATCATGCTATATATACCTATTATCAGTATGTATTATCCTGCTATTTATCTGTATATAAATATATACTCTGTGTGTCATATCTGTATGTATTATACTTCTATTGGTATAGTGTGTGTGTGTGTGTGTGTGTGTGTGTGTGTGTGTGTGTGTGTGTGTGTGTGTGTGTGTGTGTGTGTGTGTACGTGTACACACACCGAGAAGGGGGCCGCCATGTCCGCGCATGCGCAGAACGTCCCGGGGTTGCGCATGTGCGTAATGGGACCCTTACAACCTAATGCTCGTTGTTAACACAGCTTAGAAGCACAGCATGGGATTACATGCGAAGCCAGAGAAACCACTCGCAGACATATTTCGGCCTTAACGGGTATCATCAGTGTGAGGTTAGTTGTACTCCTGGCTATGCCATTTTCAAGGCTGTAGGATTTACCTTCACATTTTAAGTTATGGTCGGTGAAAAAGGTGACAAGAAACCTCCACCGTATAGCATACACACACACACACTTATTATTATTATTATTATTTCAAATACTAACGCAGAATGCGAGGAAGAAGTCTGAGCCACGCGCCAAACGTGAAGTGTAAAAAAAGCTTGAAAGTGCAAATATACACGCTTTTGGGATTCTGGTGTGTCTGTGTCTCATCTGTACACACGCCTTTATTTGCTTTGGCTTTTGTTAGATGTGCTTTCTTGTTTTGCTTTGGTGTGTGTGTGTGTACACACGACACCAACACACACAACCCCCCCACACCACACACCAACATACACAACCCCAACTGCACACGAACACACACAACCCCCCTTACACACATACACACACAACTCCCCCCTCATGCACCAACACACACAAGCCCCCCCCACACCAACACACACACATCCCCCTCCCCACTCACACAACTGTTGCATGCCCCCCCCCCCCCCCCAACGCCACCCCCTGCCAACCCCAGCAGGCACACAGCCCCCGAAAACACACACACACATAGCCCCCTCTCCCCATCGCCACACACACAGCCCCCCACAAAACAAGATATAATAATAAAAAAGCTTTAGAAAAACATTGAATGATCTGTACACGTAGAAAAAGATTATCAATACGTAAATATCAACATAACTGATAAAATACCAGAACATATATAATGAAATATAAAAGCCAGATATTAACTTAAACAGTGACCACGTACAACATAATGGAAGGGAGAGCTATGTGAAACCATAATTGCAGATGGGGAGATACATAATTTAGGAGGAAAGCTCCCAAATCAATATCAACACTATGTCCCAATGGCACAAAGGTTTTCATGGTGTGAATCCATTTGGTCTGTAACTTAGAAATTTGGTTTACAATATCTGCCCCTCTCCAGTTCGGCTCCAACATATCTATACCAATAAAGAATATCACTTGTGAGCACATTCACATGTCTTAGACAGGTCTGCAACCTGCCTTTCACCATTATCCCCAGCATACAGTGCTCCCACTGCAGCAAGGGATTCTGGGAAATGACATGCAAATGAGCACACAATGTGTCACCTTTTTGCCTGGAAAATCCATTCACATGGAGCCCGTTTAAGCTGATGTATCGCCGTTCACACAGCTTTTAAGCACAGCATGGGACTAACTAAGCAAGTCAAACCACTCACAGACATGTTTCAACCTTGATGGGTATCATCAGTGTGAGGTTGGTTTATACTTGCCTTGAAATATTTCTAGGCTGGGCAGGTTTACCATATACATTTTAAGTTCTGGTGGGTGAAAAAGGTGACAGAAGCACTGTATGCTAGGTGATAATGGTGAAAGGCCGGGGTGCAGACCCGTCTAAGGCCTGGAACATGGTCAGCGCTTACGCGCTGAGCCGCGCTGCTGCTCGGCACTGAGCCCCTGCAGCCGCAATGAGAGCGGCTTTAGCAGGGGCTCGCGCACGCGTCGGCACGCTTGCGGAAGCGTGTGTCCGACGGCGTTTTGACATTTCCCCGCTTGCCGGAGTGCAGGGCCGGTCACGTGAGAGGTTCGCCCAATGAGGGCGAACCAGCTCCGTGAGGTCACTGGCCTGCCCCCTGACGGCGCGCTGTGTAAGGCCAGGGAAAGCACCCGCTTTCCCTGAGCCTCAGCGCGCCTCAGCACTATGTCCCAGGCCTAAGACATGTGAATGTGCTCACAAGTGATATTCTTTATTGGCTATATACCAATACATTTTACTCCTGCTGGGTTTTGGCCATGGAACTCTTTAAAGTGTCTTTAGAGACTATGTTGCATAAAACCTTTCTAGATACTGGTAATATGTTCCTCAAATCTACGTTTTAAGCTTGCGGGTTATTCGACCTATATATTGCTTGTCACGCGGACATTGAATAAGGCTGCGTCCATAGGACTGCAGCCGTGCGGAGGCGCGCGGAGGCTGAGGGAACGCGGGTGCTTTCCCTGGCCTTGGTCCGTGCGCCCTCCTTGGGCTTGTCGGGGGGGGTGGGGGGGGGGGGTGTTGGGTGGGGGGGGGGGTGTGGGGGGGGGGGTGGGGGGGCCTGTGACGTCACCTGAGTTTGTTCGGCCCTCATTGGGCGAACCGCTCACGTGACCGGCCCTGCGCTCCCATGAGCGCGAAAATCTAAACATTTTCAAAGACACGCTTCCGCACGCATGCGCGAGCCCCTGCTAAAGCCGCTCTCATTGCGGCTGCAGGGGCTCACTGAAGCGTCAGCACCTAAAGCGCTGACCCTGGACCCAGCCTAAGGCTGAGTCCCCGCCGGCGCTGAGCGCGCTCATGCTTGGAGAGCACGCCAAGCATGAGTGCTGGGTGGGGAGCGAGGGGTGGGGGGCATTCTGGGTAGTTTAGCGCGAGGAAAAGTCTATTTTTTTGTTTACTTAAGCGCTGGGCGCGGGTGAGCGTGTATGCTATATATGTAAGTAACCGCCGCAAGTGCCGCCCGCTCAGCGCTAGCGGGGGCGCAGCCTAAGGTATACTGTGTTTACTAAATCACAACTGATAACTTGTTAATAATAAATTCTTTTTTTAGTGCGAGTTGGAGAGAACCCTCCACTTGTTTAACCTCTTGTGGGTTAAGCTTGCACATGTTGCACTTTAAGCATTTATAGAATCCTTTTACATTTAGCAATGATTTCGTTTTATGATCTACAGTTGATTTGAGACAACTAGGGGCAATAGTTCTTTTAAGTGAATTGGCTTTAGTGAAAATAACCCTAGGAATAGATGGAAGACGTGAGTTTAAAATGGGATCTTTAAGTGCTAAGTGCCAGTGTTTATTTAAGATGCGTTTCATTTTGGCTGAGAGGGGGTTGTACTGTGTGAAAAATGGAACGTCAACAATAGTTTTGTTGTTCTGAGAGCTGTTTTTGTTCCGCATTTTTGCTTTTCAATAAATCCTTTCTATTTAATGGTAGTTTTGGAATCTGCACCCTAGTCTAAATTATTAGAATGATATGATTTTGATCTAAATTTGTCCAATATAAGAACAGTTTGTTCCTCAAATATATGCGGTTCTGAGCAATTCCGTTTCACCTGTCACAGTTCTGCAAAAGGTATGTTTTCTAACCATTTATTATAATGATTGCTCTCTGCCTCAATGTAGTTTAAGCAGTTTACTGGCTTGTGATAGGTTTTTGTGCAAATTATCCCATCCTTGATATAGATAAGTAAATCCAGAAACTCAAGTTCACAATTGCTATATTTGTAAGTGAAATTTTAATTATAAGCATTACAGCATTACCGTTAAGGTGTTCTAAAAATGCTTCTAAAGTGTTGTGATCCCCACACCAAATAATAATATCATCTATGTAACGTTTGTAGAGCACCAGATTTGCGCCGAACTCCTGGTTGTCCCAGATATGTTGTTGTTCCCATAAGGAGATTTGCATAGCTAGGCGCAAACCTGGGCTCCATTGCCGTGCCCTTAATTTGTAAATAAATATTTTCATTAAATCAAAAAAAGTTGTAAGTGTTAAATTAATGGTTTTAATCAGAAAATCAATATGTGCAGATGTTAAGGGTATTATCTTATTCTAAAAAGTGCTGTGCTGCCCTACACCCATGCTCGTGATCTATAACCGTGTAAAGGGAGGTCACACCACATGTGACCAAAATGTGATTTATCCGACCAAATGATATCTTCCAATAAATGTAATATATGTGTGGTATCATGAAGGTGTGATTTAAGATTATGAACTGGTTTCTGGAGAAACTGGTCTGATATACGCTGATAGGTTTGAAGTGATGGACTGAACCCCCCAAAATAATGGGTCTTACAAGAGGCTTTATGGCATCTTTGTGTAGTTTTGGTAATAATAAAATACTGGTAATATGGGCTTCGTAAAGAAAAATAAATTCAAATTCATCTTTATTAATGATGCTTTTCTTCAATCCTATAGTCAAGAGGTTCACTAATTCCACCTGAATTCACCCGTTGGCTTCTTAGTTAATTTTAAGTATTTATCCGTGTCGTTAAGTAACCTCACGGATTCCTGGATGTAGCTGTCCTTATCAATCCCTTATCGTCTGATTTGATTACTATTGAAGTGTCCATTGAAGTGTCCGCTTTGAGTGACTTAATAGCTTTATATTGTTGAACATTCAGATTTTGGTTTTATAAATGTATTATCTTTTTCCAATTTCTCTAAGTCTTCCTGTACCAATTTCTCAAACAAATCTAACCCCCTCTCTTGAGATAACTTGGGTGGAATGTAGACTTCTTTATAAATGCAGTATAGGGAGTGGGTTTTACTGTAGTGTATGTAATATATTGATTGCTTAGGTCAGTATGTACTTTTTGTTTTATGAAGTATTTTTTAAGGGACACGTTTCTAACAAACTTCCCCACATCTATATATGTATCAAATGCACTGAGTTTAGTGGATGGTGCAAAAGCTAGACCTTTGCTTAAAACCTGCTTTTCTTCCATCGTGAGCAATTTCTTGCTCAAATTGAATACACCCGTATAATTGTATTCTATGTTGTGCTCCTCAAGCGTAATCTACCATTACTTTTTCTTTCCATGTTCTGACACAATTGGTGGAGTTATCCATTTTATCACGCTTGAATTTATATATATATATATATATATATATATATATATATATTTATAATATATATATAATCTATATATCTATATAATATTCTTATATATATCATATTGAAGCAAAAGGTGGCACTGTGTGCTCATTTGCATGTCGTTTCCCAGAATCCCTTGCTGCAGTGGAAGCACTGTGTGCTGGGTGATAATGGTGAAAGGCGGGGTTGCGATAATGGTGAAAGGCGGGGTTGCAGACCTGTCTAAGACATGCAAATATACATACATACACACATACATACACACATACATACATACATACATACATACACACATACACACACACATACACACATACATACACACATACATACATACACACAATTTCTATATGAATAAGTGGCAGTGCATGCCCTTAATGGTGAGTAAGTACCTCTGTGTTGAGACGTGGTCATGAATCCAATATATTGAGATGCCTCATTTAGAAGGAGGTTTAGACGTGACTTGGAAGGTGTGAAGGGATGGTACTTGGTGTATACTGTGGGTGAGTGAGGTCCATGGGTAGTGAAGGAGAGGTTTTTAGCGAGAGGATAGTAAAGGTGGAAGGGGTGGCAAGGAGGCCGTTATGTAGGAGATGAGCAGAGGTATAGCGAAGTCAGAGCTGAGATGTAGAGAGAAGCTTATGAGTTTAGAGTAAGAAGGAACTTGATGGGAAAACAGGAGAGAAATGTAAGGAGGAGATGCGTAGGGACAGATCTGGCACTTGGAAACTTGATTCTGTAGCATTGTGAATCGATTGCAAGGGAGACCGTGTGGGGGGGGAGACCTGTTTGTAATAGGTTACAATAATCAAGATGGGAGATATTAAGGGCACACATTACAGTGTAAGAGATTTTAAAGGTCTCGTTATAGGAGGTAAGATTCATCCTCAGACAGAGAGGACCCACAGTTATTCGTATCTGTTCGTCCCACGGTAGGGTGACATAGACGGGAGGGACACTTATTACATCCTATGCTTTTCTTTCACTGTGGGGTGACACATACATCTCTCCTTCTCACCCCATTTTTAGTATGCTATTAATGTGAAAGACAAGAATAATATCACTGACAGCGGAGGTCACCTCAAGGTCAAACACTTCCAGAAGTATCAGACTCACACAGCCCCATTCTTGGAGCATCTAACGAACTCACTGATGATGATTAAGGACCAGAATCCGATGGCCGAGGCGATCTTGAATCACACCCTGGAGATCATCTTCCTGCTGACTGGAGAGGTGAGGACTTCTGGAGAAGGTCATAATGACACCACTCTTATCTCTTTCTCTATACCAAGGCTGGTGGTGAGGTGCCTTGAGATGCTGATAGACACAATCAGACAAAGCAAAGTCCCATGGGGAAGGTAAGATGATGGAGCAAAGGCAAATCTTTCATTAGAAGGACCTTGGTGGATGTGATGAAGCAGAAGGAGGTCCGACGCTCGGCTTTGCCCAGCAAAGAATGTGCTTGGTCAATGGGCGTCACTCCTAGGTCCAAAACGTACCAATAGCAGTGACATGTTTAGGGGTAACTTCCTCCTAGGACCATATGGCAATGGCCTGTTAAAGGGGTCATTCACTCCTACGACTGAAGGTCTTAATGGCAGTGACCGGTTTTAAGTGGTCACATCTGGGGATGGACAACTTTTTTACTAAAATCTTTTAAATTAGTATAATTTTGTTAATTTTTTTAGTATAAGTTTTTTTTATATGATTATTTAGTTTGTAAACACGGAGAGCTGGGTCTTGGGAGAGTGGTTCAGCAAGAGTTTGCACAGGGAAAGCTTCCCGCTGTCCCCCCTTCCCTCATCTTTATTTGTTTTCTGATCGGGACAGGGTGGGCTACGGGTAAAGAGAACACTTCATTGACAAAAAAAATGCCCACACTTATACACAATTGGTAATTAATTTGCAGAGAAACAATAGTAGCCAAATCTTGGCTCTTGCCATGGTTAGATTAGTTTAAGGAAGCCAGTGGGACTCACCCCTCAGTACCATCACGCTTGGGCCTCTGTTCTCACTACAGTAGACCTACAAGAAGGGAATTGATCCAACCTGTTTCTGGTGTTGTCTTTCAATATGTAGGACTATATTGTGGTTAAGAAGCATGCTGAAGATGTCCTCTGCCGTAAGAGTCCTTCTGTCCATGAAGCCCTCAGCAGAACCCAGAGCTCCATCATGGAGCTTCCGACTATCTCACTTACACATGGCGGAAAGGACAACAAGAAGCTGACCGGAAAGGACAGCAAGAAGCTGACTGATAAGGTCCTGGAGCACACCAACAAGATCATCCACCTGCTGACAGGAGAGGTGAGGGCTGCTGGGTAATGTTAGATTTGACCATCTTCATGCAGTTGTCACAGAGAGTTTGGTATGATCAGACAAAAAATGTGCGAGAGTTCTAATGACCGTGACACGTTTAGGGGTTACATCGGAAATATTAGGACACAAGGAGATCTATGGGGACGGCACGATGGAAGATCTCCAGACCTTGATCTCATTATAACCCCCCCCCCCTCCCTTCTCTTTAGTCATTTTGATTGAGCCACCCGTGTGGAAGCAGTTGATATCCTTAAAACCTGACCTGTGGTGGCCCTTGAGGACTGGCGTTGATGTAGACCAGGCCCCATTTTAGTAGCCTTTCTTTACACAACCTCTATTCTTTTGGGTGTCTTTGTGGAGTTATGGTGTCAACATAATTTAACACACTGCTCTATAGAGATCTTGCCAATTATATAATATGGGTCACTAAGGGCATTCTGGCCAAGGTCTAGACTCCTGGCCTAACCAAACCGAACAGATGTTAAAGTAGACAGTGACCATTAAGTTCTTCTGTGCAAAATTTGAGGTGTCTGGATACTGAGTGGTTGGGTCTCTGAGGTGCCTGGATACTGAGTGGTGGGGTCCCTGTCTCTCTGAGGTGCCTGGATACTGAGTGGTGGGGTCTCTGAGGTGCCTGGATACTGAGTGGTGGGTCTCTGAGGTGTCGAACTGATGGGTGGGGTCTCTAGTGCCTGGATACTGAGTGGTGTGTCTCTGAGGTGCCTGGATACTGAGTGGTGGGGTCTCTGAGGTGCCTGGATGCTGAGTGGTGGGGTCTCTGTATCTCTGAGGTGCCTGGATACTGAGTGGTGGGGTCTCTGTATCTCTGAGGTGTCTGGATACTGAGTGATGGGGTCTCTGAGTACCTTTATACTGAGGGGTGGGGTTCTCTGAGTGTCCTGGATACTGAGTGGTGGGGTCTCTGAGGTGTCTGGAATCTGAGTGGTGGGGTCTCTGAGGTGCCTGGATACTGAGTGGTGGGGTCTCTGAGGTGCCTGGATACTGAGTGGTGGGTCTCTGTGCTCCGAGGTGTCTGATGCTGAGTGTGGGGTCTCTGATGTGCTGGTACTGATGGTGGGGTCTCTGATCTCTAGGTGCCTGGATACTGAGTGGTGGGGTCTCTGTATCTCTGAGGTGTCTGGATACTGAGTGATGGGGTCTCTGAGGTGCCTTGATACTGAGTGGTGGGGTCTCTGAGGTGTCTGGATACTGAGTGGTGGGGTCTCTGTCTCTCTGCGGTACCTGGATACTGAGTGGTGGGGTCTCTGAGGTCTAGATAGTGAGTGGTGGGGTCTCTGTATCTCTGAGGTGTCTGGATACTGAGTGGTGGGGTCTCTGTATCTCTGAGGTGCCTGGATACTGAGTGGTGGGGTCTCTGTATCTCTGAGGTGTCTGGATACTGAGTGGTGGGGTCTCTGAGGTGCCTGGATACTGAGTGGTGGGGTCTCTGTGTCTCTGAGGTGCCTGGATACTGAGTGGTGGGGTCTCTGTATCTCTGAGGTGTCTGGATACTGAGTGGTGGGGTCTCTGTGTCTCTGAGGTGCCCTGGATACTGAGTGGTGGTGGTCCTCTGTGTCTCTAGTGTGCCTGGATACTGAGTGGTGGGGTTCTCTGTGTCTCTGAGGTGTCTGGATACTGAGTGGTGGGGTCTCTGAGGTGTCTGGATACTTAGTGGTAGGTGTGACGGTAGGGGGGTAATCGGGCTCTCAAAGGTTTAAGCCCGTTTGGTTACCCCTGATCCGTAATAAGGGTTCAAGAAGAGTCGGCTCTTGAGCCCAGTACTGTGTAATGCATAAAATGTGTTGTGTGACAATAAAGTATTTTGTGTTTTTACCTTTCCAGGAGTGCCAGCAAGCAGAGATTGTTGTGGTTTGAGTTTCAAGGGGGATTTTGCTAGTCGGGTCCAGAGTTGCTGGATAACCCAAAAATGTACCCAGGAATCAGGTCTCATTCTCGGATACATATAGACACGTTGTCCCGGCAAAATCTCCCCTTGAAAACGCTTGCTCGACTCGCCACTAGGGGTTCCCTGCTTCAGCACAGACCAGAAAGGTAAAAGGGGCAAAGGGATGTGAGGGGTCCCTAGGTTAATGGGGACACCCGGTAAAAGCCCATGTCACCCAGAACCTATATAGGGGTTTCATGGGTTGGTTCCCTGCTTCAGCACTGCAGAAAGGTAAAATGAGGCACAGGGATGTAAAGTGTTCCTGTAGCTGTGGGGATCCCTGGGTAACCTAGGGGTACCCCAGTTAGTGCCAAGGTGTCCCAGAACCTGTATTGGGTTTGTGGGCTATGGAAGTCCCCTGTAAAGTATAAAAAAAACCTGATTGCTTTGGGGGTTCCTGGTGTCGTGGAAACTCCAGATTTTGCTGTGTTTTAGGTGGGCTATTTGGGCGAAAATGTATTCCTTTTGTTTGCAGGAGTTTCAGGGGTGAATTACATTGGGGCTGCACAGTGTCCCCAGACTCCTGGTTTTCGAGCCCAGATATCCCCAACTAATTTCCCACACGTATATTAGGTTCCCCAAGGTTTATACTTTATTAAAATATGGTTCATAGGGTGTTCTACTGTGTGTTTAAAAACCCATGAAGTCAGCCTAAGCATTTGCATAGGAGCCAGGATATCTGCCTAGCCATCTGGGCTCAAAGGGGCCCCAGGATGTCAGAGGTGTCGGGCCATTTGGCAGCAAGGAGGGGCAGAGGAAAAGACCCTCAACAACCTTTTTGGTTCTCTCAGACTCTGCGGATCCTTCCCCCGCAGATTGCCATGTCCCTTTCCCCTGGCATCATCAGCCAGATGAGCGCTGCTCTGATTGGCTGGTGGGAAATATTCCCACGCTTTGAATGCATGTGAAAACATAGGACACGGTAATCTATAAAGGGGCCTACCGCGCTCAGAGTGTCTCCAGATTCTAAACAGTGTGTCCAGCAAGTAAATTCCAGTCCTCTGGAGATAGGGGGAGCGGTGGCGTCTAGAACTGCAGGCTGATTTCAGTTCCAGGACATTGCAGGCTAAGTCTCTTTCAGGGGGAATTCTTTATTTAGAATTCCCTGCAACTAGGAAAGTCTAGTTTTTTTTCCCCCCAGTTCCCAAGTAAGTGTGTATTTTTGCCTGTAGTTTGTGTTCCACTGTGTGTATGCCTATTTAAGTGAATAAACTACAATTTATTTCATTACCTGTTTTGCTCAATGAATGATCCTGGTATAAAAAGGTGTAAACTGCCTGGTCTCTCCCGTGACAGTGGGGTCTCTGTGTCTCTGAGGTGTCTGGATACTGCGTGGTGGGGTCTCTGAGGTGCCTGGATACTGAGTGGTGGGGTCCCTGAGGTGTCTGTATACTGAGTAGTGGGGTCTCTGAGGTGTCTTGTATACTGAGTGGTGGGGTCTCTGTATCTCTCATGTGTCCGGATACTGAGTGGTGGGGTCTCTGTGTCTCTGAGGTGTCCTGGATACTGAGTGGTGGGGTCTCTGTGTCTCTGAGGTGTCTGGATACTGAGTGCTGCGGTCTCTGTAAATTTGAGGTGTCTGGATACTGAGTGCTGGGGTCTCTGTGTCTCAGGTACCTTTCAAGTGTGATGATGTTGCAGTCTATTTCTCCATGGAGGAGTGGGACTATTTAGAAGGTCACAAGGAACTTTACAGGGACGTGATGATGGAGGACCACCAGACCTTATGCTCGCTGGGTAAGAAGACTTTGCTCTTTTGCTTTCTTTATTACCAATAAATAACTACTCAGCACCTAATAGGTTTTAACTTCTTTTTTCCTCTCATTATTTAATAAACAATGTATTATTTTCTATTATTGGAGGAAGAGTGCTTGTTAGAGGATTGTTTCTCTTTTATGTGTTCTTTATTACCAATAGTAAGAACTAAAATGAGCTAATTTATAGGGTCGGTGTCCTCCCTAGGACCAAAGTGTATTAATGGCAGTGACAATTAAAAAAAAAAAAATATATATATATATATATCTTTTTATTGAGGAAAAGATATACATGGAACACATTTCATATACGTTGCCAGCACAGTATATTACAAACAATCACATAATTATCCAGATATTCATACACTTTCTTAAGACATATACAGAGTAATTGCTGTGTGCCATTTTAAAGTTGTTTAAATAATCTTTTCCACGTTAACATGTTTACCCAGATAAACTTTTACATTGTGACTATACAGTTAACAAGACAGGAGGGTGAAAGGGACAAACGGGAACAAATACTAGGAAATCCTCTCAATTAGAAAAGCAAGTTTAGAACAGGAGAAAGAACGCAGATTCACAAGTGCCTGAAATGTGTATTATTAATAAGAAATGTTAGTATAAAGCCATGTTTCTGTTTCCCGATTCTTACGTTAGTCTCTTGTCCCCTTTGATATAACCACAATACTACAATACTAATCAGAGGAACTGAGCAGGTGCAGCTGAACAAAGGCAGAGGGATGTGATTCTGTGTGCGAATCCGTTCCTATAAATCTCATCCTTCTGTAGTTATACCCACATGTACACTCCAGGATACAGAAGCAAAATGACACGTGAAAGGTTAGGATAATTTTGGCTTACACATTTTAAAGTTAACCCCCGGATGTAAATGCTCCCATCAATAACATATAGTATGAGGTTATTCCGATAACGTTCCCCTTCCCCTCTCAGTATAACAGGCTCGGTTGAACCAGGAAAGAACATTATCTGTTACTAGCACTGTTCTGATCTAAATAAACAGGTCTAAAGAAATGACAATAGTCCCCGAAACGAGTCCTCTGACGGCAAGATCTTGGATGTGGGGGAAGATTAGTGATTACCCGCTAGTTATACAAGTGATATGAATGGGTGCAAACCGTTAATACATATAAAAAATACATGCACAAATAAAAAATAGACCAACGCACTAGAAGCTCCAGTGGCTGCCTAAGGCTGCGCTTATAGTGCCGCGACGCAACGTCGGCGAAAACAAATGCGTTGGCACCGTCGCGTGCGCTTATAGTAAGCGCGACGTGGCGACACGATTTTTGGTAGCCGGGAATAGTTGATTTTTATGGGGCTGTCGCGTCACGTGACAGCCCCATAACCAATCAGTGGCCCGGTCGCCCGTGCCACCCCCGCCGAAAAGCGAAATACAACTTTCGCTAGCGGCGACGGCTACGGGTGACATCGCGTGTTCGGTCGCCCGTCGCGGGCACTATACGCGCAGCCTCAGGGCTGCACTTATACAGCCGGCGACGCGACCGATGACGTCGCCGTTGCAAAAGTTGTATTTCAGATTCTGGACACGTCGCTGGTTGCAAGGCCGGTGACGTCAGCGAGGGAGAAGGCAGACGGGCGGAGAAGCTCCCGGATTGGCTTACAGCCGGTCACGTGTGGAGACCGTCTCTCCAAAAATCAAATGCCACAGACTACCAGAATTTCCGGTAGCGCTGTCGCTCCGTCGTATCCGCGATAAGCGCCGGCGACCGTGCATTTGTTTTTGACGCGGCGTCGCCGGCGCTGTAAGCGCAGCCTAACGAGTCTAGCTGATTCTCTCAAAAGCAGAATGGAAATTGTGGAAAGAAAGATGTACATGACGCTTGGACATGAACTCCAAATGTTATTGATTTGATTTTGTCAACAACCAACCCACGTTTGGTAAGTACCCATCCGATTCTGCTCAGCTGATGGAAGTCCTCTGGAGGCTCACAATGCGGTCATCCGAAAGAGCCACGTGTGGAAGCCAAAATAAGACAGTACATGCAACAATGGCGCATTATCTCTGACAAACCATATGGAGACACTAATGCGTTGGTTGTGATTAATTAGCTCCTTCTGGATGCAATTCTAATAGTCCACATAAAACTCAATAAAACCTATTGCAAACGATATAAAAAGGTCGGTGAAAGCGAGCTGCACTGCAGATGTCGGCTAAACGATCCTTTCTGCTCCTCCTGCTGTGGCAAATTGAAGTCCTACTTGGACTTGGTCGCTAGGACATGCGGCTAGTAAGTAGGGGACTCTTGGTTGAAGGTCTCTCCCCGGCTGTTCGCCCAACGGAGCGGCATAAGGCAGGCTCTACCGAGCAGCTCGCTTTCACAGCTTTTTGTAGTGTTTGCACTGCACTATGTTTTATTGACTTTTACGTGGACTATTAAAATGGCGCCATACAGGGTCTTTTCACAAAATCTAGGGTGTGATGAAAAATCCAAACGAGTTAATTAGCGGGGAGGACTATAATGGCAACGGCTAAAGGTCTATTTGACTGCGGAGTAGTTGAGATCTCCCTGCCACCCAGCAGAGACCCGTTAGAGGGGGTTTCCCCGAATTTGTACAAGCTTTGATTATGCAGGGTAGGGGGGCGAGGAGCGTGTGGGGCAGAAGTGCAGGGTACGGTATTGGTTCCCCCGGCTCGTCATTGTGCAAGATCATGGGGCAAGGCACATTTAAGATGGATGTTGGGGCAACGGAGACACCCTGGCTACTCATCATAGGTACAGGATCTAGTAGCTTCCCCCGGCGCATTAGCGAGATCAGTCACAGAGCCGGGCACATTCAAGGCGGCTCGGAGACCAAGGGGGCATCCTGGCGGGAGGCAGGTGCAGACTTGGACCCTGAGGTTGGGTGGGAGTTCTGGCAGGGGGGCAGATTCAGACTTGGACCCTGAGGTTGGGTGGGAGTTCTGGCAGGGGGGCAGATTCAGACTTGGACCCTGAGGTTGGGTGGGAGTTCTGGCAGGGGGCAGATTCAGACCTGTTCTCAGAGGCTGAGGGAATCTTGGTGGGGGTCCGATTCAGACTTGGCCCCTGAGGTTGAGTGGGAGTTCTGGCAGGGGGGCAGATTCAGACCTCGCCTCCTACTTATTACTGCTGATTTCCTCTCCGATGTATTGTATTGTATGTCTTTATTTATATAGCGCCATTAATGTACATAGCGCTTCACAGTACTAATACTTGTGGTAATCAAATATATAACAGATAATATAAATAACAGATCATGGGAATAAGTGCTTCAGACATAAATGTAACATTAAGGAAGAGGAGTCCCTGCCCCGAGGAGCTTACAGTCTAATTAGTAGGTAGGGAGAACGTACAGAGACAGTAGGAGGGAGTTCTGGTAAGTGCGTCTGCAGGGGGCCAAGCTTTATGTATCGTGTTCAGAATATCCACAGTGCTATTCATATGCTTCTTTAAGCAAGTGTGTCTTAAGTTGTGTCTTAAAGGTGGATAGAGAGGGTGCTAGTCGGGTACTGAGGGGAAGGGCATTCCAGAGGTGTGGGGCAGTCAGTGAAAAAGGTTTAAGGCGGGAGAGGGCTTTAGATACAAAGGGGGTAGAAAGAAGACATCCTTGAGAAGAACGCAAGAGTCTGGATGGTGCATAACGAGAAATTAGGGCTGAGATGTAAGGAGGGGCAGAAGAATGTAAAGCTTTAAAAGTGAGGAGAAGAATGGAGTGTGAGATGCGGGATTTAATCGGAAGCCAGGAGAGGGATTTCATGAGGGGAGATGCTGAGACAGATCTAGGAAAGAGTAGAGTGATTCTGGCAGCAGCGTTTAGGATAGATTGTAGGGGAGACAGGGGAGACAGGTGAGAGGCAGGAAGGCCGGACAGCAGGAGGTTACAGTAATCAAGACGGGAGAGAATGAGGGCCTGAGTCAGTTTTAGCAGTCGAGCAACAGAGGAAAGGGCGTATCTTTGTTATATTGCGGAGGAAAAAGCGACAGGTTTTAGATATGTTTTGAATGTGAGGGGCGAATGTGAGAGAGTAGTGTGACCCCTAGGCAGCGTGCTTGGGTTACTGGGTGAATGATCGTAGTTCCAACAGTAATGTGGAAGGGGGTAGTAGGGCCAGGTTTGGGAGGAAGTATGAGGAGCTCTGTTTTAGCCATGTTGAGTTTAAGGCGGTGGAGGGCCATCCAGAATGATATAGCAGAGAGACATTCAGAAACTTTGGTCTGTACAGCAGGTGTAAGGTCAGGGATTGAAAGGTAAATTTGTGTGTCTTAAGCATAGAGGTGATATTTAAACCCAAAAGATGTTATTAGGTCACCTAGAGAGAGTGTGTACAATAAAGAGAAGAGGTCCCAGTACAGAGCCCTGGGGTACCCCCACAGAGAGATAAATAGAGGAGGAGGAGGAGGTGTTAGCAGAAGAGACACTGAAAGTACGATGGGAGAGATAGGATGAGATCCAGGCTAGAGCTTTGTTCCGAATACCAAGAGTATGGAGAATATGAAGGAGAAGAGGGTGGTCCACGGTGTCAAATGCTGCAGAGAGGTCGAGTAATATGAGCAGAGTGTAATGACCTCTGTCTTTGGCAGCATGGAGGTCGTCAGTTATTTTAGTGAGGGCTGTTTCCGTGGAGTGTCCAGTGCGGAAGTCAGATTGTAGAGGGTCTAGGAGAGAATAGGTGTTGAGAAAATGGGGCAAGCGAGAGAATACAAGATGTCCAAGGAGTTTAGAGGCAAAAGGCAGGAGGGAGACAGGTCGATAGTTAGAAAGACAGGTAGGGTCAAGCTTGTTGTTTTTGAGTAATGGTATGACTGTTGCATGTTTGAAGAAGGATGGAAAGGTTCCAGAGCAGAGGAAGGAGTTAAAAATGTGTGTGAGCATAGGGATTATAGTAGGAGCAAGAGGTTTTAGTAGATGGGAGGGAATGGGGTCAAGAGAGCAAGTGGTAGAGAGAGGAGGCGATCAACAGCGACACATCCTCCTCTGAGACAGTGGAAAAAGAGTCAAGGAAGGCAGGAGGAGAGTTAGGAAGAGGTGTAGGATGGGAGGAAGAAACAAAGGGGATGTTCTGACGTATGGATTCCACCTTTTCCTTAAAATAGTCAGCAAAGTCCTGAGCGGAGATGGAGGAAGGAGAGGCAGCTGAGGGTGGTTTGAGTAGAGTACCAAAGACAGAGAACAGTCGGCGTGGGTTAGACTTGTGCATGTTGATTAGTGAAGAAAAGTAGGCTTGTGTAGCTTGCGAGAGGGCAGAGTTGAAACAGGATAGCATAAATTTGTAGTGAAGCAAGTCTGTGAGAGTATGCGATTTACTCTAGAGGCGTTCAGAGGAACGAGTGGAGGAACGCAGGATGCGCGTGTGGGAATTTAGCCAGGGTCTAGGGTTAGAAGGGCGAGGGCGGCAGAGAAAAAGCGGGGCATGTAGATCAAGAGAGGACAAGGCAGAGTTGTAGTTCCTGACCAGGTTGTCGGGGTCTGAAGCAGAGCTGGGAGAGGAGAGGGAGGAGCGTAAAGTGGACTCAAAGTCAGGTAAGTGAATAGAACGCAGGTTTCTGCAAAACCTGGGGGTAGATGGAGGTGGAGAAGGGGAGAAGCGAGATAGAGAGAATAAGATGAGGTGATGGTCAGAGAGAGGAAAGGGGAAAGTGGAGAAATCAGAGAGAGAGAAGTTTTTAGTGAAAACCAGGTCGAGGTAGTGGCCATCCTTGTGGGTGCTGGCTGCAGTCCACTGTTGAAGGCCAAAAGAAAAGGTTAGAGAAAGAAAGCGGGAAGCCCAAGGGAGAGAGGGGTCATCAATGTGGCAATTGAAGTCCCGAAGGAGAACAACAGGGGAGTCTGAGGAGAGGAAGAAAGAGAGCCAGGATTCAAAGTGAGAAAGGCAGAAGGGGGATGAGTAGAGGTAGGTGGGCGATAGATGACCGCCACATGTACAGGGAGAGGAGAGAAGATCTGGACAGTGTGAGAATCAAAGGAAGGGAAAGCAAGAGATGGAGGAATAGGAAGGGTTCGGTAACGGCAGAGAGAGGAGAGCAGGAGCCCCACGCCTCTACCCCTGCCATCATGGCGCGGAGTGTGGGAGAAAGAAAGGCCACCATAAGAGAGGGCAGCTTCCAGAGCAGAGTCAGACTGAGTGAGCCAGGCCTCAGTTATAGCAAATAGGAGCAGAGAGTGAGAGAGAAAGAAGTCATGCACAGAGAGGAACTTGTTAGAGAGGAAGCGAGCATTCCAAAGGGCACAGGAGAAAGGGAGAGAGGAGGGCGGGTGGCAGGGGACGGGTATGAGATTGGAGGGGTTGACACCAGTAAGGTATCACGTAAGGCGTGTTTTATAGTTCTTGCTGCTTCGCGTGCGGGGGCGCGACCGGCGTGGCACGCTTTGTAGGCTGCAATCAGTGATGCCCGCGGTTAGGGGGCGTGACTCTGCCGTCACCGCGTTAGGCCGTGCTGCGATTGGTCGGCGGCGCTGGCAGCAGCGCGAAAAAATACACTTTTATGGTAATTTCCCTGGTCTTGCCGCGCCATCGCTCGCAGCCGTGCGCGCGTGTCCCAAGTATACAACCGCCAATTATAATTGACGCGCGCTCACGGTAGCGCACGCACGCGCACTATATTACACGCCTAAAAGAGATGTGATTTTTGTCTCGCTTTGTGCGAAGGTTTTCTGGTTTTATTGGTTGGGGGGGGGTGTCTCCGAAACAGCGCCAAACATCCGTTGAGCGTGTCAAATTTGCCATCAATCTTTGACTCTAATTTCTCTTCATTCTTTTAGTTTTATTTATTTAGTTATTGTATCCCCCTCCCGCAGTCTGTCATAATCCAGGGACATGTCTACCACAAAGGACAGCCTCAGTGACAACACTGGGCTCCGGGCTTAGATTAAAGATTCTTTGTGTTCCCAAAAACAAGCGTAGAAACTGAAATAAAAGCCAGTGGTGAGTCTTCAAAGGTGCCGAGACTATAGCAGCCTGGGACCCCCTATAGCAGCCTGGGACCCTATAGCAGCCTGGGACCCTATAGCAGCCTGGGACCCCCTATAGCAGCCTGGGACCCCCTATAGCAGCCTGGGATCCCCTATAGCAGCCTGGGACCCCCTGGCAGGCTCCTATAGCAGCCTGGGATCCTATGGCAGGATATAGAGAAGTCTGCAGGAAGAACACAGTCTGTGTGATATGTGAGCACAGCGCGCCCCCTTCAGGCTAATGCCACTGTCAATAAACAACTCGGCACACAGGGAAAAATGGCTGCAGCTTTAATGTAGATTGTACCCGACTTCCAGGGAGAGATTGGCAGCAATACCGGTCTCTAAAGAGAGCCCGGAGCTGGGCCTACAATCCACGGTTGGTGAAACCAACGATTCCCGTGGGTGAAAGGAGGATGGCTGCGGATTGCGAACGGTGAGGCAGGAGGGAGCTCTGGTGTTCGGCAGCCATCTTGGAGGCACGCCTCCAGGAAGAGACATGTTTAATGCGTCAGTCCCTCCGAGGGTCCGGCTGTACAAATGGCAGTGACATGGTTAAGGGATCAGTCCCTCCGAGGGTCCGGCTGTACAAATGGCAGTGACATGGTTAAGGGGTCAGTCCCTCCGAGGGTCCGGCTGTACAAATGGCAGTGACATGGTTAAGGGGTCAGTCCCTCCTAGGGGCAAAGTGTATTAATGGCAGTGACATGGTTAAGGGGTCAGTCCCTCCTAGGGGCAAAGTGTACTAATGGCTCGTGAAATGGATTAAAGGGGTCGTCCGGGTCCTCCTAGGGCAAAGTGTACTAATTGGCGGTGACATGGTTAAGGGGTCAGTCCCTCCTAGGGGCAAAGTGATAATGGCAGTGACATGGTTAAGGGGTCAGTCCCCCTGGGGCAAAGTGTACTATGGCAGTGACTGGGTTAAGGGGTCAGTCCCTCTAAGGGGCAAGTGTTACTAATGGCAGTGACAGTGTAAGGGGTCAGTCCTCACTAGGGGCAAAGTGTACTAATGGCAGTGACAGGGTTTAAGGGGTCAGTTCCCTCTAGGGGCAAAGGGGGTGTACTAGCTGCATGAGTGACCAGGGTAAGGGATCAGTGTCTCCAGGGGAAGTGTACTAATGGCAGCGAGTGACATGGTTAAGGGGTCAGTGTCTCCTAGGGGCAAAGTGTATTAATGCAGTGACTGGTTAAGGGGTCAGTCCCTCCTAGGGCAAAGTGTAAAGCAGTGACATGGTAAGGGTCATCCTCTAGGGGCAAAGTGTACTATGGCAGTGACAGATTAAGGGTCAGTCTCTCCTAGGGGCAAAGTGTTACTAATGGCAGTGACATGGTTAAGGGGTCAGTCTCCTAGGGGCAAAGTGTACTAATGGCAGTGACAGGTTAAGGGATCAGGTCTCCGGGCAAAGTGTACTAATGGCAGTGACGGTTAAGGGATCAGTGTCTCCCAGGGGCAAAGTGTTATAATGGCAGTGCAGGCAGGTTAGGGATCAGTGTTCTCCCAGGAAAGTGTATAATGGCAGTGACAGGGTTAAGGGATCAGTGTCTCCTAGGGGCAAAGTGGACTAATGGCAGTGACAGGGTTAGGGATCAGTGTCTCCCAGGGGACAAAGTGTACTAATGGCAGTGACATGGTTAAGGGGTCAGTCTCTCCTAGGGGGCAAGTGTACTAATGGCAGTGACATGGTTAAGGGGAGTCTTCTCCTAGGGCAAAGTGTACTAATGGCAGTGACATGGTTTAAGGTGGTCAGTCTCTCCTAGGGGCAAAGTGTTACTAATGGCAGTGACATGGTAAGGGGTCAGTCTCTCCTGGGCAAAGTGTACTAATGGCAGTGACATGGTTAAGGGTCAGTCTTCTAGGGGCAAAGTGTACTTATGGCAGAGGACTGGTTAAGGGGCAGTCCCTCCTAGGCAAAGTGTACTAATGGCAGTGACATGGTTAAGGGGTCAGTCCCTCCTAGGGGCAAAGTGTACTAATGGCAGTGACTGGTTAAGGGGTTAGTCTCTCCTAGGGGCAAGTTACTAATGGCAGTGACAGGTTAAGGGTCAGTCCCCCCCCTAGGGGCAAAGGTTACTAATGGCAGTGACATGGTTAAGGGGTCAGTCCCTCCTAGGGGCAAAGTGTATAATTGGCAGTGACAGGGTTAAGGGGTCAGTCCCCTCCTAGGGGAAAGTGTACTAATGGCGTGGACATGGTTAAGGGGTCAGTCCCTCCTAGGGACAAAGTGTACTAAGTACAGTGACAGGTTTAAGGGGTCAGTCCTCTAGAGGGAAAGTGTTATCATATGGCAGTGACAGGGTTAAGGGGTCAGTCCCACCTAGGGGCAAAGGTGTACTAATGGCAGTGAATGTTTAAGGGGTTAGTCCCTCCTAGGGGAAGTGTACTAATGCAGTGACATTGTTTAGGGGTTGTCCCTCCTAGGGGCAAAGTGTACTAATGGAGTGACACGTGTAAGGGGTCAGTCCCTCCTAGGGGCAAAGTGTACTATGGCAGTGACACGGTTAAGGGGTCAGTCCCTCCTAGGGGCAAAGTGTACTAATGGCAGTGACACGTGTTAAGGGGCAGTCCCTCCTAGGGGGCAAAGTTATAATGGCAGTGACAGGTTAAGGGGTCAGTCCCGTCCTAGGGCAAAGTGCACTAATGGCAGTGGGACTGGTTAAGGGGTCAGTTCTCATCTAGGGGCAAAGTGCACTATGGCAGTGACATGGTTAAGGGGAGCAGTCCATGCCTTAGGGGGCAAAGTGTACTAATGGCAGGGACAGAGGGTTAAGGGGTCAGCCCTGTAGGGGCAAAGTGCACTAATGCAAGTGACAGGGTTAGGGGGTCAGGTCCCTCTAGGGGCATGTGTACTAATGGCAATGACAGGGTTAAGGGGGCAGTCCCTTAGGGGAAAAGTGCACTAATGGCAGTGAAATGGTTAAGGGGTCAGTCTCTTCTAGGGGCAAAGTGCATAATGGCAGTGACAGGGTTAAGGGGTCAGTCCCTCCTAGGGGCAAAGTGCACTAATGGCAGTGACAGGTTAGGGGTCAGTCCCTCCTAGGGGCAAGTGTACAATGGCAGTGACAGGGTTAAGGGGGTCAGTCCCTCTAGGGCAAAGTTGTACTAATGGCAGTGACAGGTTAGGGGAATCAGCTCTCCTAGGGCAAAGTTGTACTAATGGCAGTGACATGGTTAAGGGGTCAGTCTTCCTAGGGGCAAAGTGTACTAATGGCAGTGGACATGGTTAGGTGGTCAGTGTTCCTAGGGGCAAGTGTACTAATGGCAGTGACATGGTTAAGGGGGTCAGGCCCTCCTAGGGGCAAAGTGTACTAATGGCAGTGACATGGTAAGGATCAGTCTCTTCCTAGGGGCAAAGTGTACTAATGGCCCCAGTGGACAGGGTTTAAGGGGTTTTCAGTTCCTCCTGAGGGGCAAACTGTACTAATGGCAGTGACGGGTTAAGGGTCAGTCCCTCCTAGGGGCAAAGTGCATAAGGCAGATGACATGGTTAAGGGGTCAGTCCTTCTAAGGGGCAAAGTGTACTAATGGCGTAGTGAACAGGGTTAAGGGATCAGTCCCTCCTGCACGGTGTACTAATGGCAGTGACAGGGTTAAGGGGTCAGTCCCTCCTAGGGGCAAGTTGTACTAATGGCAGTGACAGGGTTAAGGGGTCAGTCCCTCCTGCACGGTGTACTAATGGCAGTTGACAGGTTAAGGGGTCAGTCCTCCATAGGGAGGTGTACTAATGTGCAGTGACAGGGTTAAGGGGGTCAGTCCCTCCTAGGGGCAAAGTACTAAATGGCCAGTGACAGGGTTAAGGAGTCAGTCCTCTAGGGCAAAGTGTACTAATGGCAGTGACAAGGTTAAGGGGTCAGTCCCTCCTAGGGCAAAGTGTACTAATGGCAGTGACAGGGTTAAGGGGTCAGTCCCTCTAGGGGGCAAAGTGTACTAATTGCAGTGACATGGTTTAAGGGGTCAGTCCCTCATTGGGGCAAAGTGACTAATGACAGTGACATGGTTATGGGGTCAGTCCCTCCTAGGGCAAAGTGTACTATGGCAGTGACATGGTTAAGGGGTCAGTCCCTCCTAGGGCAAAGTGTACTAATTGCAGTGACCATGGTTAAGGGGTCAGTCCCTCATTGGGGCAAGTGTACTAATGCCAGTGACACGGTTAAGGGGTCAGTCCCTCCTAGGGGCAAAAGTGTACTAATGCAGTGACATGGTTAGGTAAGTCCCTCCTACAAGGGGACGAGCTAGGTGACCGGGGGAAGGGGGGACAAAAATGCACAGGTTAGGGGGGGGGGGGGGAAAAAAACCCCCCAAAAAAGGGAAAGTGGGGGGGGGCCAGGGGAAGCAAATAAAATTCAGAAAGCGCCCTAAAAGGGGGGGGGAAAAATGGCGGAGAAGTCACCCTCCCCAGGACAAAATAAAAAATTGACAATCAAAGGGGTCCGTCCTCGGGGCAAAGGTACTATGGCAGTGACATGGTTAAGGGTCCTGTCCCTCCTAGGGGCAAAGTGTACTAATGGCCGTGACAGGTTAAGGGTAGTGTTCTCCTAGGGGCAAAGTGTAACTAATGGGCAGTGACATGGTTAAGGGGTCAGTCTCTCCTAGGGCAAAGTGTTAACTAATGGCGTGACATGGTTAAGGGGTCAGTCCTTCCTAGGGCAAAGTGTACTAATGGCAGTGACATGGTTAAGGGGGTCAGTGTCTCTCCTAGGGGGCAAACGTGTCCTAATGGCAGAGTGACATGTAAGGGATCGTCTCTCCTAGGGGAAAGTGTACAATGGCAGTGACAGGTTAAGGGTCGTCCTCCTAGGGGCAAAGTGTACTAATGGCAGTGACAGGTTAGGGTCAGTTCCTCCTAGGGGCAAAGTTGTACTAATGGCAGTGACATGTTAAGCGGGTCAGTGTCTCCTAGGGGCAAAGTGTACTATGGCAGTAGTGACATGGTTAAGGGGTCGTTCCTCCTAGGGGCAAGTGTACTAATGGCAGTGACATGTTAAGGGGTCAGTCTCTCCAGGGGCAAGTGTACTAATGCAGTGACATGGTTAAGGGTCAGTCTCTCCTAGGGCAAGTGGGTACTAATGCAGTGAAATGGTTAACGGGTCAGTGTTCCTAGGGGCAAAGTGTATAATGGCAGTGACATGAGGTTAAGGGGTCAGGTGCTTGCCTATGGGGCAAAGGGTTTTACTAATGGGCAAGTGACATTGGTTAAGGGGTCAGTCTCTCTAGGGGCAAGTGTACTAATGGCAGTACATGTAAGGGTCATACGATTCCTAGGGGCAAAGTGTACTAATGGCAGTGACATGGTTAAGGGTCACGTCTCCTAGGGGCAAAGGTGTACTATATGGCAAGTGACAGTGGTTAAGGGGTCATGCCCGCCAGGGCAAATGTACTAATGGCAAGTGACATGGGTTAAGGGTCAGTGTCTCCTAGGGGCAAAGTGTACTAATGGACAGTGACATGGTTAAGGGTCAGTCTCTCCTAGGCAAAGTGACTAAGTGGCAGGGACATGTTAAGGGGTCAGTCATCCTAGGGGCAAAGTGTACTATGGCAGTGACATGGTTTTAAGGGGTCAGTCTCTCTAGGGGCAAAGTGTACTTATGGCATGGACATGGTTAAGGGTCAGTCTCCTAGGGGCAAAAGTGTAATAATGGCAGTGACTGGTTAAGGGGTCGTTCCTTAGGGGCAAAGTTGTACTAATGGCAGTGACATGGTTAACGGGGTCAGGCTCTCTAGGGGAAAAGTGTACTATGCAGTGACATGTTAAGGGGTCAGTCCCTCCTAGGGGCAAAGTGTACTAATGGCAGTGACAGTGTTAAGGGGTCAGTTCCTCCTAGGGGGACAAAGTGTACTAATGCAGTGACATGGTTAAGGGGTCAGTCCCTCCTAGGGGCCAGGTGTACTAATGGCAGTGCACAGGGTTAGGGGTGAGTCCACCTAGGGGGCAAGTGTACTTAATGGCTAGTGACAGTTTAAGGGGTTAGTCCATCCTAGGGGCAAGTGTACTAATGCTAAGGGATGTTTAAGGGGGTCAGTCCCTCCTAGGGGCAAAAGTGTACTAATGGCAGTGACGGTTAAGGGGGTCAGTCCCCTCCTAGGGGCAAAGTGACTAATGGACAGTGACCGGTTAGGGGTCAGTCCTCCTAGGGGCAAGTGACAATGGGCAGTGACGGTTAAGGGGTCAGTCCTCAGGGGCTCCAGCTCATCCATTTGGCCCTAGTGTACTAATGGCCAGTGACAGGGTTAAGGGGGAGTCCCTCCTAGGGGCAAAGTGACTAATGGCAGTGACAGGTAAGGGGTCAGTCTCTCCTAGGGGACCAAATACTAATGGCAATGTGACAGGTTAAGGGTCAGTCACTCTCTAGGGGCAAAGTGTACTAATGGCAGTGACAGGGTAAGGGGTCAGTCTCTAGGGGCAAAGTTGCACTAATGGCAGTTGACAGGGTTAGGGGTCAGTCCCTCCTAGGGGCAAATGTTACTAATGGCAAGAAATGAGGGTTAAGGGGTCAGTCCCTCCTAGGGCAACAAGTGCATAATGGCAGGTGAAATGGTTAAGGGGTTCAGTCTCTCTAGGGGCAAAGTGCTACTAATGCAGTGACAGGGTTAAGGGGTCAGTTCCCTCCTAGGGCAAAGGTGACTAATTGCCAGTGACAGGGTTAAGGTCAGTCCCTCCTAGGGGCACAAAGTGTACTAATGGGCAGTGACAGGTTAAGGGTCGTTTCCCCTAGGGGCAAAGTGACTAATGGCAGTGACAGGGTTAAGGGGTCAGTCTCTCCTAGGACAAAGGTGTACTAATGGCAGTGACAGGTTAAGGGTCAGTCCTCCTAGGGGCAAAGTGTACTAATGGCAGTGACATGGTTAGGGTCAGTCTCTCCTAGGGGCAAAGTGTACTATGGCAGTGACATGGTTAAGGTGTCAGTTGTCTTCTAGGGGCAAAGTGTACTAATGCCAGTGACATGGTTAAGGGGGCAGTCCCTCCTAGGGGCAAAGTACTATGGCAGTGAACTGGTTAAGGGTCAGTCTCTCTAGGGGCCAAAGTGACTAATGGCAGTGAATGGGTGAGGTTAAGGGTCAGTTCCTCCTAGGGGCTCAGTGTACTATGGCAGTGACAGGGTGGTAAGGGGTCAGTCCCTCCTAGGGGCAACAACATGTATAAGGCAGTGACAGGGTTAAGGGTCAGTCCCTCCTAGGGGCAAAGTGACTAATGGCAGTGACATGGTTAAGGGGTCAGCCTCACTAGGGGGCAAAGTGCACTACATGGCAGGACAGGTTAAGGGGTCAGTCCCTCCTAGGGGCCAAAAGTGTACTAATGGCAGTGACATGGTTAAGGGGTCAGTCCCTCCTAGGGGCAAAGTGTAAAATGGCAGTGACATGGTTAAGGGTGTCCAGTCCTAAGGGGCAAAGTGTTAATGGCAGTGACAGGTAAGGGGTCAGTCTCCTAGGGGGCAAAGTGTACTAATGCAGTGACGGGTTAAGGGGTCAGTCCCTCCTAGGGCAAAGTGTACTAATGGCAGTGACATGGTTAAGGGGTCTAGTCCTCCTAGGGCAAAGTGTAGAAATGGCTAGTGACATGGGTTAAGGGGTCAGTTCCTCCTAGGGGCAAAGTGTACTAATGGCAGTGACATGGTTAGGGGTCAGTCCCTACTAGGGCCAAAGTTGTACTAATGAGCAGTGACACGGGTTAAGGGCGTCAGTCCTCCTAGGGGCAAGTGTACTAAGGCAGTGACAGGTTTAAGGCGGTCAGTCCCCACCCTAGGGGCAAGTGTACTAATGGGCAGTGACACTGTTTAAGGGTGTAGTCCCTCCTAGGGGCAAAGTGGACTAATGGCAGTGACAGTGTTAAGGGTTCAGTCCTTCTAGGGGCAAAGGTACTAATGGCAGTGACACGGTTAAGGGTCAGTCCCTCCTAGGGGCAAAGTGCACTAATGGCAGTGACAGGGTTTAAGGGGTCAGTCCTCCTAGGGGCAAAGTGTACTAATGGCAGTGAAATGTTTAAGGGGTCAGTCCCTCCTAGGGGCAAAGTGTACTAAGTGGCAGTGACAGGGTTAAGGGGTCAGTCCTCCTAGGGCAAGTGGCACTAATGGGCAGGACAGGTAAGGGTCAGACCTCTCCTAGGGGCAAAGTGCTAATCGGCAGTGACATGGTTTAAGGGGTCAGCCCCTCTAGGGGCAAAGTGTACTAAATGGCAGTGACAAGGGTTAAGGGGTCAGTCCTCTAGGGGCAAAGTGACTAATGGCAGTGACAGGGTTAAGGGGGTCAGTCCCCCTAGGGGCAAGTGTACTAATGGCAAGTGACAGGTTAAGGGGGATCAGTCCTCCTAGGGGCAAAGTGCAACAATGGATAGTGAACATGGTTAGGGGTCAGTCTTCTGGGCAGTGCCAATAATGGCAGTCGGACAGGTTATAAGGGTTCAGGTCCTCCCTAGGGGCAAAGTGGTGCACTCATGGCAGTGACAGGTGTTACAGGGGTCAGTCCTCCTAGGGCAGTTTACTAATGCCAGGACAGTTAAGGGTTCTAGTGACCCCGCCCGTTATGGGACCGCTCGACAAGGTACTACCTGTCCGTGACAGGGCTTGCCAAGGCTCCACCAAGGTTCCGTCCGCCTGAGTGAGGCATAACTAATGGCGGTACCGATGAAGAGCGCCTGTACACCTGGGGTCAGTCGACCCTCTCTAGGGGCGAATAGTTGTAATAATGGCAGTGCACATGTTATACGGCGTGTAGAAGTCTGTCTCGGCGGGCACAAGCTTGGTGTGACGTTTCCGCGCAACCTGTCGACCCCCAGGTGTGACAGGAATGAGAAGCGAGTCAGCCTCCTGGTCTGTTCATTTTCAAAAGCCCCTGGTGACTTACATGCCCGCACAGTGACTGTTAAGAGTACGAGGTGTCATGCTCTAGGCGAAGTGCGCTCGTACTAGCCCGGACGCGATAAGGGTACGACCCTACCACGTGAAAAATTGTGGTCGAAGTGCAGCATCAGGGTTAGGGGTCAGTTCTCCTTCCTAGGCGGGCAGAAGTGCTACTAAGGTGGCAGTGACAGGTGGTTAAGGGGTCAGTACTCTCAGGGGCTAAAGGTGCTACTACATGGCGGCCTAGTGACATGGTTAAGAGTCAGTGTTGACAGCAGGTCTCTCCTAGGGCAGCAAAGTGTATGCATCAGGCAGTGAACAGGTGAAGCTGGCATCAACGTACATGTCCCCCTGCGCTAGGGCATGACCTCCACAAAAAATTACCCTAATGGATGTGGACCACTGTTTCGGCAAGCGGGACAAAAAAAAAACCCAAATAAGCAAACCAACACACTGGATCAAACAAACACTGCCTATTGGAGGCCCCCAAAGTGTACAATGGCCCACGTACGATCTGGCAATTACTAAAGGGCAAATCCACTCAATCCATCACCGCGTTAGCAAGCACACCACTGTAGTGAATAAACTCAATCTGGCACCCGTGATCCGTTTAAAGAATTTGTCTATAAGGGCATATGTTTTTCGAGTATGTCTCCAAGTGTTTCCAGTGGAGGAACACACTCTCGTCATTACTTCGGACTCAAGGGAGTGAAACGAGGATAAGATACCCGGCACTGCGCGTCCATGTCACGCGTGCCTATGGCGCCCGCAAAGTGCTGCTACAATAAAAAAAAACAAGGTTACATGCGGACTTTTTATTTATAAGGGGCAGTCCCTCTAGGGGCAAAGTGACTAATGGCAGTGACAGGGTGTAAGGGGTCAGTCCCTCCTAGGGGCAAAGTGTACTAATGCGGCAGTGACACGGGTTAAGGGGGTCCAGTCCTCCTAGGGGCAAAGTGTGACTAATGGCAGTGAACAGGGTTAAGGGGCAGTCCCTCCCAGGGGCAAAGTGTAATATTGGCAGTGTGACATGGTTAAGGGGTACAGTCCTCAGGGGCAAGTGTACTAATGGCGACCTCGTGAACAGGTGTTAAGGGGGTCGGTCCCATCCTCGGGGCAAAGTGTACTAATGGCAGTGACATGGTTTAAGGGAGTCTTCAGTCACTCCTAGGGGCATAGACAAAGTGTACTAATGCATGAGCTATGTTTAAGAGTTTGGGGGTCAGTCCCCATTCTAGGCGAAAAGGTTGCGTATATGTCCAGGCACGTTTTCCATAGGCTTTCCTCCCCTCCTAGTTGCGCAATAGGTCGTTTCAACCTTCATGGGGTTTCCCCCCCGTCCACAGGCTCCTCTTAAGGGGCAGTCCCTTAGCTCTGTGTGCAGTACTAATGCTGACATGTAGGGTCTCCTCCTAGTGTTTCAAATATTTTCACAGTGAGAGTACGATGTTTCCCTTCAGGTTCTGTAATGATGTGAGCAGTGTCATTAGGTCGGTCTCCTCCTAGGCGGCACAGCTGTTACCTAAGGCAGCAGTGAGGTGACATGGTTTAAGGGCGTGCAGTCTCTCTAGGGGACAAAGTGTAGTTATAATGGCCAGAGACATGGTGATAGGGAGGTCATTCCCTCCTAGGGGCCAAAGTGTATAATGGCATAAGTGACATGGTTAGGGGTCAGTTCCCAGGGGGCAAGTGTACTAATGGCAGTGACATGAGTAAGGGATCAGTCTTCACTAGGGGCAAAGTGTATAATGGCAGTGACATGGTTAAGGGGTTCAGTCCCTCTAGGGGCCAATAGGCACTAATGGGACAGTAGGGGTCATCCTCAGGCGTGCCTAATGGCCAGTGAAGGGTAAGGGTGGTGTCCTCCTAGGGACAAAGTGCATTAATGGCAGGACAGGGTTAAGGGGTCGTCTCCTAGGGCAAACCGATTGTACCATAATGGACAGTTGGTCACCGTGATACAGGTAAGGCTCCAGTCCCTCTCCAGGGGCAAAGTGACAAATGTGCAATAATGCATTAGTGTTCTGTTATACTTGTTCGTGTTCAGCTTCTCCCGTCCTAGGGGCATTAACCTGTGTATTAACGTTGGCCCAGTGACCCATGGTTATGTAATGGGGCTGTTGATCCCCTAGGGCAAGCTGTCTAAGCAAGTAGTGCCCCCACATCTAATAAGGGTCGAGCCCCCCCCTCCGCCAAGTTACTAATGGACTACACGAGTTTAAGTTGGCGTCAGTCCCCCTCTAGGGGCAAAAGTGTACTCAATGGCTTAAGTGATCACCGGTTAAGGGTACATGTCCCATACTAGGGCAACAGTGTACTAATGGCGCAGTGACTATGTTTAGGGGTTCAGTCCCTCCTAGGGGCAAAGGTACTAGATGCAGTGACAGGGGTTAAGGTGGGTCAGTCCTCCTAGGGTGTGAAGTGTGTACTAAATGGCAGTGACAGGGGTAAGGGGTCCAACTACCTGAGGGGCAAAGTTTTTGTAGCTTAGGCAATGAACATGTTAAGGGTCAGTACCTAGGGGCCAAAGTGACTAATGGCGAGTGACAGGATTTAAGGGGTCAGTCCCTCCTAGGGGCAAAGTGTACTAATGCAGTGACATGGTTAAGGGTCAGTCCCTCCTAGGGCAAGTGTACTAAGTGAGTCAGGAAGGGTTAAGGGGTCAGGTCTCCCACGGGCAAAGTTGTACTAATGGCAGTTGACAGGGTTAAGGATCACTCTCCTCTAGGGGCAAAGTGTAAACTATGGCAGTGACAGGGTTAAGGGCGTCAGGCCCATCCTAGGGGCCAAAGGCTGAATTAGGCAGTAGGACATTGGTTGTTAAGGGGTCAGTCCTCTTAGGAGGCAAAGTTGTATAATAGCAAGTGACATTGTAGGGGTCAGGTCTCTCCTAGGGACAAAGTGTACTATGGGACAGTGACAGGGTTAACGGGGTCAGTCCTCCTAGGGGCAAAGTGTACTAAAGGGCGAGTGACAGGGTTAAGGGGTCAGTGTCTCCAGGGGCAAAGTGTACTAATGGCAGTGACATGATAAGGGATCCGTCCCTCCTAGGGGCAAATGTAATAATGGCTAGGACAGGGTAATGGCGGTCTAGTGTCTCCAGGGCAAAGTGTTACTATATGGCAGTGACATTGATTAGGGATCAGTCCCTCCTAGGGGCAAAGTGTACTGAATGGCTCGTGACATGATTATAGGGATCAGTGTCTCCCACGGGGCAAAGTGTATAAGTGGCAGTGACATGCGTTAAGGGGTCAGTCCCTCCTAGGGGCAAAGTGTTAACTAATGGCAGTGACATGGTTAAGGGGTCAGGTCTACCCAGGGGCAAAGTGTACTAATGGCAGTGACCATTGGGTTAAGGGGCGTCATCTCCTAGGACAAAGTTGTATTAATGGCAGTGACAGGGTTAAGGGGGTCAGTCCTCTATAGGGGACAAAGTGTACTAATTGGCAGATTGCACATGGTTAAGGGGTCAGTTCTCCTAGGGACACAAGGTACCTAATGGCGAGTGACAGGGTAAAGGGGTCAGTCCCTCATTGGGGCAAAGTCTACTAATGGCAGTGGACCATGGTTAACGGGTCAGTCTCTCCTGGGGCAAAGTGTACGAAGGGAGTGACATGGTTAAGGGGTCAGTGTCTCCCAGGGCCAGATGTGACTAAATGGCAGTAGTAACGGGGTTATAAGGGTCAGTGTCTCCCAGGGGCAAAAGTGACTAATGGCAGTGACAGGCGTTAAGGGGCAGTCCCTCCTAGGGCAAAGTCTTACTAATGGCAGTGACATGGTTAGGGTCAGTCTGCTCTAGGGGCAAAGTGTACTAATGGCAGGAACATGGTGTAAGGGGTTCAGTGGTCTCCCAGGGCAGCAGAGGTACTAATGGCTTGTTAACGGGGTTGTTAGGTGGTCAGTGTCTCCCAGGGGGACAAAGTGTACTAAGTGGCAGTGACAGGGTTAAGGGGTCACGTATCTCCATAGGGACCAAAGTGTATTAATGGCAGTGACAGTGGTTAAGGGGTCAGGTCCCATCCTTAGGGGCAAAGTGTACAAATGGCCCGTGACAGGTTAAGGGTCCGTCCCTCCTGGGGCAAAGTGACTTAATGGCCAGTGAAATGGTTAAGGGGCAGTGTCTCCACAGGGGCAAAGTGTACTAATGGCGAGTGACATGGTTTAAGGGGTCAGTGTCTCCCAGGGCAAAGTGTACCTAATGGCAGTGACATGGTTAAGGGGTCAGTCGTGCTGGGACAAAGTTGTATTACATGGCGTGAACTAGGTTAGGGGGTTCAGTCCATCACTAGGGGCAAAGGGCTACTATGGCAGTATACATGGTTTAAGGGGTCAGTCCCTCCTAGGGGCAAAGTTATAATGGCAGGACACATGGTGTTAAGGGCAGTCCCTCCTAGGGGCAACGTGGTAATGCAGTACGTGACATGGTTAGGGGTCAGTACCTCTTCCTAGGGGCAAAGTTGTACTAATTGGCAGTGAAAGGGTTTAAAGGGGGTCATCCCTCCAGGGGCAAAGTGTACTAATGCAGTGAATGTTTAAGTGGGGTCAGTCCTCCTGGAGGCAGAAGTGTACCAATGCAGTGACATGTGAAGGTGGTCAGTCTCTCCTAGGGGCAAAGTGTGTACTAACTGAGCAGTGACATGGGTTAGGGTCAGTAACCTCCTAGGGGCAAAAAAAAAGGTACTCACAATGGCAGTTGAAGGGTTAAGGGGGTCAAGTCCCTCCTAGGGCAAATGGGTACTAATGGCCAGTGGACAGGGTTAAGGGGTTCAGTCCCTCCTAGGGGCAAAGGGGTTGTGATTACTAAGGCAGTGACATGTTTAAGGGGTCAGTCCCTAAAGGGGCAGCTCCCTTTTTCCATGTGTATCAACAAGAGTTTTGAACAGGAAACACCCCCTCATCCTTTCTAGCACTAGTTGAAGGGAGGTAAAAGAGTGTAAATGTTGTTTCTTTTAGACTTTCCTGACAGAAACGCTGCAAGTGTTGACCAGACGGAGATGAGGTCGTATAGGGGATCACCAAGATACAACGGAAAGGAAGGAATATCGAAACTGTTCAGCATAGGTGAGTACTCTAATAAAGGTATTTTTCCTTGTATAAAGTCCCGTTACATCATTTCAATAACATGTAATTATTTCTGTTTTGTAAGATTTTTTTTTCTGTTTGTGTGGGATTTTGCTATGTAGTTTTAATTTCATTGAGACATTCTATGGCCCATTTGCAATTGCGGTGTTTTTTATGGGTTATTTTTATAATAATAATAATAATAATAAAAAGTTACCGTTTTCACTGTTCCCGGGACCTTGGGATCCTGGCCATGTGATCACACGGTTCGCGCGACGTGGACGCTAATAATGGGACACGCAGGGGTTCATTGAATGTGGGGGGGGGGGGGTGCTCCTTCTTTTATTTATTTTTAATTTATCCATTGTTGTTTTTTTTTTTGTGTGCTTAGTTTCTATGTGTAATTTTTAATTGTCTATTTTTTTGTGCGATTGCGGCGTTGTGTCTATATTTTTCTAGTGCGGGCATAAGCTTCTAGGACATCTTGTTGGCAATGGTCCAGAATCAGAGTGACACACTGCGAGTTCAATGGCATGTGTCATTAACCAGAATCCGGCTGGTTCTTAGGTTGAGTAGCGTGAAGCACACTTGTGAATGTGCTCACAAGTGGGTGTTTTTTTTATCTGACGTGGGAGGTTTTTTGGTCACTTCTTCTTTTTTTTATTATAATATTTTTTATACTCGCCATAACTTCTTTTGGTTGCGCCTATTTCCATTTTCGACATTGAAAAAGTCGGTCAACTTGCACTTGAAGTATTGCACAAGGGATATGGGAAGGGACAGGATTGGCGAGGTGTGTGCTGTGGTGTGATGTGTGTGTGTGTTGTGTGTGTGTGTGGGTGTGTGGTTGTGGGTGTGTGTGTAGTTGTGTGTGTGGTGTTGTGTTGTGTGTGTGTGTGTGGGTGCTGTTGTGTGGTGTGTGTGTGTGTGTGTGGTGTATACACGTACGCACCACAACTGTATATGTATATACAATATATATATGTGTGTGTGGGTATATATATATTATATACACACACACACACACACAAACACACACACACACGCGTGCTCAAGACATTATATATATATATATATTACAATAGTAAGTTATAGTGGAGTATAAAAAAAAAGGACCAAAAACTTCCTCACAGCAAAGCATTATAGCAAAAGCAAACCACCATATACCGTTAAAGGTGAAGAACCCCAGCTCTAGGTCTTCAAATACGTCAAACAAAATGTGCGTTAGTGTTTGGTAGAGAGCTAACCTTTTACGGAATGTGGGCCCCATCAGGTATGCGTCGCGTCGTCACCCGAAATAAGACCACGCAACGCCAGGACTACGCGTTGCCTGACAACCCGCGGAACTAGGGCTAAGGCAGAGGGGCCGCCCCCAGCCTACGGGTGGCAGAAACGGCATGTCCGCCACTGATTGTACGACAAAGAGATTAATGGGAAATGCAGCGGTGGAGACCTGTCTGAGACTTGGACCGTGCACACCGTGGATATTTTAGTTGCTGTCACTATGTCATGTAAAATTGCATTTCCTTTTTGGGTTTAACCCAATTGGAATAAGAAAGTATGTATTTATTCACATTTCAATTGTAATTTGAATTGGGTTTTACATTTTCTATGATATTTCTATGTGTCGCTTGTCACCGTGATTTTTTTTTTTTACTGCGCGTACAGCAAGGGCCACGCTCTCTCGGCGCCCCGCTTTTCGCGCGTCACAGAGAATGGGGCGCCAGTTGCGCATGCACATAAGGGAGCCGCCCGGGATCGCGCACTCGCGACAGCATGGGGGTTTTTTGGCGACGGTGCGCATGCGTAGTGAGAAATAAACGGCTATGCCGGCACGCGCAACGCATGAGGTTTTTGGCCGAACGTTGCGCATGGCGTTTAGAAGAGCTCGTATTTTTAAATCCGGCGGCTGCATGAGAAATAGCGCATACTCCAAGTAAATATCGAGCCGAATGTGTGGTCACGTATGCAGCACTGTTAACACATATTTGATCTGCAGTATTTGTGCGAAATCCTCCTTCTTTTAATATGTATCTCGTGGGGAACATCCTCTCGGGAAAAATTGACCGTGGGTGGGGACGGGTGATGTGAAATCGTGTTTCATAATATGGGACGTTAGTAGATTCGTTCAGAAAAGAAAAAAAATGTCCCATTGGGTAGAAAGTCTACCCTGCCTAATTAGGGTACCGATTGTTACCCGGTCCCACAGTGATATCACAATAAAACCTCTCAGGGGTTGCAGGTTGCGGGAGAATCGAGTTCTCAGGATATTCCAGGTGCGTTGGTTTGGGGGGAGGGGAGGGAGATGGGCAACAGTGCTTATTGTGAGATGGGAGCTGAAGGCTGAATGCTGCCCATCCCCAGTAGGCAGGCAGGCGGGCTGGGCCACAGGGGTCTTGA
Source organism: Ascaphus truei (assembly GCA_036426205.1). Taxonomy (NCBI): domain Eukaryota; kingdom Metazoa; phylum Chordata; class Amphibia; order Anura; family Ascaphidae; genus Ascaphus; species Ascaphus truei. The sequence goes on from CM071586.1 coordinate 10,554,068, forward strand.
AGGCCGCAGGGTTGCTACTCAATGCAGGGAGCCGGAGCGTTGTGTCCTGAGGAGGGGCCAGGCAGGGGTGCTGGTTGTACTCCACTCAGGGAGGTGGGCACGGCAGGCGGTGCTTCCACTACACTGCAGGGAGGGGTGGGCGAAGGCGAGCGGTGCTACGCCACTGCAGGAGGGGGGGGCCAGGCAGGGCGGTTGCTCCTATCACTGCGGGAGGTGGCAGGCAGGCTGGTGGCTTCACTGCAGGGAGGTGGGCAAGGCAGGCGGTTAGTCTCACTGAAGGGAGGTGGGCAGGACAGGCGTGTGCTCTTCACTGGAGGAGGTGGGCCGCAGGCGGTTTTTGCATTCTCAACGAGGAGAGGTGGGCCAGCAGGGGTGCTATACTCACTGCAGGGATGGGGGCCAGGCAGGCGGTGGGATCTCACATTGGGGAGGTGGGGGGGGTGTACTACTAGGGGTGGCCAGGGGCGGTTGCTACTCACTGCAGGGAGGGTGGGCCAGGCAGGCGGTGCACCTCACTGCAGGGAGGTGGGCAGGGCAGGCGGTGCTATCTCACTGCAGGGAGGTGGGAAAGGAAGGCGGTTTGCTACTCACTGAAGGGCGAGTGGGCCAGGCAGGCGGTGCTGCGTTCTCATGCAGGGAGGGGGGGCCAGGCAGGCGGTGTCTTCTCAGTGCAGGAGGTGGGGGGCCCAGGCAGAGGCGGTGCTCTCACTGCAGGGAGGTGGCCAGGCAGGCGGTTGCTCTCAATGCAGGGAGGTGGGCCAGGGCAGGCGGGGTGCTCCTAACTGCAGGGAGGTGGGCCAGGCAGGCGGTGCTACTCAACTGCAGGGGAGGTGGGCAGGCAGGCAGTGCTACTCACTGCAAGGAGGTGGGCCAGGCAGGCGGTTGTGCTTCTCACTGCAGGGAGTGGGCCAGGCAGGCGGTGTCTTTCACTGCAGGAGGTGGGAGGGGGGCAGAAGCAGGCGGGTGCTAATCTCACTGCAGGGAGGGGCGTCGGCGGGGTAACCAAGCGCAGGGGGCTAGGTCGCTACTCATCTGCAGGGAGGTGGGCCAGGTAAGGAACGGTTGCTATCACTGAGAGGGAGGTGGGCCAGCAGGCGGTTTACTCACTGCCCAGGCAGGTGGGCCCAGGCCAAAGTGGTGGTTCCGTGACTTATAATGGAGCACAGGCGGCCAGCGGAGGTGGGCCAGGCAGGGCGGTTGCTATCTCACTGCAGGGGGGGGGCCAGGCAGGCGGGCTACTTAGGGGGAAGCGTTCATACTCATGCAGGGAGGTGGGCCAGGGCAGGCGGTGTGCTTCTCACTGACGAGAGGGGAGGAGGCGGTTGATACCAGCAGGGATGGCAGCGGCTGTCTCTCACTGCAGGGAGGTGGGCAGGCAGGCGGTGATCTAACTCTGACCGGGAGCGGGGCCAGGCGGCGGTGCTTACTCACTGGAAGGGAGGTGGGCAGGCAGGACGGTTTGCTTCCACTTGCAGGAGTGGGCCAGGAAGGCTGGTTGCTCTCACTGCAGGGAGCGTGGGCACAGGCAGGCGGTGCTCTCATAGCAGGGGAGGTGGGCACAGGCAGGCGGTTGCTATCACTGAAGGGAGGTGGGCAAGGCAGGCGGGTCTTCTCACTGCGGAGGGGGCCCAGGCAGTGGTTGCTTCTCACGCGGGAGGTGGGCCAGGCAGCGGGTGCTTCACACAGGGCAGGGAGGTGGGCCAGGCGCGGTTGCGTGCTAAGTCTCACTTGCAGGGAGGGGGCCCGCAGGAGGGTCGGTGGTACTCATGCAGGGAGGTGGGCCAAGGCGGCGGTTGCTACTCACTGCAGGGAGGTGGGTGCCGGAGAGCTGTGCTTCTCAATGAACATGGAGGTGGGCCAGGCAGGCGGGGTTCTCACATGCAGGGAGGTGGGCAATGGAAGGTGGTGCTCACTCACTGCAGGGAGGTGGGCCAGGCAGGCGGTGCTACTCACTGCAGGGAGGTGGGCCAGGCAGGCGGTGCTTCTCACTGCAGGCAGGTGGGCCAGGCAGGCGGTGCTACTCACTGCAGGGAGGGAGGGAGTGTCTGGCAGCTCCATGTCGGAGACCAGCATGAGAGAGTGAGGGCAGGAATGCAGCAGGAATACAGGTCTCAACACCTTCCTCTCTAAAGCTTAACACCTTCCTGTCTGGGATTTCTTAACCCCTTCCGGCCTGGGATTTCATAACCCTTTCCTCTCTAACTCTTAACCCCTTCCGGCCTGGGATTTAATAACCCCTTCCTGCCTGGGATTTCTTAACCCTTTCCTCTCTAACTCTTAACCCCTTCCGGCCTGGGAATTCTTAACCCCTTCCTGCCTCGGATTTCTTAACCCCTTCCGGCCTGGGATTTCTTAACCCCTTCCAGCCTGGGATTTCTTAACCCCTTCCTGCCTGCCTGTGGGACTCCTAACCCCTTTCTCCCCCGGGATCCTTAACCACCCCTACTTTCCTTCCCCCTCCTGTGACCCTTAACCCCACCCTCGCTTGGACTTACCCCTTACCCCCTCAGACTCTTCCTCCCCCTTGGACTCTCAGCTGCCCCCCCAAATGCCTCACTTTTCTCCTTAGCGCCTCCACCCCTTATCTCTTACACCCTTTGTCCTCCGACCTTTTATTAACCTTTTCACTACTGGTGTGTGGCAGCAGAGCATTGCAGGGAAATTTTAGGCAAATCCTGCCGGTAGCTAACGGGTTAATCCCTTCATTTCAAATCCTTTCCATGTCTACACTTCACTTTTCCTCCCCTTCATTGCTTCTCTTCTCCTCATCCCATCACTCACCTACACTGCTCCCATCTCCCTAATCCCATCACCCTAACATCTCCTTCATCCATCCACCCCACATCCCATCACTCACCTACACTGCTCCCATCTCCCTAACATCTCCCTCATCCACCCACCCACATCCCATCACTCACCTACACTGCTCCCATCTCCCTAATCCCATCACCCTAACATCTCCTTCATCCATCCACCCCACATCCCATCACTCACCTACACTGCTCCCATCTCCCTAATCCCATCACCCTAACATCTCCCTCATCCATCCACCCAACATCCCATCACTCACCTACACTGCTCCCATCTCCCGAATCCCATCACCCTAACATCTCCTTCATCCATCCACCCCACATCCCATCACTCACCTACACTGCTCCCATCTCCCTTATCCCATCACCCTAACATCTCCTTCATCCATCCACCCCACATCCCATCACTCGCCTACACTGCTCCCATCTCCCTAATCCCATCACCCTAACATCTCCATCCATCCACCCCTCATCCCATCACTCACCTACACTGCTCCCATCACCCTAACATCTCCTTCATCCAGCCACACCACATCCCATCACTCTCACCCTTAGATACTCCCATTTAAAAACACATTTAATTTATAAAATGTTAAAAAAAAAATACACAACACATTAGATGTATGTTTAACATTTTATAAATTAAATGTGTTTTTAAATGGATGGAGTATCTAAGGGTGAGAGTGATGGGATGTGGGGTTGATGGATGAGGGGGATGTTAGTGACATGTTAGCAGTAGTCTAGGTGGATGAGGGGGATTTTAGGGAGATGGGAGCAGTGTAGGTGAGTGATGGGATTAGGGGGATGGGAGCAGTGTAGGTGAGAGTGATGGGATGAGGGGGATGTTAGGGAGATGGGAACAGTGTAGGTGAGTGATGGGATGAGGGAGATGTTAGGGGGATGGGAGCAGTGTAGGTGAGTGATGGTATGTTAGGGGAATGGGAGCAGTGTAGGTGAGTGATGGGATGAGG
>CM071586.1:10557948-10639696 GCA_036426205.1 Ascaphus truei
AGCAGTGTACGCGTGTAGGTGCGTGATGTATGAGGGGGATGGGGCAGTGTAGGTGAGTGATGGGATGAGGGGGATGTTAGGGAGATGGGAGCAGTGTAGGTGAGTGATGGGATTGGGGGATGGGAGCAGTGTGTAGGTGAGTGATGGGATGAGGGGTATATTAGGGAGATGGGAGCAGTGTAGGTGAGTGATGGGAGAGGGGGATGTTAGGGAGATGGGGAGGAGCAGTGTAGGTGAGTGATGGGATGAGGGGGATGTTAGGGGGATGTGAGCAGTGTAGGTGAGTGATGGGATGAGGGGATGTTAGGGAGATAGGAGCAGTGTAGGTGAGTCATGGGATGAGGGGGATGTTAGGGAGATGGGAGCAGTGATGGGATGAGGGGGATGTTAGGGAGATGGGAGCAGTGTAGGTGAGTGATGGGATGAGGGGGATGTTAGGGAGATGGGAGCATTGTAGGTGAGTGATGGGATGAGGGGGATGTTAGGGTGATGGGAGCATTGTAGGTGAGTGATGGGATGAGGGGGATGTTAGGGGGGTGGGAACAGTGTAGGTGACTGATGGGATGAGGGTGATGTTAGGGTGATGGGAGCAGTGTAGGGAGTGATGGGATAAGGGGGATGTTAGGGAGAGGAAGCAAGTGTAGTGAGTGTGATGGGAGGAGGGGGATGTTAGGGAGATGGGGAAGCGGTGTAGGTGTGATGGGGGATGAGGGGGATGTTAGGGGGGATGGGAGCAGTGTAGGTGAGTGATGGGATGAGGGGGATGTTAGGGTGGTGGGAGCAGTGTAGGTGAGTGATGGGGATGTTAGGAGAGGGGAGAGAGTGTAGGGGAGTGATGGATGAGGGGAGATGTTGGGTGTGGGAGCAGTGTAGGTGAGTGAAGGGATGAGGGGGATGTTGGGGGAGTGGGAGCAGTGTAGGTGAGTGATGGGATGAGGGGGATGTTAGGGGGATGGGAGCAGTGTGTGTAGTGAGGGTGGTGAGGGGGGTGTTGGGGAGATGGGGCAGTGTAGGTGAGTGATGGGATGAGGGGGGTGTTAGGAGATGGGAGCAGAGCAGTATAGGTGAGTGATGGGATGAGGGGGATGTTAGGGGGTGGGAGCAGTGTAGGTGAGTGATGGGATGAGGGGGAATTTAGGGGGATTGGAGCAGTGTAGGTGAGAGGGATGGGATGAGGGGGGTTGTTAGGTAGATGGGAGCAGTGTAGGTGAGTGATTGCAGTGAAGGTGAGGGATGGGATGAGGGGAATGTTAGGGGGATTGAGCAGTGTAGGTGAGAGGGATGGGATGAGGGGGGATGTTAGGGAGATGGGAGCAGTGTAGGTGAAAGGGATGGGATGAGGGGGGTGTTAGGGAGATGGAGCAGTGTAGGTGAGTGATGGGATGAGGGGGGTGTTAGGGAGATGGGAGCAGTGTAGGTGAGGAAAGGTGTTTGGAAATGAAGGGCGCTTTGTTCTAGTAAATCTAAAGTGGATGTATGTATTTTTAACACTTTGTTTGGATTTACTAGAACATTTTCAGGCTTTTTTTTAAAAGGAAATACTTATTGCGATTTATATATATATATATATTGTTATCACGATAAATTTATTGATAACGTTAACGTTTAACCCTACACCAGATTAATTGATCTTTCTGATGGGGTATGCACCCAGACATGCGTCAACTCCCATTCGAGTTAAGGGCCGGTAAAGCCCGTTCAGTTGCATTAATTCCCGTTGATTTGAATGGGAGCTGGGTGGAGGGTGGCCAGATAACACCCCGCCCCCCCCCTCGGCGGAACGCGTCCCGCCACCCCAGCCCCCCTCCCCCACCTGCGGAACACGTCCCAGACACACACACACCCCCCGGTGGAACGAGCCCCGCGCACACAACACCACCTCCACCCACCCACCCTCCCCCGGCGGAACGCGGCTCTTTGTTAATCCGCGGCAGTGAGCATTGGATAAGCGGTTCTTAGATCAGATAATACGTCCAGCGGGACTGCATTATGCGACGTCGGATAAGCCTTTCGACGGAAAGCGGACCTGTCGGATACCGAGGGCCACCTGTATATGATCAGGCACTCACATGATTTACCAAATTTACGCAAAATGTTTTTTTTTTTTTTTTTTTTTCAGGTGTGTTCTCTCTCTTCCCCTCTATCCCTCTCTCCCCTTCTCTCTCCCCCTCTCCCCTTCTCTCTCCCCCTCTCTCACGTATGCGTATATTTATTTATTTTAATCATATTCATTGTTTACTATCATCGTATACATTTTTTTATTGATTTGCCATAAAGAAAAAGTGAATAAATTATTTGAATTGCATAGAAGTGTGATTCGAACAAACGACTAATTATTTTCTGCGCACCACTCTTCCAGAAGGCGAAGTCCCCCTGACTGTGAACATACAAGAGCCTACCACACCACCTCCCCCCATCCACTGGACGGTGGATCATAACTACAATACCCCATGTTGTATTAAAGTGGAGCCGCCTTCTGATGATGACACTTGGGAATCGGAAGAAATGGTGGAAAATATCAGCATGGGTGGGTAATTTAAATTTTAAAAAGGCATTGTTCCGAAGGTGACCGTAGCCAGAAATGGTAACCAAATGGACATTTAATGGGACAAATTATTTAATTTTTATATTTTGTCTTTTCATAAGTATGGGGTCGTTTAGTTCAATCCGTTGGCCAATGTATATTATCAGGTTCCTATACAACCATGTCAAACTAAACCCTGCATCAGGCTTCTACACAACCACATCAAGGTAAATCCTTCATCAGGCTTCTACACTACCAATGTTATACTGTCTCCTTTGTATTTCCTCCACTGCATGGAGAAAAGAGAAAACAAAACCGTGATAAAGGAATGTGTGACATGTATGCAGTGCCTAAGCGGTTAACATTTATTGATAAAATATTTTACCAGGAAGTAATACATTGAGAGTTACCTCTCGTTTTCAAGTATGTCCTGGGCACAGAGTTAAGACAAATAATACATGGTTACAAATACAGTTCCATAAATGAGCAGGGTATACATTATATACAAGACATTACATGCACAGTTAAAGAAAATATATATTATGGGCGTATGAAACAGTTACAGACCAGATTAAAATGTGAGACAGCCTTAGATTTGAAAGAACTTAAACTGGTGGTGGATGTGAGAGTCTCTGGTAGGTTGTTCCAGTTTTGGGGTGCACGGAAGGAGAAGGAGGAACGTCCGGATACTTTGTTGAGCCTTGGGACCATGAACAGTCTTTTGGAGTCTGATCTCAGATGATAGGTGCTGCATGTGGTAGGGGTGAGGAGCTTGTACAGGTAGCTGGGTAGCTTGCCCATAAAGAATTTAAAGGCAAGACAGGAAAGGTGAACTTTGCGCCTAGACTCTAGTGATGACCAATCTAGTTCTTTGAGCATTTTGCAGTGATGTGTGTTGTAGTTGCATTGGAGAACAAAACGACAAATTGAATTGTAGAGGGTGTAAAGTTTGCTAAGGTGGGTTTGAGGTGCCGAGCCATATATTATGTCTCCATAGTCAATAATTGGCATTAGCATCTGCTGTGCGATACGCTTTCTGACCAGGAGACTTAGGGAGGATTTGTTCCTGTAAAGTACCTCTAGTTTGGCATAGGTCTTGGTTGTCAGGGTATTAATGTGCATCCCGAATGTTAAGTGGGAGTCAAACCATAAGCCCAGGTATTTAAAACTAGTGACAGGGGTTAGGTTGGTGTTAGCGTTGGTTCTAATCTGGAGCTCAGTCGCTGGCAGCTTTAAAAATTTTGTCTTGGTCCCAAATACCATTGTTACAGACTTGTCAGTGTTTAAAAACAGTTTGTTTTGGGAAATCCAGTTTTCGAGTCTCAAAAAGTCAAACTGTAGCAGCAAGTATTCTACAGAGTTATTAAGACTGGTTAAAAGAACAGAAGTGCCCTAAGAAATAGGGCAAGAAAAAATATACAGTATATACTTCCCAATCTTCAATGCAGAAAAAGGATGAACAAATCCGCTTAAGTGTTTGTAAAAGGGTACTCCCCTACGCGTTCCGTGACCCATGTCACTTCATCAGGGGTATGACTTAGTAATTTTTTTGCTCTGCATGCTCATGTGTATTTACAAAAACCGCCATTTACCTCGAACGGGTTAGCAGGCTTGAATTGTGTTTTGCTCAAAAGATGCGACTAAATGACTATATTACTTTTTGTTATACAGACTTAGGTTCTAATGTAGAAATGTCACCATTGAGTACATTGCAAGCCAATTTGGGTGGGAGTCTGGAAGTGTACCTTTTTGTTTTCCATAGAGCTAAGGCCAATCTTATTTTACCAGCTGCATAATTCATAAAGGATGGGCGTGCAAGTATTATGTATTTGTTTTCCCTAATATATATAAACCATTCTAAAATATATAAATCCATATATCCAAAAGAAAAAACACAAATAAGACATCGAGGAGGCATAATGATCCACAACTACTAAAGTAGCCATATGCATTGCCACAACTATCATAAGTGGAACCCTTACCCACACGTATTGCTGCAGCAAAAGTTATTCCCACCTTTCTCCTGTAATAGCCAAAGTCCTTTAGAAGGTAATTCAATATTATCCGAAGCGGCAGTTTAGGGCCGAAAGTCCCCATTGAAGTCCATTAATGGGACTGCGTTTACTTAACATTTTGGGGACTATATTTAAGAAAGATTTCTACAAATTTTTTGCAGGAAAGGAGACTTCCTTAAATACATGTAAATAGAAAATATAGCTGCGACGTAATATTTCAGCTTGAAAAGCAGAGAGGAGAGACAGGCTTCCTAAAATAACTGGTCTTTAAGTAGAAAATCGAGCCATTAGTCCGTCATTTAAAAAGACGCCGGTGCCTCGGAGGGTTGTAACTGAAAAAGTAGTGTAACTGCACTTCAAATGTTGCTTCTATTTGAATGCGTGATTCACGGGTTGTGCTTGAAACGGGACCTTTTTCAGGGGGGTTTAAACTGGAAGAGAGAAGAGATACATTGGGCTGTATGTGTGCAGTATCAACCGGGAAAGTGATGGCGGGAGGGAGAGGAGAAGTGGGAGGAGCGAGTGGAGGGGTGGGAACGAAGTGAAAGGAGCAGAGAGGTGGTGGTGGTGGAAGAGAAGGTATATAAGTATATGAGCCCTACATTGGTCTCTCCTGTCTCTTTCACCCCCTTTCTTCTTCTTTCCCTCTTTCCAGCAAGAACCTATTTTTTTTTTTTTTTACCCTCCCTGAGGAAGGAGAGATTTGACTACTGGAGGTGTGCAGTTTTCACTCTACATAACCTCATTTTGGGTCCTTTTCTCCTCTCCAGCAGATAGCTTGGGCATGGACGAGAATGAAGACCAATTGAAGATTATAAAAGAAGAACCCGAAGAGAAGATAAATGTGTGCTTAGAGTGTGCAGAAAAGTATAATGACGAACCACATCTTGCAACAGTCCAGAGAATCCCTAGTGGAGCAGACCCATTTACATGCAATATATGCTTGAAAAACATTGTCGATGATGACCATGTTGAAAGACACCAGAAAGTTCAGCCAGGAGACAAATCCTTCCCATGCTCTGAATGTGGGAAAAAATTTCATACCAATTCACGCCTTTTAAGACACCAGAAAACTCACTCTGGAGAGAGACCGTACCCGTGTCCTGTATGTGGGAAAACCTTTGCTCGTAACGCACATGTTGTGGATCACCAGAGAATCCACACAGGGGAGAAACCCTATGAATGCACAGAATGCGGGCGAAAATTCACCAACAACTCGCACCTCATCTTGCACAAGGTTGTCCACACAAGAGAGAAGCCGTACGCATGTGCGGAGTGTGGGAAACGCTTCACTCGTAACTCAAGTGTCGTCAAACACCGGAGTATGCACGCAGAAAAGAAGCCCCATGTGTGCACCGAGTGCGGTAAAAGTTACTGTCAGTACGCAAATTTGGTTGTGCACCAGAGAATCCACTCGGGGGAGAAACCGTACGCATGCACTGATTGTACTAAATCATTTATTTGTAAGGCAACTCTGGTGAGACACCAAAGGACTCACACCGGAGAGAAGCCGTATTCGTGTAATCAATGTGAAAAGAGCTTCTCCGATAATTCTACTCTTATTAAACACAAACGAGTGCACGTCAAGGAGCACAAAACTTCCTAGGGATGTAGGTGATATAGAAAAATGATGGAAGCCTTATCTTGGTGTTTGAAGTGTGATCGGCCGATGATGGGAATTATTTGTAGTGTAGAAACCACCCAGGAGAAATAATTTAGAAGACATCACAGATTCCACATGGACTTCTTTTCTTGCCAGGAAGGAAAAAAAAACATGAGCCAGGTGGAAACCTCACTTCCTCGGTTTATTCTGACGATTGAGAAGATGAATGAAGCCTTCTGGCAAACCCAGAGAGAAGCAACGGGTAGTTGTATTAGAATTCAGTGGATGACCAAAAAACGAAACTTTAAAATGATATAGAGGACACTACAGTGACATCGATCATATAAACCTAGCCTGTGGATCAATGGACACGTTATCGTCTTTGCATAAGGGACATACATTGAATGATTTGCTCTTCAGGGAGAATTTGGGGTTTTAACTATTAGTTTCCCAGCTCTGTGCACATTACTGGCACTGTACAAAATAAAGGTATAGTTTAGATCATTTCATTTCAATATTGTTGTTTAAAATCCACTTTGATCAAGAGCTTGCATGAGGAAACAGACTAAGCGTGTGTGTACGTGTGTACGTACGTGTATACAGGGAGAATCTGAATGATACAAAGAGGCTGACTGATACACACACACACAAACTCATACACAGCAGACTACCTCGGGTACACGCACAGAGGCCAACTCTGTTGTACACACACTAATATACAGAGCAGATGATCTCGGGCACACAAACTCTTACACACCAGACTGACTCAGATAAACACACTGACACACGGAGCAAACTCACTCAGATATACACACACCCCCCAGACTAACGCTGATACACGCACAGAGACCAACTGTTGCACACACACTCTAATATACAGAGCAGACTGACTCAGATATACACACACACACAAAATGATACAGCAGGGTGACTCAAATATATATATATATACACAGAGCACACTGACTCAGATACACACTTACGCACAGAGAAAACTCACTCAGATACACACACAAACTAATACACAGCAGACCAACTCAGATACACACACACACACACACAGAGAAGGCCAACTCCGTTACACACATACACTAATACACAGAATAGACTGACTTGAATACATGAATACACAGAGTAGACTGACTTGGATAAATAAATACTCACACACGCAGAGCAGACTTACTGATACACATACACACACAGAGAAACACAGAGCAGACTGACCTAGATAGAGCAGAATGACTTGCAAACACACAGAGGACACTGACTAGCATAAACACACACAAACACTCCCCACAGAGCAGACGGACTCAGATACACCTACCTACTCAGATACACAGAGCAGAGTGACTCAGATACACAGAACACTGTCAGATACACACACTGATAGACACACACAAGGCGTGTGTATGACCGTTTTATTTATATATATATACACACACACACACACACACACACACACACACACACACACTGCGCAGACGGATATAGATATATTTATATATCTATATCACACACACCAGACTGACTCAGATACGTACACTGATACAGATCAGACCAGAACTCTTTCATGAGTTCCTGCTCCAGAAAAGACACAAGAGGTCAAATAAAGAGTCTCTATAGTGGCCGGAGCCAACAGACCCAACCCAAATCACTTAACAGAGCTGTATTCGCACAACCGGCGCACTTAAACACGGGCGGACATCAAGCGAGAGTTATTCACGCAGAAAAACACATTTCCCGGACTTAGTTTATTCAAGTATTTTTGTATGGACTTTATTACTACAGACATCAGTCTCCACTAGCCAATCTAAAGCAACGGCACAGGGGTCTTTTTCCCCCCCTTCATAGTGTATGATGTTTTGGCCTGGTAGCTCATGAAAGAGGTTTAACGAAGATATAACCTTAGGGACATTATATAACTAAACTGCTTATATGCATTCTTTTTGCCGGGTTAGCTGGACAAAGCCGTATTTTTAAAAAAAAAATAGTTTTTCATCTAATTTTTTGTGGTTTATTACAATATTGGACATAGAATGTCAACATGGAAAATGAGGACTTTAATTTACAAGACACTACTCTTAAAACCTTTTTTATATCAATGTGGAGATAACGGTAAGCGACGTAGACGGGTGGAAGCTGTGTTTGACCACACAAATGGCATCTGTGACGAACATTCGGACATTAATGACCCATTTGTTATATTGGAGAAATTATTTGCCCAGGATATCAGACTATGGTGGGATGTAACATCATTGGAGAATTACATGAAAAACAAACTGATCCCCAGGGGTCTGAGAGTTAAGAAAAATTCCCTATATTTGGTTTCTCCAATAAGCAATTTGAGGAAGATTGGATTAAAATATTAGATCATTGCTCAATTAAATAAATGGGGTTGATAATCCAGTCTAAGATCCATGATAAAGTAGCCCTGGAAAGTGATATAAAAAAAATCTACAAGATAAACCTAGTGCCTTTAACTCTGTGTCCCAATTTAAAAATATTGATGAAACATTACAGAAAAATATTGAAAGCATGGAAAAGAACATAATGTAAAAAAAAAAATGGTCCTAATGCGACCATGACTGCTAAGACTGTGGCAAAGGCCAAGTTTATTGTTGGCAAAAACAGGCTTTGACTAGACATGAATCGAGTGATGGAACTCCAGCCAAATTTCAAGGTGCCAAAAAAGCTCGGGGATCTAGGACACCGAGTAAATCAATATCGAAAACCAGCCACATATTTATCTAGTCTGGATTCTGACACCTCGGATTTCGATAATCGCACCCAGTCTATGATGATTGGATAGATAGAAGACTAGAGGGGACAAACACAGCAAGTGGTCCAACACCAACATCTCTTGGTAGACATTCCGGATTCTTTTCAGACATCATCCTTTTTTCAGCCGTCAAAAAACAGGACATAATCGGAAGAAAGAAGAACAGGTGGGGGGGGGGGGAAGCACAAGCAAGAGGAAGAAATATTCCTGAAGAATAATAATGTCATCAATATATCTGACATGGAGCTATCTCTAGATCAATTGTCTTTACAAAATAAAGGCCTTAATTTCGCTCCCCAACAGAATTTTCAACTCTTCGAGACTGTCATTGCCTTACAAAAATTTACTAGGAAATTGGCCCTCAGGTGATTTTTTTCCAAAGATGGCATGGGTCAATTGTCTGGAGCTGCAAGCACCAATCCCATTCTAGGGGTCGACGATTGTATTGCCACTACAGATTCTGGGATTTATTTACCCACATTCCCGGAATCTTCTGCACTGTCCGACTTGGAAACCTTGTTGGATGAGCAGGGAGAACCCCTTTATACATCCACTTGGACTTTCTTTGGTCATGATGATTCTGGACTAAAGAAAAAAAAAATCTGTCTTTGACCCCAATTCCAATTGGGGTCCACATATCATTACGTTTGAGAAAATTGTGGAGATAGATTTTACGTATATTAGCTAGTGGATTCTCCTTTGCTCACTTACATTCCAATAACCTGACGGTTTCAGAGGTTAAACAACTAGAAGCCCTTAAAAATAACAAGGCAATAGTTATTAAGAAAGCCGATAAGGGAGGTGCCCTAGTTATATAATCTGCACAGCAACAAAAAGAGGCACTTAGGCAGTGGGGGGGGGGGGGGGGACATATGCTATTATACACCACTTACGTAGAACCCCACTACACCATTTTTGGGGGGACATCAGGAGTTGCTTCAATTAGGGAAATTTTGTGTGTACTGAATAACAAAGAATTTGAATTTCTCAATTGCTTATGTTTTATCATACCAGTGTACCACCATCTCCCAAAGATCCACAAATCGCTCGCCAAACCCCCCGAGTTGGCCCATCGTGGCAAGCATTGGATCTTTGGGAGATGGTATGTAGACAGATTTTTGCAACCGTTGGTCTGGGACTTGTCCTCATATATTCGAGACACCACTCACCTCTCTATACAGGAGATTTCATGGTCCAAGCATTACAGATGGGTCACCCTTGATGTGTCCTCTCTGTAGTCATGTAAAACATGTATCTGTATCAAGTAAAAGAGAAGATGGGATTTCTGTGTCACTTTGTGTGAAGGTTTTCTGGTTGTTCTATTATTGGTTGGGGGGTCTCCTAAATAGCACCAAACATCCGTTGAGCATGTCAAATTTGCTATCAATCGTTGGCTTGAATTTGTCTTAATTCATTTAGTTTTATTAGCTCATATTGTGCCCATGATTGTCTCTCCCTCCCGCAGTCTGTCATATCTAGAGACATGTTTGCCACACAAAGACAGTCACAGTGACAACACTGGGCTCCGAGCTTAGAATGGCAGCTTAAAGATTCTTTGTGTTCCCAAAAACAAGCATAGAAACAGAAATACAAGCCAGTGGTGAGTCTTCAAAGGTGCTGAGACTATGGCAGCCTGGGACCCTATGGCAGCCTGGGACCCTATAGCAGCTTGGGACTCTATGGCAGCATATAGAGAAGTCTGCGGAAGAACACAGTCTGTGTGATATGTGAGCACAGCGCGCCCCCTTTCAGGCTGATGCAGTGTCCGTAAACAACTCACCACAGAAAAAACGTCTGCAGTCTTAATATAGATTGTACCTGACTTCCAGGGAGAGATTCGCAGCAATACCGGTCTCTAAAGATGAGCCCGGAGCTGGCCTACAATCCACCGTTGGTGAAACCAACGATTCCAATGGATGAAAGGAGCAGCCATCTTGAAGGCACACCTCCAGGAAGTGGGCAGTGACCTGTTTCATGCCTCGGTCCCTCCGAGGACCAAGCTGTACTAATGGCAGTGACATGGTGTTAGGCAGGGGTCTGCAAACTACGGCACGGGGGCCACATCTGGCCCGTAGGAACTTGAAATTTATATATATATGTTTGCTCATTATATCATTTCCCAGTGTAAGCGTGGCATCCTTTCTTTGTAATTGTCACGTTTCTCTTTTGTTCTGAATCATATTATGCTGATTACCCCAAAAAATCCAAATAAAACTTATTCATTTATAAAAAAAAAAAACTTTTTTTTTCTTTGGCCGACGAAAATGTGTAGAATATACGATGTGTCCCTAATGGCAGTGACATGGTTAAGGGGTCAGTCCCTCCTAGGGGCAAAGTGTACTAATGGCAGTGACATGGTTAAGGGGCCAGTCTCTCCTAGGGGCAAAGTGTACTAATGGCAGTGACATGGTTAAGGGGTCAGTCCCTTCTAGGGGCAAAGTGTATTAATGGCAGTGACATGTTTAAGGGGTCAGTGTCTCCTAGGAGCAATGGGGCAGCTCCATTTTGTCACTGTATTCCAACAAAAGTTTGCCCAGGAAACACCCCCCCATCTAATCTAGACTAGTTTGAAGGGAGGAAATGAGAGTGTAAATGTTGTATTTTAGACTTTCCTGACGAAACTCTGCCAAGTGTTGAACAGACGGAGATGAGCGTCGCAGGGGATCACAAAGATACAACGGAAGAGGAAATATCGAAAAATGTCAGCATAGGTGAGTACTAATAAAGGTGTTTTCTTTGTATAAAGTTATCCGTTACATAATTTCAATACATTTCATTATTTTCCATTTTGTAAGATTTTTTTTTTTGTGTGTGTGTGTTTGTGGGATTTTCTATTGTAGTTTTAATTTCATTTTAACATTTCTATGGCCATTTGAATTGGGGTTTTTATGGTTATTTATAATAATAAAAAAAGTTAAACTGTGAATGCGAGAAAAATACAATAGTTACGGGTTCATTATTTTTCAGAGTTGAATCAAGTAAGAGCTCTTCTGTCTTACAGTGAGAAACACATCATCTTTATACCCTGCTGAGGTATAATACATGCCCCTAGATGGGCTGGCTTACAGAAAATTAAAATAATATGCCCCTCCAGGAGGGGTTGACCTTTTAATGCTACGGATACCTAATCAATACCAGAAAATACAGGTTTTTACTACTTAACTTTTACACGTGCGTTCACCTCTGGGGTGATGTTTCCTGTGACCACACAATTATAACATTCCTAAGTTTAGGGCTGTTATTGAAAATAAGGAGAAGCAGGAGAAGCAAGTATTTTTTTTTTTTATCTTTTCTGTACCCAATTATTTTGCAAACACATCCACCCACACAAATTGGAGTTTTGCAGAGGAGAATAGCTCTTTATCTCAAACTGGTTCTGCATTCCGTTCACCCCCTCCCTTGCCCCTGGCATATATACAGATTAGTTTCGGACGAGAGAAAGATTCGGAGGGAATCTGTGACTTACAGAATAGCAAGGTCAAATCTCATTCATCCTTCTTCCAATAACTACATAAAGAACAAGATGGAGGACAGAGAGAAACAAATGGTTGCATAGATTCCTAGTACCCCCCCCCCACCCCTCTACTGGCTTTATATCACACTTTCAACTTTTTACTGTTCCCGGAACTCTGGTTATCTTGGCCATGTGATCACACGGTTTCATTTTTGTCAGGCATGAGCTTATAGGCATTGTCACGGGAGACCAGGCATTTTCACCTTTATACTGGGATCATATCACTGAGCAAAACCAAATATTAAAACAAATTGTCATTTATTCCATGGAAACAGTCGTGCACACATTGGATGACAAAATACAAGGGATAGCACACTTACTGGGGGTCTGGGCTGCAAAACTAGCCTTTCCTAGCTGAAACAATCCATAAAACAAAGTCTAGGTTGACCGGGACTTGGCCCGAAATGTCCTGGAACTCAAATCGGCATGAAGTTCCTGACGCCACCGCTGTATCTGCTCCGGAGATGCTGAAATCCCTTGCCCGGGAGTTTGTACCAAACGTCCTGGTACCCTCTTCCACTTGCAATCCCAGCTGCGACCGCTGCGTTCTCTTTTCAGAATTTGCTCCGAAAAGTGGGACTTAGAAATTTTCTGAAGCCGGCTCGCTGGTATTTATCTCAGAGCGTCTTTTGATGATTTCGAAATTTGCCGCTGCTGTCTTGGCGCTTAGAATCTCAGAGAATCTCGCGAACGGATTGGCTGCTGGCTTTCTTATAGTATTTCAACTTCATTCATGAAATACTCCAGCCAATCCGAGCGTGGGAGAAATCCTTACCAGCCTATCAGAGCGTTGCCAGTCTATCTAAGCCAGGAAAGCACGGATTTGGATTCTAACATGGGCATATGCCAACTTGGCACCTCTGCCACTTGTTAGAAGCCACCCGCTGAGTTAGGCTCCTCACAGTCTGGCTTTGGGCAAATGGTGGGCTGGGACCGCCATTTGTCCCAGGATGTGAGTACTTGAGCCTAACTCCGGTGCCCAAATGGCTTTCACACCTTGGCAACCTCTGAGGTTTTCATGTCCTGGACTTGAGCAGACTTGATGGCACCAAGCTTGGTATCCAAATGGTCTCGGAACCACAGACCTGGAAGTCCCCAGCTCATATACTGTGCATAAGCATTTCCCCTTAAACACAATATTAGTAAAAATATTTTCACGTTTTTCTTCTAAATTCTTTAGTTGCAGGGATTGACTGAAAATAAGCACATGTTCATTTTCAGAAGCCCTAGCCCTTCCTATAGTGAAAACTGTTTCTAAGTAGAACGAAATAATGCTTAGGTTCATTTTCAGGGCTACATTCAACATACATTGAAAACTGGACTTAGACTTAAAAACATCCTCACAACCTTATGGATGGTTGGAGCACCCCAGAACCCCTATACCGGTTCTGGTGATCTGGGCATATACTAACTTAGGGACCCCTGACTATATATCCATCAGATGGGTAAACCGCTCGCCTAATACAATAACTGAGTAGGGTGCACGGAGCACCTTTTAGTTAGATCATTATGTGAAATCCAGTAGCTACGTCCACTCTGGAGGTATAAAGGCTGGCTTGCGACACCGAGTAATACCTCCTACCGTTGAGAAAGTGCCGACCCTTAGCGCGAAACTTGCGTTGGTGGCGACGTCATCGCATTGACGTCCCAGGAGGAAGCGTGATGAATCGCCCTCGCCCTCGTTGACACCGGTTGAATAGCGTTACATTGTAACCATTGTCTTGCCTATTGAGGGGTTTTTACCCCACACACACTGTTGGATTCATAATGTGGTTTGGATGCTTGCTACATAGCAGGCAATAATTGCTTCTGAGTATGGTGATTTGCCTATGCCTTTTTGCTATGTCTATACACAGTTTCTGCATGATTAGCATGATTATAATAAGGGTGAGTCCATAGAAGGACCGTCAGCGCTGAGCCGTGCGGACGCTCCACGATGAGCCCCGTCATCCTCAATGAGGACGTCTTTAGAGGGGGCTCCCGCGAGCGTCCGCAGGCGTGCTGAGGCTGAAAACCTCCAATCACAGCGAAGCAACGCCGTGAAGTTGACGTCGGTGCTTCGCAGGCTATTGGCCCCATGACGTCAGTGCTCCGCCTCCCGATCGCGCACGCTGGCTCGCCTGCAAGTCCATACAATCGCTCCTGATTGAGCGAGCAGGCGAGCCTCAGCGTCAGCGCGGAGAAGCGCTGTCGGTGCTTCTATGGACGCAGCCTAATGCTTTACCATTGTGACTAGTGGCTAAATATCCTTGTCAAGCCCTCTGTTATAAATTGTGTGTCTTTACATGCTGGGACATTGTGCTATCCCATGTATATCTGAACATATCCTAGGAGAACACAATATATATGTGTGTGTGATATATCAGAGATACATACTATTTGCATCATTGCAGAACCTGCTATCCACAGTACCATAACATGCAACATATATAGCATAAGTGATATGTAGGAACGGACGTTTTTTGAAGTGCTTTGAGCTGAACTATTGGAGTTAATTATACCAAGAACATTATGTTTGATGTCTCAAAACACTATTGATCATCACTTTTTATTGATTACATGGTTTTTATTCTTGCACACTGTGTGTGTGTGTATATTGTGGTGCCATCGCTGTCCCCTAGGGGCTGAATGGGGCAGCTATTGGACTTTTTCACCACAGAGAGATAATTTAATCCTCCCTAGAGAAAAGCAGCAGCTGAAGCTAATCTGCCTACTCTGAATAATCATGAACTGCTTTAAGAGTATTGAAGCTACAAGGCACAGAGAGACAGTTTTCCCCAGAGAAGGGGGGAGACAGAGGAGCTCCCCAGCTAACGGAGGCTGGCTAAAGAAGTGTGAGAGACACTGCTGAGAGCTGTGCTGAAGCAGTGACGGCTGGTTACAGAGGAACACAGGAGTTTCCCTGAGCTCCCGTGGGGTTGAATCCCAAAGAGAAGGAAGGACGATAGACTGTGCTAAAGCAGAGACATCGTCAGATGGACTAAGATAAGCAAGACCTTTCAATTGTTTACAAAGACTGTGCTGTTACTGTATTGCCTATGCCAGGGCATGCTGTGGGCTGACAACCGGCTTAGCTGGTGGCCCTGATAGTAAGGGCCTGAGAAGTCAGTTAGTTCCCTGAATAGGGATAGGATTTTATTTGGTTTTCTTAAAGGGACGGTGGGCCTATTAATATTATTTATCCCTGTAAATAAACCCAAATATAGAGAAATACAGCGTTTCCTGCCTCATTTGGGATAAAAGAGACTGCAATGTGAGTGTCGGGATCACAATATGGTGGAGTTTAATGCGGGCAGTCCCTAAGGCACCAAGCAGAGGAAACTGTGGGTTTGAAGATAAATGCGGGGATTTAAAATGGTCACCCAACTGAAGTAAAATGCAAACAAAGCCTGTCCCACTGTGAGTGATCAGTTGTGCTTACAGCATGCACAGAGAATGTGTGAAGTGTGGATGCAATAGCACCCAGAGGTCAGAAGATATGTTAAGGTGCTGAACTCAAGCAAAAAAAAAATATATATATTTTTTTTCCCCCTCTGAAGAAAGTGTAAAATCTGCCTGTTGGGTATGAAAAGGATTGCAGTGCTGTATGTAAAGTTAATGCTTTTTGCTGAAGCGAGTGAATTTGCAGCTAGCAAGTGCTGTGTGTAAATGAAATAGCGCCTCCAATAGGTCAAGGTGAAGAATACACCTGAAGGTAAAAAATGGAGGATACAATGTGTTTTTATGTGTAATATGCCACACAAAACAATGTCTTTTCAGGAATGGGTATCCTGGCGTGGTCCCACAAAAGGAACCGCACCAGAGATGTTTATGGTGTGAAAAGCTGAACCATACCAAAGACTGTTCCTTCAGGCAGGATGGTGACGCTGATGATGACGGTGATGAGAGAGAATGTGTGCCCAGTATTGCTACCTTAAAGCAGAAGTTACAGCAGAGCCATGATGAGAATATTGCTATGTTAAAGCAGAGTTTGCAACAGATGACGATGTCCCTACACGAGACCCGAGATGAGCTGCAGCCCAGAGCGTTTGACAGAGGCTACCGCCATGTGCAGAGAGCCGAGCGAATCAGAGGACAAATCCTGACTGGAAACTGTACTATGAGAAGGTCCAGAGACTAGAGCAAGAGCTGGAGAAGCAGAGGGGCAACTCCATCTCCATGAGTCAGTATGCCAAGGAGAAAGAAGCCGGGAAAACAGAAGCAGCGGCGATACTGGCGACAAAAACTGCAGAGCTCCAAAAGATGAAGGAAGTGCTGACGCAAGCCCAGAGCAAGCACCGTGAAGAGGTGAAGGCCCTGAGAGGGCACCTGCAGGATCAAACTGAAGTCCTGCAGACGCAGACTGCTTAGCGCAAAATACAGCTCGCCGAGAGGGAGGAGGTGACCGTCCGTCAGGTGGCTTGCCTGACATTGCGCTATGAAACCGAGATGGCCGATACCCGCAAGCTGCTGGACCACACGGCCAATGAGAGGGCCGACTGCAGCTGGAGCTGGACAAGGTCTGGGAGGAGCACCGGCAGTTGCAGGGCAGAAATAGAGGTAAAGAAACAGATTTAAGCCTTGCGCTGAACCAGCTAGGAGATGTGGAGTCGCGACTCAACGCCAAAGAAGCTGAACTGGCAGCTGCACTGAGTGAAAAAAGAATTGCAGAAGGACAGCTTCAAGACTTGAGGAAGGACCTGGAGTCTGAGCGTGCTGGCCGCAAGATGGCAGAGAAACAAAAGCGTGACCTGGACGAGATACTCGAGGCCCTAAAGACTGAGCATGATGCTATGTTGGACTCTACTGCTGCCCAGCAGGAGGTTTCTCAGCTGAAGTTGGAGAAAAAGGTATTGGCACAGTCCAAGCGTCTGTATCCCACAGAAACGAATGCCTGTGAAGACAACGGTACCATGCGAACTGGGGACACCGCTCAATTGGAAAATAAGATTACAAAGCTTGAACTGCCTAGGCAAGTGAGGCGCTCCAGGTAGAATGACTGCAATACCGTTGCAGTACTACAGTCTACTTTCCACAGCGCACGGAATGGGAAGACCAAGGTGCTATGGCGTAGCACAGTGGGAATCCAGTCATACTGCAGTGCCCAAGGGACCCAAAGTGGATTACAGAGTAAGTTAAATAGTCAAGACAGAAAGGCCCAAGCCTATGAGTCTGCTGACGGTAAAAGAGAGGTGCCATGGGGTGCACTTCGGGTTAATAAGAATCCCGACCAAGTTGACGTACTAAAGATAAATATTGTGGAACCCAACACTGAAGGTACGCTGAGGGAGAAAGGTCCAAAAGCCATCACCGCTAAAACAGAGTTGCTGTCTTCACAAGAGAAGGCCAAACAGTCAATGGCAAGTGTATGCAATGAGCTGACCACGGTCAAGGCTCTTCTACAGAGTAAGGGAAACTCTGAGCACGAGAGAGCTAATAGAGAGCAGGGTGCTCAGGAACCTTTGCAAGATGAGACAACAAAAGCGGAGCATCAACCTTAAACTGGCACGAGACAAGGAGGTAGTGAGGTACCAGTCTTCAGGCCCAGATGGCCTGGTAATAACCCCAAAAAGAAAATGCCTAAATTGGAAGGCAAGAAAAAAAAGGGGGGAGGGAAGGGCCGATGTCTTGCAAAGAGGCGGGGTGCACAGGAATAGTGCACAGGCCGCTCACAGGATAATGTTTCGCTGGGGTGAGGGATATGTGGTGCCATCGCTATCCCCTATGGGCTGAATGGGGCAGCTATTAGACTTTTTCCCCACAGAGAGTTAATTTAATCCTCCCTAGAGAAAAGCAGCAGCTAAAGCTAATCTGCCTACTCAGAATAATCAGGAACTGCTTTGAGTATGGAAGCTGCAAGGCACAGAGAGACAGTTTTCCCCAGAGAAGGGGGGAAACAGAGGAGTTCCCCAGCTAACGGAGGCTGGCTAAAGAAGTGTGAGAGACACTGCTGAGAGAGCTGTGCTGAAGCAGTGACGGCTGGTTACAGAGGAACACAGGAGTTTCCCTGAGCTCCCATGGGGTTGAATCCCAAAGAGAAGAAGGAAGGACGATAGACTGTGCTAAAGCAGAGACATCGCCAGATGGACTAAGATAAGCAAGACCCTTTCAATTGTTTACAAAGACTGTGCTGTTACTGTATTGCCTATGCCAGGGCATGTTGTGGGCTGACAACCGGCTTAGCTGTCGGCCCTGATAGTAAGGGCCTGAGAAGTCAGTTAGTTCCCTGAATAGGGATAGGATTGTATTTGGTTTTCTTAAAGGGACGGTGGGCCTATTAATATTATTTATCCCTGTAAATAAACCCCAAGTATAGAGAAATACAGCCTTTCCTGTCTCATTTGGGGCAAAAGAGACTGCAATGTGGTGTCTGCATCACAATATATATATATATATATATATTTACTGCGTCGTTGTCCTTAAATGTAACTAATACACAATTTATTCTTTTCTAGCCATTGTATGGCTTTTAGTAGCACCTGACGTCTCACAGTGATGGGAGCAGCTGCTGTGTGGAATTTGCACCCAATGATCGCCTGACATGTTATGTCTGGGACTACTGATTCCTACTAATTTGTATAGTTATACCGAGTGCAGTAAATGGGGAACTTGGGGAGATCTGTTATCTCCCCTTTCTGTGCTTAAAGGACCCCTGACTGTACTCGGGATACACATATCCCTATGCCCTCATTTACCTTTCTGGTCTGTGCCGAAGCAGGGAAACTTGGCGGTGAATCGCGTGACTGAAACTCATAGCCTGAGAATCTCCACCGGTTAGCACTCCTGCAAAGGTAAAACACACACACATTCTTTATTGCCATACAATCATATGCATTTCATGTACAACAAATGGGTCCAAGAGCTGACACTCTAAACCCCACAATATGGCTCAGAGGTAACCAGTCGGGCATAATACCTTTATTGGTGGCCTGGTTACCCCCTCACCGTCACAGGCATCTATGTTATAATGGACAAGAAGCAAAGAGTAACACACTGTGAGTGCTCATTGGCCTGTCATTACCCAGAATCCCTGGCTGCAGCGGAAGCACGTGAATGTGCTCACAAGTGGTAGGTTTTGTACGGTGGAGGGTTTTTGTCACTTTTTTGTTTTACTCGCCATAACTTACCATATTGGCCCGAATATAGTACGACTTTGCACATAATACGACACTAATGTTTTGAAGGTGTTCTACATGAAAAATAAAAGGTGTTGGGCTGCGGCCCCAGTGCCTCCGCTGCACGCGCGCCCGGTCTGCAGGGGGGGGACGTGACGGGGAAGTGGCCATTACGTCACCCGGCAGGTTCGCCCTCATTGGCTGAATTGCCGTTGGGCATGGCCTAGCTCTCCGTAGCCCGTGGTCATCTCCATTTTCAGGTGTTCCTGAAAAACTCGGGGCCCCGCGGCCCCCCCCCCCCCCCCTCGCAGCGGGCCCGGCCCCATTGAGGGAGCGGCTCTTGTCCCTGCAGCAACCGCCATAGCGGGCGCTGCAGTAGCCAGCGGGGACCTGGCCTTAGGGTGCACATATAATACGAGTACGGTTTTCAGAAAGACATTCGGGCCAATACGGTATTTTGCGTCCGCTTGCAGCCATTTCCATTTTCACGTTGCAAAGTCAGTAACCAACCTTGCATTGTATACCAAGAGAGAATGGGGAAGGGCAGGATTGCAGACACTGTCTGAGACATGTGAATGTGGTCACAAATGGGTTTATATTTGCTGTGTGTACGTGTACTCAAAGTTTAGACAGAAATGTATAAATGTGTGTGTCAGAATGTTCTAGGTCCCCGGGGTTCGGCGAGCATCCCTCGGGCTCCGCGGCTGCCGGGGTGGGAGAGAGCTGGGTCAACTCTTTCAGCTCCCGCGACGTGGAGGCGCCCCACGTAACAGTAAAAGCAGTGTAGGTAAGAGTGATGGGATGAGGGAGATGGGAGCAGTGTAGGTGAGTGATGGGATAGGGGGGTGAGAGCAGTGCAGGTGAGAGTGATGGGAGATGGGAGCTGTGTAGGTGAGTGATGGGATGAGGGGGATGTTGGGGAGATGTGAGCAGTGTAGGTGAGTGATGGGATGAGGGGGGTGTTAGGGAGATGGGAGCAGTGTAGGTGAAAGTCATGGGATGAGGGGGATGTTAAAGAGATGGGAGCAGTGTAGGTGAAAGTGATGGGATGAGGGGGATATGGTGAAATGGGAGCAGTATAGTGAGTGGTGGGATGAGGTGGATGTTAGGGAGATGGGGGCAGTGTAGGTGAGTGATGGGATGCTAGGGTGAGGGGAGCAGTGTGGGTGAGTGATGGGATGAAGGGGATGCTAGGGTGAGGGGAGCAGTGTGGGTGAGTGATGGGATGAAGGGGATGCTAGGGTGAGGGGAGCAGTGTGGGTGAGTGATGGGAGTCTTACCTGGGAGGCATGTCTCCCAGGGCTTATCTGGTGTCCCCCTGACTTCCAAGTACCTCCCCTCCACCCCCATATTCCCATTTAATGAACGGCTTCTTGCCTGGTGGACACAAAATGGCCAACGTGGTCAGGGCTCAGCCCGGCTTCCGATAGCAAAGCCCCGTCACCGAGAGATTACATCATTAGTAAGTCTTGCGGCCATGTTTAATGTATTTGTAGTTTTCGTGAAAAACCAGATCCATTTTACTGGAAGCCGGGGGTGGGGGGGTCGGAGTTGGGGGGACGGGGGAAGAGCACACAGATCAGCTCCAGGGGACCTTTTGGTTCAGGTAAGGCAACATAAAGTAATTTCTGGTGGTGATTGCTGCTTCAAACATATCTACCGTATCTGCTCTCACAGTTTCCATGGGTAATAAATATGATCACTTTCCCTATTGTAAAAATCCCTTTATTTTACTGCTGGTAAAATCTCACGGGATGGCCCCTGTGTCTTTTGCATTGTCCATGGGGTAAAAAGTCCCCTTGAACGCATGGTCCATCATATACTTTTTTTTTTTTAATTCTCAATACTAATTTATTTTAATTTACTCATCAGTTAATGAATTTTGACACTATATTACATTATAGCTGTTTAATATATGTATACAGGCGGTCCTCGATTATCCGCCGGAATGCGTCCAGCATACAGCCGTCGGATTGCGGCTCCATGTTAATCCGCGGCAATGTGCATCGGATAAACGTTTCCTACGGTTCCTACGTCAGATAATGCATCATCGTATAATCTCCCTCCCCTCCCACATGTGTATATTTATTTTAATCATATTTACTAATGTGTACTTTCATCGTATCCATTTTTTATTGATTTGCCATAAAGAAAAAGTGAATAAATTATTTGAATTATAAAAAAAAAAGTGTGATTCGAACGAACTAATTTATTCTCTGTGCACTCCTCTTCCAGAAGGCGATGTCCCCCTGACGGTGAACATACAAGACCCTCCCACACCACCTTCCCCCATCCACTGGACGGTGGATCATAACTACAATACCCCATGTTGTGTTAAAGTGGAGCCGTCTTCTGATGATGACACTTGGGAATCTGAAGAAATGGTTGAAAATAACAGCATGGGTGGGTAATTTAACATTAAAAAGGCATTGTTCAAAAGGTGACCGTAGCCAGAAATGGTAATCAAAGAAGCCCAAATGGACATCCAATGGGACAAATTATTTATTTAATTTATATATTTTGTTTGGCCAAAGTATGTCTTCAGGTTCCTACACAACCACGTCAAGGTAAACCCTTTATTAGGTTCCTACACAACCACGCCAAGCCTAGCCCTTCATTAGGCCCCTACACAACCACGTCAAGGTAAACCCTTCATCAGGCTCCTACACAACCACGGCAAGGTAAACCCTTCATCAGGCTCCTACACAACCACGGCAAGGTAAACACTTTATTAGGTTCCTACACAACCACACCAAGCCAAGCCCTTCATTAGGCTCCTACACAACCACATCAAGGCAAATCCTTCATCATGCTCCTAAACAACCACGTCAAGGCAAACCCTTCATCCAGCTTCTACACAACCACATCAAGGAAAATCCTTCATCAGGCTCCTACACAACCACATTAAGCAAAACCCTTCACCAGGCTCCTACACTACCACGTCAAGGTTAGACCCTTCATCAGGCTTCTACACTACCAATGTTATACTGTCTCCTTTGTATTTCCTCCACTGCATGGAGAAAAGAGAAGACAAAACCATGATATAGGAATGTGTGCCATGTATGCGGTGCCTAAGGGGTTAACATTTAGCAGCATGTGTTCTACAGTGTAATTAAGACTGGTTAAAAAAACAGAAGTGTCCTAAGAAATAGGGCAAAAAATAAATAAACAAGATGTGCAAGAAATAATATACATTATATTCTTCCCAATCTTCAATGCAGGAAAAGGATGAATGAGTCCGCTTAAGTATTTGTAAAAGGGTACACCCCTACGCGTTCCGTGACCCATGTCACTTCATCAGGGGTATGACTCAGTAATTTTTTAGATCTATATGCTCATGTGTATTTACAAAAAACAGCATTTACCTCGACAGTGTTCGCAGGCTTTTGAATCGTGTTTTGCTCAAAAGATGCTTTTTTGTTATACAGACTTAGGTTCTAATGTAGAAATGTCACCATTGAGTACATTGCAAGCCAATTTGGGTGGGGGTCTGGAAGTGTACCTTTTTGTTTTCCATAGATCTAAAGCCAATCTATTTTTATCAGCTGCATAATTCATAAAAGTATGGAGTGCAGGTATTATGTATTTGTTTTCCCTAGTATATATAAACCATACTGAAATATATATATCCCTATATATATATATCCCTATATCCAAAAGAAAAAACAAATAAGACATCGAGGAGGCATGATGATCCACAACTACTAAAGTAGCCATATGCATTGCCACAACTATCATAAGTGGAACTCTTACCCATACGTATTGCTGCAGCAAAAGTTATTCCCACCTTTCTCATGTAATAGCCAATGTCCTATAAAAGGTAATTCGATATTATTACCCGAAACTGCAGTTTAGAGCTGAAAGTCCCCGTTGAAGTCCATTAATGGGACTATATTTAAGAAAGATTCCTTTCATCATTTTTGCGGGAAAGGAGACTTCCTTAAATACATGTAAATAGAAAATATAGCAGCGACGCAATCTTTCAGTTTGAAAAGCAGAGAGGAGAGACTGGCTTCCTAAAATAACTGGTCTTTAAATAGAAAATCGAG
This sequence comes from Ascaphus truei, assembly GCA_036426205.1. NCBI lineage: Eukaryota > Metazoa > Chordata > Amphibia > Anura > Ascaphidae > Ascaphus > Ascaphus truei. The sequence continues at coordinate 10,581,527 of CM071586.1, forward strand.
CCATTAGTCCGTCATTTAAAAAGGCGCTTGTGCCTCGGAGGGTTGTAAATGAAAAAGTAGTGTAACTGCACTTCAAATGTTGCTTCTATTTGAATGCGTGATTCGTGGGTTGTGCTTGAAACGGGACCTTTTTCTGGGGGGTTTAAACTGGAAGAGAGCAGAGATACATAGGGATGTATGTGTGCAGTATCAACCGGGAAAGTGACAGCGGGTGGGAGAGGAGGAGCAGGAGCGAAGTGAAAGGAGCAGAGAGGTGGTGGTGGTGGGAGAGAAGGTATATAAGTGTATGAGCCTTACATTGGTCCCTTCCCTCTCTTTCACCCACTTTTCTTCTTCTTTCCAGCAAGAACCTATTTTTATTTATTTTTTTTACCCTCCCTGAGGAAGGAGAGACTTGACTGGTGATGTGCAGTTTTCACTCTACATAACCTCATTTTGGGTCCTTTTCTCCTCCCAGCAGAATAGCTTGGGCATGGACGAGAATGAAGACCAATTGAAGATTATAAAGAAGACCCCGAAGAGAGATAAATGGTGTCTTAAGTGTGCAAAAAGTATAATGACGAAACCACATCTTGCAAAAGTCCAGAGAATCCCTATGGAGCAGACCCATTTACATGCAATATATGCTGGAAAAACATTGTCGATGAGACCATTTTGAAAGACACCAGACAGGTTCGCCAGGAGACAAATCTTCCCATGCTCTGAATGTGGGAAAAAATTTCATACAATTCACGCCTTTTAAGACACCAGAAAACTCACTCTGGAGAGAGACCGTACCCGTGTCCCTGTATGTGGGAAAACCTTTGCTCTTAACGCACATGTTTGTGGATCACAGAGAATCCACACGGGAGAAAACCACTATGAATGCACAGAATGCGGGCGAAAATTCACCAACATCGCACCTCATCATGCACAGGTTGTCCACACAAGAGAGAAGCCGTACGCATGTGCGGAGTGTGGAACGCTTCACTCGTAACTCAATGTTCGTCAACACCGGAGTATGCAACGCAGAAAAGAAAGCCCATGTGTGCACCGAGTGCGGTAAATTTACTGTCAGTACGCAAATTTGGTTGTGCACCAGAGAACCACCGGGGGAGAAACCGTACGCATGCACTGATGTACTAAATCATTTATTTGTAAGGCAACTCTGGTGAGACCAACCAAAGGACTCACACCGGAGAGAGCCGTATTCGTAATCAATGTGAAAAGAGCTTCTCCGATAATTCTACTCTTTATTAAACACAAACGAGTGCACGTCAAGGAGCACAAAACTTCCTAGTGTGTAGGTTGATTAGAAAAATGATGGAAGCCTTATCTTGGTGTTTGAAGGTGATCGGCGGCCGATATGGGAATTATTTGTAGTGTAAACCACCCAGGTAGAAATATTTAGAAGACCTCACAGATTCCACATGGACTTCTTTTCTTTTCTTGCCTGGAAGGAAAAAAAACATGAGCCAGATGGAAACCTCGCTTCCTCGGTTTATACTGACGATTGAGAAGATGAGTGAAGCCTTCTGGCAAATCCAGAGAGAAGCAACGGTAGTTGTACTACAATTCAGTGGATGACCAAAAAACAAAACTTTAAAATGATATAGAGGATACTACAGTGACATCGATCATGTGAACCTAGCTGGTGGATCAATGGACACGTTATCGTCTTTGCATAAGGGACTTTGAATGATTTACTCTTCAGGTAGAAATTCTGGGTTTTAATTATTAGTTGCACAGCTCTGTGCACGTTACTGGCACTGTACAAAATAAAGGTTTAGTTGATTAAAATCCACTTTGATCAAGAGCTTGCATGAGGAAACAGACTAAGATGACGTGTGTGCGCTTGTGTGTGTGTGTGTGTGTGTGTGTGTGTGTGTGTGTGTGTGTGTGTGTGTGTGTGTGTGTGCGCGCGCTTGTGTGTACGTGTATACAGAGAGACTCAGGTAAGGCTGACTCAGTTACGCACACAAACTCATACACAGCAGACTAACTCGGATAGACGCACAGAGGCCAGCTCTGTTGCACACTCACTAATATACAGAGCAGACTGACTCAGATGTACACACACACGAGCAAACCTCACTCAGATGTACACAACACACCACTCACCACAGCAGACTAACTGATACACACACAGAGGGCCAACTGTTGCACTCACACTATATACAGAGCAGACGACTCGGATCCACAAAAATGATATCACACAGGCTGACTCAAATATACAACACCTGAGACAAAGCACACTTGTCTCAGAAACACACTTACGCTCAGAGGAAACTCACTCGGATACACACACACAAACTAATACACAGCAGACCAACCAGATACACACCACAGAGAAGGCCAAGTCCGTTACCAACATACACTAATACACAGAGCAGACTGACTTGGATACATGAATACACAGAGCAGACTGACTTAGATAGGTACAGTAGATACATACACACACACACAGAGCAGACTTACTGATACACACACACACTGAAACACAGCAGACTGACTTAGATAGGTACAGTAGATACACACACGCAGAGCAGACTTACTGATACACACACACACACACACTGAAACACAGAGCAGACTGACTTAGATAGGTACAGTAGATACATACACACACACGCAGAGCAGACTTACTGATACACACACACACACACACACTGAAACACAGAGCGGACTGACTTAGATAGGCAGCAGAGTGACTCAAATATACAGCAGACTGACTCGCATACACACACAGGACACTGACTCTCATAAACAAACACACACACACCCCACAGAGCAGACTGACTCAGATACACCTGCCTACACTGAAATACACAACAGAGTGACTCAGATACACAGATCTGAAACGGGTAAACAGCAAGTTAACCCACCAGGCGCTCAGAAAACATGGCTGCAGCTGTGAACTGGTGCTTGAATAACAGTTGATGTGTTGGTAACGAACCCACAGTCCCCCAGTGTAATCTTCACAAATGAAATCTCTGCAACTGGCTAACCATAAGCACATAAAGTTAGAGAAAACATAAAAGTAGATAACTTACAACTGGGGATGTAGAGAAGTGGCTGGTCTATCCTCCGGTATGGAAATGCTGCTGTCCCTCTGCTAGCAATGTGTCGACGACTTGATCCTCTCAGCCCGCCAGCACTTTCTTCTCGCCCGCCCACCCTATATCCGCCTCTATCTCGGTCGGTTGTGTCACCTGACCACGGCATGTCCCGGTTTGTACCTTCCGCAGTTCCACCAGACGCAGCCGCCCGGCGTGCAGCAGGCCAGGCACTGAAATACTGGAAATCCTCCCACGGAGTGTAGATGCCGCACAGCCGTGTAGGAAGAACTTCAGAGAAGGCTGATCAGTGATTCATAAAAACTTTAATGAGACACAAGTGCAAACGGGATCCTCTTGACCGCGTTTCGCCCGTCAGGCCTTTGTCAAAAGAGTGATCCGTTTGTAATCACATGATGTTATATATAGCAGTGCAAGTTACCAAACACCTGTGAACAAGCCCCAAACAAATGGGTAACAGGTGTAAACCCACAACAGCAAATAAAGTCATCAGATTAAAAACAGTGCTATAATAAAATTGACCATCTCTATCATTGGATAGGAAAACATACAGATAATTAAACATAATATGCTAAACCAAAATCTGATGAATTGGTCAAAAAAAACTAAAACATGTGAGTTAAAAGAAAAGAAATGCACAATGTAAATAAAGTTTGTATGAAATACAACATTAATTCTATGAAGTCTACCGGACTAGAAAGATAAAGTTTTACCAAAGATAGTGAAAGAGCTTCATCACCACTCACTTGATATTAATCTGTGTGTAATAATGCTCTGATGATAAAACAATAAAGAAAGAGCATATGATAAACATGTTTGGACCATATGAAAAAAAGAAGTCAGCAAGAATTTTGAGGAACAGTTAGTGGAAAGGGGGATAGAAAGGGGAAAGGAAAGGTAACAAAGAGAACGCGGCGAGAGAAAGAAGAGAAACAGACCAGGCGGGGGGGTAATTCGCCTCCGAGTGACCTCTTTCGAAGAGGGCTTTTTTCGGTCACGATAGTCTTCTCCTCCCCTTTTGGGGATTGGGGGGGGGGAGGAGCGCCACTGGGCGGTCGATGCGATCCTTTCCCTTTCTGTTTAACTCCCCCAGTTTTTTTTTAACTCCCTTCAACATTGGTTTCCTTGTGCTTGTATCTCATGGAAAAACCATGACATTTCTTTTTTGTTCAACGGTTTCAATCTATCGGGCGATTATAAGAGGGACGTGTTCACCCCAAAGAATGAGAAAATTCTTAAGTTCCACCAAGTGGACATTGTACAAATGTTTTTGATATGGATGTAATAATCTTTTTTATTTATTAATCTGACATGTTCTGAGATAACGATATATGTAAAGATCAATGGTTCTTCCCCACGTATTTCTGTTGACATCCACATGTGATAACATAAACAATGTAGCTTGTTTGACAATTATAATGTGTTGATTCTATATTTGCTGTTTGGAACAGTGTGTTGTACTCTTTTTGTTGATGTGGCAAATCACACATTACAAAAATCCACATCTATAAAAACCTTTAGGTATGTGTGCTAATCGAGGTTGGCTGGAGATTTTACATGCTTCTTGCTCGAAATGGGGAGGCTAATGTATTGGCCCTCTGAAAGATCTGAAACAACAAGTTGTGTGGTCCATGTGTTGTAAACCATCTATATCTTTTCCAATTTTAGTATATTCCAGTGTTGGCACTTAAGATTTCTCATTCTTTGGGGTTGAACACGTCCCCTCTTACATTAGAGGAGGCGATAGATTGAACCGATTGAACAAAAAAGGATGTCATGGATATTTTCCATGAATACATTACAGCCTCACGGACTCAATTTGAATGGGAGCTAAACATTTTCTTGGTAATTAATGAATGCTTATCACTGCATTATGTTATTGTTTTATTTTTTCTCTTTCCTCCTTGTTCCTTTCCATCTTTCTTCTGCCCCCCTCTCCTCTTTCCCCTCCCCCTCCCTTCTCTCCCCCACCCCCCCTTCTCTTGTCTTCACCCTCTCTTTCCCTCTCTCCTCTCTCTCTCCCTCCCCCTCTTCTTCCCCCCCCGCCCGGGTCCTTTTCTCTTTCTTTCCCTCCCCGTCTTTCTCTTTTTCCCCCTTTCTTTTCTCCCTTCTTCCTCCACCTCCCCCTTTTTCCTCCACTGTTCCTCTCAACTCTGCTTTCTGCACTTTCTTTTTTCATATGGTCCACACTGCTTTTATCATATGCTCTTTCTTTATTGTTTTATACAAACAATAAAATAAAAAAAAAAAATACCTATATGACCACCATCCATCTAATTCCTGTGTTTTCATTTTATTCGATTTTTCAGTATCAAAGTTCCTTCACCTTCGGCGCCTCCACCCAATTACGGCCCCCCCAGTGCAAAGCCCCCTAGGCCCAAGCGCAGAGGCGCTCCCCCTTCCCTTCCCTTCACCCCCTTCCACCACCTCTCCCCCTGTCCCCGCCTCCTCCCTATCCCCTCTCCTAGAGTTCTCGTCCCCTGACCATACCAAGGATACTCCTATGCAACCTCTTTCACCCGGCCGAAAACATGTATCCGAACCCAACCCACTTTCCCTCAAAGAAAGATTGAAAACAGCTCATTGTGTGCCACCAGCTCGCGCTTCCCTATTCCCGCACGTCCCCAGCCAAGTCTGGATCACTTCGTCCTCAAAAAACTCCTCAAAGGCTAATTGCTCGAGTGATATTCCCTAGAACTGTCTGGGGTACCGTTGCAGAAGATCACTAGTGCTTCTTAGTCATTTACTAGTTGAGATCCCACAAGGACTACTAACAAGACGAGTAACTCCCCGTTCCGGCACTCGATATGATCGCGCGGGCTTGCTGTGCCCTCCTGGTAAGGCACCCAGACTAAGGACGTTGTGCAGGGCGGCGGACCAACCTCTAGGACAGAACACTTCACCTAACAAATAACGACCTTTCGTGCCTAGCGGGATAATAAACCAACCACGAATCCACCCTCTGTGATGCACAATAGCATACGACGGTGCGACAGATGTCGGGATGATTCCGGATGCGCCTCCGTCAGCGGGAGACGAGGAGATGATCAGGGGGTACAATATTTCAAACACGCAGTCTAACATTATTGTGGACTCGATTGGGCAATGACAGTAAAGGGGCATGGGGTAAAGGATTTTAAGACACAACAGACTGGGTCTACGAAATGAGATGAGCGAGTGAACATCATTGCGCATATTACCGGCGGTCGTCCTCTCCTCTTACCAAACGGAAAAGGGCCTAAAATCGCTTTAACCGGGTAGTAGGAGCACGGATATTATGATTCCCACTATTATCTTGCTACGTCTCGTAGACTTCATAGAATTAATGCTTGTATTTCATCATAAACTTTATTTACCTTTGTGCATTTTCTTTTCTTTTAACTCACATTTTTTTTTAGTTTTTTTTGACCATTCATCCAGAGATTTTGGTTTAGTCAATATTATGTTAATTATCTGTATATGTTTTCCTAGCCAATGATAGATTGGTCAATTTTATTATTACAGCACTGTTTTTACTCTGATGACTATTATTTGCTGTGTTAGGGTTTACAACACCTGTTACCCATTTGTTTGGGGCTTGTTCACAGGTGTTGTAACTTGCACTGGCTATATATACATCATGCTGTTACAAACGGATCACTCTTTTGACAAAGGCCTGACGGGCCGAAACGCGTCAAGAGGATCCGTTTGCACTTTGTCTCATTAAAGTTTTTTATGAATCACCGATCAGACTTCTCTGAAGTTCTTACTCCAAGGCTGTGCGGCATCTACACCTCCCCTGGGAGGATTTCCAGTATTCCAGATACACAGATCACTGAGTCAGATACACATACACTGATAGACACACATAGTAGACTGCGTCACCACACACAAACACAGGCATATATGTATATTTTTCACTATTGGAATTTTTGCGCTCTTCTTTTTTTGCATATGTATATATATATATATATCTATATCACAGAGCAGACGGATATCTATATCACACACACACCAGACTGACTCATATACGTACACAGATACACATATCTACTGAATGTTGGTGGAGAACTCTGAAAACCAGCACACCAACCACCGCTCACTCTAATGGCAAATATCACAAATTGACAACTTGCAAACAACTACTAAAATTTCTACTCGTACTGTGAAATCTGTAAAAAAAAATATGATTAAGTCAAATGGTTCAGAATATCGAGTGAGTTTTATTTGAATACCAAGGTACACAGTAGAGAGAATTCAAATGAGCTCTCTCCGTCACATTATGATTGACATCACTTTTTTTACATTGCAAATGAGTAATACGCCCCTTAAGGGGGCTGGCTTAGAGAGATAGAAAAAATATAGAGACTTATACAAAAAAAACTTTATTCAAGCTAAAATATATGCTTCACATGCTAATTAACCTTTACTCTACATATTTCCCTGGAATTTGGGGCCTTGTAGCCTCCTGACTAAGGAGTGAACCTTTCCCAGCCTTCTGTGAGCAGCTGCAAGATAAGAGAAGCTGGGACTATCTCACTCATCCCACATACTATAAGAATGAGTTTGTTATAAACTGTGAGCGATGCTCTGCAGCCTCATCCTCGCAGTCGTCATACCCAAGCAAACAACTGCCACCCACATACATACATACAAGCAAACACACAAAATGCTGCTGAGACAAAATTTTGGTGATGAGTCTGCTTTCATATAGCCTAAGCCACACCCCTTATCTCCAATCTTCACAGTCCTCCCTTTTTATTCTTAAAAAATAGTCTTTTAAGGATAATTCAGATAAAACACATAAATATCATGCTGGCCTGGAGGGTCCACGATTGCATGGCTTTGATCATTTTGAAAACTCACAGAGCTGCGGGCTATTATATCAGCCAGGTTAGTCTTTCTGCTTCATGCTCATCTTTATTCCATTGAGGGGGGCTGACTTTTCCTTCCAAGAGTGCATCTTCTGCGGGGTCGTCTGTGATCAGTGGCATGGCCTGGGTAGAGGGTGTTGCACATCTTTGAATCAGGGATTTACTGCACATGACACAGACATACAGTGCAAGCACACAGACAAATTCATTCATTAGCTTCACTCCCAGGGAACCAACCCACCTGCTAATTCCTAACGAATCCCAATGCTCATCTCCACCTTTCCTCAATCGCTCCTGTATCTGCTAATCTTCTCCAGCTCATGCTCAATCTTACCACTTTGATCTTGAATAAAGACACAACATTGCTCCTTAACGAGGGCACATAGGCCCCCCTTTGATGTTAAAACAGTCGAGTCATTATATTCTGTAGGGCCATTCATCTAATCTGAACCTGTTCTTGGTTAAGTGAGTTAATGGATATAGTTGTATGATTGAGGACATCATCCAGTACATCTGTAAGTACATTGAGCTTGTCATATAGCAACCCAACTCCTACATTCGGGAATAGACTAGCCCCAAATTGTTCTTTCCATAGGCTACTTTTTAACCCTTGGGTGTTGGCTCTCCTAATCCTGCCAGTGGGTAATTAGTCATAGTGAAGGCGGGTACAATTGTACCTAGATAGCAAGACCCTGTCCAACCACATGGTAATACTCTAAGCCCATTTTCCACAAAGCCAATACACTCCTCTGGGTAAACTAGAATTTTTGCAAGCACTTTTCAATGTATCAATTAAAACTGTAAAATTAAGGCCACATCCTCCCTGAACATTTTTAACTCTTGGCTGTAAGTTCAAGTTTCATTGGTTGGTGGAGGTACTTGACCCATAGATCAGTTGCTATTTCCAAAAGAAAAAGAGCACAGGAGAATTCCAGCACTTCAGTGCTGCTTACCACAGAATATCCTGTACACCTTGTACCGGCTGTGTCAATAAAAGAGGACCCGTCTACAAAGATCTCTTAATCAGCTGATATGATAGGGACCTCAAATAGATTGTCTCTGACCTGTGTCAATGATACAATCGTGTGGGAGACCTGCCTCAAATAAAGGTAAAAGTGTTGCTCGATTGAGTGTGGTGCATCGGTCTATGGTTATATTTTCAGAGCCCTGTCATATAATCTCGTACTTAGTTAGTCTGCTGTTCGTGCACTGTGGATCTGCGTTGAAGTAATGTGGAGACTGCTTGTGGCACATGTACCTGTAAGATATGTCCCTGTACAATAGCTTGGGCAGTATCCACAAGACTTGAGGCAGCCGCCACAGCTCGGAGACAAGGCGGGAATGCCTGTGCTACCGAATGAAGCCTAATACTGTAGAAAGCCACAGGACGCTGTCGGGTGCCATGGGTTTGAGTTAAAACTCCTGAGTCGTGTCCCTTGTGCTCGTGCCAGTATATGGTAAAAGGCAATGTGTAATTGGGCAAGCCCAATGAAGGAGCTGATGTTAAACTCGTGTGAGCTGCTGTAATGGGTCTGAAATAGCTGAAAAATCAGATATCCATTGTCTGCAATATCCGGCCATTCCTTGAAAACCTCGGACTTCTTTCTGTGTCCGTGGCCTGGGTGCGCTCTGGATAGGCGTGATTCTATCTGGATTAATAGAGCGGTGACCTCGTGATAAAATTTGACCCAATAACGGTACTTTTGACTGGCATAACTAATTTCTGCCTATTGACTTTGTGACCTTTTGTGGCTAGGGTTTTTAACAATGCCACTGAGTCAGTTTTGCAGGCTTGCAAAGATGCTGAGGCTAACAATAGGTCATCTACATGTTGTAGTAGCACTGACCCATCTGGTAAATGTATATCCTGGAGGTCCTGCTGCAGAATTTGTGAAAATAAGGCGGGGCTTTCTGTGTACCTTTGTGGTATTCTTGACCATGTGTACTGCTGACCTTTGTATGTGAATGCAAAAAGATATTGGCTATCTTTGCGTAACGGAATGCTAAAAAATGTTGACGATAAATCCGCTACTGTGAAATAGACAGCTGTTGGAGGAAAAAATGGTAGCCGGATTACGAACAACAGGGAAAATTGGCTGCACAATGTGATTGGTCTTGCACAAACCTATACTTTAGAGGGTTGGAGTGAGGTTTAATCTGGTAGAATTGGTGTGTTACAATTACTGCTTGTGGGGATTATAACCCCTTCTTGCAATAATTCCTCCATAATAGGGGCTATGCCCTGTAGGCATTCCTGCTGAGTGGGTATTGCCCAATTCTTGGGAGTACAGCGTTGGGAAATAATTTAACGCGTACTGATGCAGAAGACCAGAAGTGCCCAGTATTGTTGCCAGGAGACGCCCATAAATTATGAGGTAGCTTGTCTAGAATGGTGTCATAATTTTCTGTGGTTAAATTATACACACAGATATTATCTGGCTGGGGGCAGATTTAAAGCATAATGGACTCTTCATGACCTGGTATTTCTAAATACACAGATCCGTCCGAGCGGCAGTCAATCGTACATTGTAACCTGCATAACAAATCTTTCCCCATTAAATGAACAGGGCAAGTAGGGCTCATTAAAAATATGTGCCGTAAACCAATATCTCCGATTGTCAGTGCAAGGGGGACGGATAGCGGGTGCGGTATCAATTTGTTACCTACTCCTCTGCTCATTATGTGTGGTTTGTTGCTGGATTTAAAACGGCGAGCAGTTTCCTTTGAGATAGTGGAACATGAGGCTCCTGTATCCAAAAGAAACTGTTCTGGTTTACCATCCAAAAGGACGGTAACGTTTGGGCCGGTACTGTCAACTGGAATAGGGGGATATTGTGTAATGTGCAGCCTTAAAAGTGATAGAATTCTGTCCTGTTCCTCTGTCTCCTCACGTCATTCTTCATACCCTAAATTGTACCCATTGTCAGATAGATTGTCAGTGTGTGGGGGTGGATCCTTGTTGTCTGTTTTGGTAATCGTCCCTATTGTATTGCCGATCGGAATGGTTCTGTGTATTCTTTTTAGGTGCCCAGCACTTCCTGGCTATGTGTCCCTGTTTACCACAATCGAAACATTGTATTTGGGACCAATCCCTTCTCCTGCCTTCTCCTCCATTGTGATCATTATAATTCCTGTTACCCCTCTGCTGGTTATTTCCCTGCCTTTGCTCATTACCTTGATTGCCTTGGAAGAAAGCAGTCTGGGCTTTCATTAGTACATCTCGTTCCCTTTCTGGTGTTCCTTTTTCTTCTCTTCACACTCTACCCTGTTTCTCTCAAAATGTGCAGCGGCTGCAATGGCTTCCATTATTGGTCTGTTTTCCCATCCTAGGAGTACTCTAGTTACACCCTTGGATATTTCAGGGTCTAAACCCTTTATGAAAGCTGCCACAATAAGAGGACCTGCATTTACTTCAGTGTCCCTTATTCCTCCATAGGCAGTAACAGCAAATTCCTCCGCTGACTCTCCCTCCTTTTGTTCCAGTGTAGGGATTCAGAGTCTCTCCCACCAGGTATAAGGTGGCGAGAGTAAAGATGTTTTTAAGTTCAGCACTTAAAGAATAAAAGCGGCTGTTTGCTAACTTTTGTTAGGAAGCTCCTAGCGCTCTGAAACTTGCTGTGCGCATCATTCAGGTAGAAACATAAAACAACCATAACATCATTTTATAACTTTTTATAAAAATTGATGAATGGAAGTCCCCCTAAAATAGTGTATTAAACAGGATAGGAATAATTGGGCTTTCATTCAAACCACCGGGGACAGGGAAACACTCAATTATTGTAGCACCCCACTTAGTGTGCGTGTAGTGACTCACTGTAAATGAGCTGAGGATGTGCAGCTCTGGACTACTAAGGCATCCCGCTGGCTTGATGCCACAATGTCTGTAAAAGTCTGGAATTGAAAGGGCTCAGTGTCTGTAGAGGGAGAGGGGGATTGGCCCGGTATTAAAGGGGTAGCACCCCATATGGCCACCCCCTGACCTCACCAGGGAGGCAAGAGGTTAACTGGACTGCGGTCCAGGAATGTGGTTTACACCTTGCTATGTCATGAAAATGTATGTTCTCCTGTTCCCATGTTTCATTATAATGTCAGTGTCTGCACCACACACACACTGGGATCCATCCAGGAGGGCAAGGGTTAATAGTTGTATAGTGGTTATAGCCCTTTGTTTAATTTTCCTGCCTTTTCAGGCACCATTTTGCAGGGTCCCATAGGCCGCCATTGGAGCTCCATTCCTTTCAATGGCGGATCTAGCTGTTTTGGACCTGTTTCCCTCAAAGACCAGCAGATGGCGTCCGAGAGGAGGAGCGGCGGTTTCCCATTGTAAGTCAATGGGCTCATTAACTTCAATGGAGATTCCTCAACGGCGCTTTCCAGGAACGAGTTGGCAGCCGTCCAAACCGCAAAGCGGATACATTGTCTGAAAGAGAGCTTTCATCACTGATTAGTCAAGGTCAATGTCAAGTGGCGTGGGAATCTTGGGTTCTAGGGCACCCAGAAATAAAATTCTTTTTGCCCCTAGTTCCTAGGCCTCCCCTCACTCGACCACCACCGGGTCCCAGAATCCAGGACCCCCGGAAAGGGTCGTGCTGGCAGAGCGGGTCACGCCATAGGTTCCAATGGCGGCGGCAGAAGCAGCACGAGAAAACGGCTAAGTCCGAAACCCTACAAATCATAGCCCATATCTCCGGTTCTGGAGGGTCCAGAGGGGCATGGTTTGGGGTGCCTGTAGTCACTGCTCCGGCATGGCTGCAAAACCATTCCTGACCCTCTCTGACCAACCCGACGGAGTATGGACCACCATAAAGGTTCGGGAGTTTTTCCCATAGACTTCAATGGCGGCCGGTTCCCATTGTCCGGCTATGGCGGAGAAACCCCATAGGCTTCAACGGCGGCGATGCCCCGTTTGAAAGTCTATGGTGGCAAACTCCCATAGCCGCCTGTGGCGGCGGATTACCGTTGAAAGTCTATGGTGGCAGAGCCCGTTGTTTTCAATGGGGATTTAGTGAAAAACTGATTTATTTTACAGCGGAGAATTTTGTGTTAAAGTATGAAACAGTTTAAGTGGTATTTGTGTATCTCCGGTTCTGAAGGTTGCAGCGGGCTGAAACTTGGACCCTAAAGTGTCCCAGTTCCGGCAGTAAGGTCTGGGAAGTTTGGACCCGCTGGACCTAACGGAACTGGATATTTTAATGTGTGTGTGTTTTAACTTTTTATACTGTATTCGAAAGCGGGATAAAAACCCGCGAAGATTCCTACACACGAAGGAATGTAAATGGTCAGGGGGGTGACCCAAAGCCTAGGAACCAAGTACTGATCAAAAGACTCCGCCACTCTAACTTTACATGAGGGCGGAGAAACATCAAACTGGATTGGTTTGTAAGTGTTATATCTTACACTTACAAACAATAAAGATTCTGCCAGATACTTCATCAGGTGGACTGGCCGGCGCCCCTGATTAGATGTGGGGCTACAGAAATGAGACCCTCAGAGTTACAGTATGCATGGGCTAACTAGCTGGGGGGCATGGGTTAAACTATGTTCCCACGTTAGGGATTGGATACAGATAATTGTTCCCCAATAGTCTGTGTTCAATGTTAAGGATAGGGTTACAAAGGTATATAAACTGTTGTCAACCCTACAGTCCTGGTTCTTCTGATTTCATCTTGAATGTCACCGGATTGCTGGAGAATTGCTATCTGATACTTCTTCATCCCCCAACCCTAAGTAAGTGTTACCTTCTTGCCTGTTAATTGTACTATATTGCTGTGTTCACCTATTTAAGGAATAAATATATTTTATTATATCTAAGCCTCGTTCAGTTCAACCCAGATATTTGGTGTCTATTATATCTCGTCATAAGTTACCGTGACAGTGTCCCTAAGGTGTTAGGTGGGGAAGGGTTCCTCAAGTACCCCATCTTAATGTAAAGTCCGGGCAGTTTGGCAACTGGTGGCCAGCCCAGACTTACTGTTGCCAGGTAGAGGAGCTGGGTCTCATTTGCTAAGAAGCAATGGTGCTACGTTCGTGCATACCCTTAGCAGAATGAGAAGCCCCCTCTGTCAGGTTTGTAAAGTATTGGCAACTCCGGGATAGGTGGGAAAAGTTATTCCCACGGAGAGATTGGCTGCACTTGTTAGGTATAGGGTTCTGAACCTTATAAGAATTCCTGCAGCCCATCGGAAATCAGATTCATCCAAGATTCAGCGTAGGATTCATCAAGCTTCAGAGATTTCGTACACAAGATGGGCAGCGAGCATGGCAATGCGGATGGACTATCCTACCAGGACAGTCCCAGTGAGCCTGTAATCTCAAAAGGTGTCCGGCCCGTCGAGCCGCCGGACGAGGCAGTTGTAACAGCGTCTACACTTGGAGGTAGGGAGGTGTGATAGTAAAGGGGTACACAGGCGAATAATAAAGGTATTATGCCTGGCTGGGTGCCCTGAGCCATAATGGGGAGTTTGAAGTGTCAGCGCTGCAACCCAGTTATGGCATGTGGACTGTATTTTAATAAAGGTGTATGTGTGTGTTCTACTGTTCCAGGAGTGCTAACCAGCAGAGCATAAGTTTATGGGATGATTTTACGGTAACATTTTGTCAGGGTGTGTTTGGGTAGAAGGGGGCCAGACTTGCTGGTTCCCCCGAAACATGTACCCAGGAATCCTCCAAGATTCCTGGAGACATGAAGACACAGACCACCGGACCAAATCCTCCCTAGGAAGTAGTTAGCGGCTCACCGCCAGATCTCCCTGCTTCAGCTCAGACCAGAACAGTAAGACCGGGCAGGGGGAAATCACATTCCAGGGTCCCCCGGTATATGCCCAAACCCCCAGAACCCAGTGAAGGGGTTCAGAGTCTCCCAGCAGGTATAAGGTGGCGAGAGTGAAAATGTTAAGTTCAGCGCTTGGATAATAACAGCGGCTGTTTGCTAACTTTTGTTAGAAAGTTCCTAGCGCTCTGAAACTTGCTGTGCGCATAGTTCAGATAGGAACATATAAAACGACCATACCGTAATTTTTATAACTTTTTATAAAAATTGAAGAATGAAAGTCCCCCTGAAATAGTATATTAAACATGAAGGAAAAAAGTTATATATACTCCTGCGCACAGAATCAGTTAAAAAAAAGAAACCTAGTTCTTATTTATTTATTTATAAAATATTTTACCAGGAAGTAATACATTGAGAGTTACCTCTCGTTTTCAAGTATGTCCTGGGCACAGAGTTAAGACAAATAATACATGGTTACAAATACAGTTACATAAATGAGCAGGGTATACATTATATACAAGACATTGCATGCACAGTTAAACAAAATATATATTATGGGCGTATGAAACAGTTACAGACCAGATTAAAATGTGTGACAGCCTTAGATTTGAAAGAACTTAAACCGGTGGTGGATGTGAGAGTCTCTGGTAGGTTTTTCCAGTTTTGGGGTGCACGGTAAGAGAAGGAGGAACGTCCGGATACTTTGTTGAGCCTTGGGACCATGAACAGTCTTTTGGAGTCTGATCTCAGATGATAGGTGCTACATGTGGTAGGGGTGAGGAGCTTGTTCAGGTAGCTGGGTAGCTTGCCCATAAAGAATTTGAAGGCAAGACAGGAAAGGTGAACTTTGCGCCTAAACTCGAGTGATGACCAATCTAGTTCTTTGAGCATTTCGCAGTGATGTGTATTATTGTTGCATTGGAGAACAAAACGACAAATTGAATTGTAGAGGGTGTCAAGTTTGATAAGGTGGGTTTGAGGTGCCAAGCCATATACTATGTCTCCATAGTCAATAATTGGCATTAGCATCTGCTGTGCTATATGCTTTCTGACCAGGAGACTTAGGAAGGATTTGTTCCTGTAAAGTACCCCTAGTTTGGCATAGGTCTTGGTTGTTAGGGTATCAATGTGCATCCCGAATATTAAGTGGGAGTCAAACCATATGCCCAGGTATTTAAAACTAGTGACAGGGGTTAGGGTGGTGTTAGTGTTGGTTCTAATCTGGAGCTCAGTCGCTGGAAGCTTTAAAAATTTAGTCTTGGTCCCAAATACCATTGTTACAGTCTTGTCTGTGTTTAAAAACAGTTTGTTTTGGGAAATCCAGTTTTCGAGTCTCAAAAAGTCAGACTGAAGTATGTGTTGAAGGTCAGAGAGGCTATGGCTGTGTGCATATAGGATTGTGTCATCTGCATACATGTGTATTGAGGCTTCCTTACAAGCTGTGGGAAGATCATTAATGAACACTGAGAAGAGTAGGGGCACCAGAACAGAGCCTTGCGGGACGCCACAGGTGATATCCAGGGGGTTGGAGTTAGAGCCCGAGATGGACACATGTTGGGATCTACCTGATAGGTAGGACTGAAACCAGTTTAAAGCATGCTTCCCTATTCCAGAACTCTGGAGTTTGTTAAGCAGGATAGCATGATCAACAGTATCAAAAGCCTTTGCAAAATCTAGAAATACTGCACCAGTGAGTTGACCCCGTTCCATTCCCCACTGGATTTCATTGCAAACTTTTAGCAGGGTAGTTACGGTAGTGTTTGGGGCGAAAGCCAGATTGGAATTGGCTAGGGAAATTTGTCTTGTTATAGTAATCGCTTAATTGGGGGTGGACACATTTTTCCATGACTTTGGATAGGATTTGGAGAAGGGAGATTGGCCTGTAGTTTGAGACAGTGTTTTTGTCCCCACTTTTGAAGATTGGGACAACTCTGGCAGCTTTCCAGGTCTTAGGAATATGGCCAGCAGACTGGATAGAGTTGACTATGGAGGCAATTGGTTTGGCAATTGCTGGGGCACCAGTGTTTAAAAACAGTTTGTTTTGGGAAATCCAGTTTTCGAGTCTCAAAAAGTCAGACTGAAGTATGTGTTGAAGGTCAGAGAGGCTATGGCTGTGTGCATATAGGATTGTGTCATCTGCATACATGTGTATTGAGGCTTCCTTACAAGCTGTGGGAAGATCATTAATGAACACTGAGAAGAGTAGGGGCACCAGAACAGAGCCTTGCGGGACGCCACAGGTGATATCCAGGGGGTTGGAGTTAGAGCCCGAGATGGACACATGTTGGGATCTACCTGATAGGTAGGACTGAAACCAGTTTAAAGCATGCTTCCCTATTCCAGAACTCTGGAGTTTGTTAAGCAGGATAGCATGATCAACAGTATCAAAAGCCTTTGCAAAATCTAGAAATACTGCACCAGTGAGTTGACCCCGTTCCATTCCCCACTGGATTTCATTGCAAACTTTTAGCAGGGTAGTTACGGTAGTGTTTGGGGCGAAAGCCAGATTGGAATTGGCTAGGGAAATTTGTCTTGTTATAGTAATCGCTTAATTGGGGGTGGACACATTTTTCCATGACTTTGGATAGGATTTGGAGAAGGGAGATTGGCCTGTAGTTTGAGACAGTGTTTTTGTCCCCACTTTTGAAGATTGGGACAACTCTGGCAGCTTTCCAGGTCTTAGGAATATGGCCAGCAGACTGGATAGAGTTGACTATGGAGGCAATTGGTTTGGCAATTGCTGGGGCACCAAGTCTTAGGAACCTAGATTGTAGTAAGTCAGGTCCACATTGGCTGCTTAGTTTTAATTTGAGGAGCGCTTGTGTAATCTCGTCTTCGGATACTGGGCCAAATTGAAAATTGTGGGCAATGTTGGGAGGGGGTGGGGCTATGTGGGTACTCCCAGGATGAGATTCAGGTTTGTGGTTTGGGTTGCGTTTCGCTAATAAGTTAGTAGCACACCCCACACAGTAATCATTTAATGCATTTGCAATGTCGGTGGGGTTTGTCAGAGTAATATCGCCCTTAGTGATATTACTTGGCTGTTGATGATTAGAAGGCTGGAATATGTTGTTGATAACCTTCCAGAAGTTAGCTGGGTTTGTTGTATTTTGGTGGAGATTGTCAGAGTAATATTGTGCTTTTACATGCCTTTGCCTTGTGCACATGTTCCGCTGGCATCTGTAGTGATTGAGATCCTTGGTAGTGTTTCCACAAGGCATCCCTGAACTGGTAGAGTGCTATAAGGTCAGGTGTAACTCATGGAAGGTGAGCACCCCGTACACTTATTCTGCATAGTGGAGCATGGGTATCACAAACTCGAAACTGTTTCGTAGCAACTATAAAGGCCACTTCATCATGGAATCCTGATGAAACCATTCCCTGACGAAGTGGCCTTTATAGTTGCTACGAAACTAGTTGGAATTATACTTTTATTGATCTACTAGTACCCTTAGTATTCTATCACTCTGCTGGTTGAGCTGACCCTGATCGGTGAGACTATCCTTCTACCAGCTACTCCTAAACGGAGCTTGGGACTTATCTACCTGGATTACGTGGAAGCCTAAAGGGAACCCTCCACTTCTAAAAGGGCCCAGCAGAGGAAAGCACAGCCTGATATGACTGCAGATTCCTGACATTGGGTGGTCCGCTGCAGCCTTCTCCTGTGTTCTGATACCTGAGTGGTAACAACTGTCATAGTTACAGTTACATGCCTGTTTTACCTTTATCTGATGTACGCAGAACCTTGAATTACTTTTTAATATAAATTGTTCATTCTTACTTCACCATGAGCGTTGTGCGCTGTTTCGTGTTTTGTTTTGTCTAGATTCAGGGTCTTGGACCACCCTATCACAGCAGCAGACGCTCCTTATTGGTAACCTAGTTACTTATACTCACTTGGGTATTAAGTGGTTAATGCACTTTATTTCAATTCACTCTGTTTATTCATTATAGTTGCGCACTTGTACTGTGTTTTTCTTTTAAGAACTCGGATTGGAAATAGTTGAGTACAGAATCAGGGTCAGGAATTAAATCGATTCTGTGCCAAGGGCAGTTGGTAAGGTCAGCCAGAAACTGTTGTGGGTTAAAGTTTCTAAATGTTCTAGTGAGGAGAACTTTAGGGCTTGATTGGGGCGGTTTAAATTTCCTTACACAGTACACTATTGCATGGTCACTGAAAATGTCAGGAAGGATGCCAGAGGATTGGATTCTGCTGGGGTTTGAGGAGAGAATCCAGTCAAAGCAAGGAATGGTTGTGCGATTTCAGGTTTGTCCGTGTGGGTTGGGAAATGAGTTGCGATAGGTTAAGCGATTTAATTTGTGTGTGGATTTTGTGGTTTTTAGGGTCAAGCCAATTGAAGTTGAAATCCCCAAGAACTAGCAGCTCACTCTTCTCATTCAGAGAGGAAATGGAGCCAAGAAACTGGGTGATATCAGTCAGGGATTTTAGAGGGGCTTTAGGGGGGCGGTAGATGCCAGCGATCAAGATGGGCTTAGAAAAGGGGAGGCAGATTCTGCCAACTAGGATTTCAAAAGAGGGTGGGCTTGGGGGGCAATTTAACATTGTAAATATTAGGGTGTCTGCAATATAAAAAAAAACACCCCTCCTCCTCTCTTTGACCTATCCCTCCTAGAAATGGAGTATCCCTGAATGGCAATTATGCATAAGGCACCATGCTCTTAGTTCATCCAGTTTGGGCAGCAGACTCCGGATATTTATATGGGCGACTGTAGAGGGAGAGGGGGATTGGCCTGGTATTAAAGGGGTTGCACCCAATATGGCCACCCCCTGACCTCACCAGGGGAATAAGGGGTTAACTGGACTGCGGTCCAGGAATATGGTTTACCCCTTGTTATATCATGAAAATGTATGTTCCCCTGTTCCCATGTTTTATTATAATGTCAGTGCCTGCACCACACACACACTGGGATCCATCCGGGAGGGCAAGGGTTAATAGTTGTATAGTGATTATAGCCCTTTGTTTAATTTTCCCGCCTTTTCAGGCACCATTTTGCAGGGTCCCATAGGCCGCCATTGAAGCTTCATTCATTTCAATGGCGGATCTAGCTGTTTTGGACCTGTTTCCCTCGAAGACCAGCAGGTGGCGTCCGAGAGGAGGAGCGGCGGTTTCCCATTGTAAGTCAATGGGCTCATTGACTTCAATGGAGATTTCTCGACGGCGCTTTCCAGGAACGAGTTGGCAGCCGTCAAAACCGCAAAGCGGACACAATGTCTGAAAAAGAGCTTTGATCGCTGATTAGTCAAGTTCAACGTCAACTGGCGTGGGACCCTTAGGTTCTAGGGCACCCAGAAATAAAATTATTTTTGCCCCTAGTTCCTAGGTCCCCCTTACTCGACCACCACTGGGTCCCAGAATCCAGGACCCCCGGAAAGGGTCGTGCTGGCAGAGCGGGTCGTGCCATAGGTTCCAATGGCGGCAGCAGAAGCAGCACGAGAAAACGGCTAAGTCCGAAACCCTACAAAGCATAAGCCCATATCTCCGGTACTGAAGGGTCCAGAGGGCCAGGGTTTGGGGTGCCTGTAGTGACTGCTCCGGCATGGCTGCAGAACCATCCTTGACCCTCTGTAACCAACCCGACGGAGTATGGACCACCATAAAGTTCGTGAGTTTTTTCCATAGACTTCAATGGCGGCCGGTTCCCATTGACCGGCTATGGCGGAGAAACCCCATAGGCTTCAACGGCGGCGATGCCCCGTTGAAAGTCTATGGCGACGGATTCCCATAGCTGCCAATGGCGACGGATTACCGTTGAAAGTCTATGGCGGCGGAGCCCGATGTTTTCAATGGGGATTTAGTGAAAAAACGTGATTTAATTTACAGCGGAGAATTTTGTATTAAAATATGAAATGGTTTAAGTAGTATTTGTGTATCTCCGGTTCTGAAGGTCGCAGCGGGCTGAAACTTGGATCATATGATGTCCCAGTTCCGGCATTAAGATCTGGAATGTTTGGTCCCAACGGAACCGGATATTTTAATATGTTTGTGTTTTAACTTTAATATTGTATTCCAAAGCGGGGATAAAAACCCGCGAAGATTCCTTTACACAAAGGGATGCAAATGGTCAGGGGGGCGACCCAATGTCTAGGAACCAAGTTCTGATCAAAGGATTCTGCCACTCTCACTGTTTACCTGATGGCGGAGATGCATCAAACTGGAGTGGTTTGTAAGTGTTATATCTTACACTTACAAACAAGGAAGATCCTGCCAGATACTTCATTTGGTAGACTGGCCGGCGTCCCTGATTTAAATGTGGGGCTACAGAAATGAGACCCTCAGAGTCCCAGTGCGCATGGGCTAACTAGCTGGGGGGCATGGGTTAAACTGTGTTCCCACGTTAGAGATTGGATACAGTAATTGTTCTCCAATAGTCTGTATTCAATGTTAAGAATAGGGTTACAAAGGTATATAAACTGTGGTCAACCCTATAGTCCTTGTCTTCTAATTACATCTGGATTGTTACCTGATTGCTGGAGAATTGTTATCTGATACTTCTTCAACCCCCAACCCTAGGTAACTGTTACCTTCTTGCCTGTTAATTGTACTATATTGCTGTGTTCACCTATTTAAGGAATAAATATACTTTATTATATCTAAGCCTCATTCAGTTCAACCCAGTTATTTGGTGTATATTATATCTTGCCATAAGTTACCGCGACAGCGACAGATAGCCCTTTTTGGAATTTGAAGGGGGTATTCTCAGGGGTATGGGACAGAGTTGTAATGGGAAGGCCTGGGTTAGGTTCAATATCACCTGCTAAAGACAGTAATAGTATGAGTAGAAATTTGAGTAGTTGTTTGCAAGTTGTTACTTTATGATGTTTGCCATTTGAGTGAGCAGTGGTTGGTGTGCTGGTTTTCATGGTTCTCCACCAACATTCAGTAGATAGTGCCAGGCTTTTGAGTAATCCAGGGTGTATGGTGATGTCGGGCGTGGGCCAGGAGGGGGGAGTTTGTAGTGGATAGAGAGACTAACATTTCAATGAGGCCACGAGAAAGAACAAAGTGGAGGTAAAAAGCAGGTTAATTATGCCAGAGGTAGGTAATGCTGCATGGAGCTGTTTTGAGCCAAGTGTGTTTGCAGACTAAACAGCAAAGCTGTGCCTTTACCTTGGCAAATGTTTTTCTGCTTTGCAATGCTTGGGTCTATGCAGTGGGCTGAGTTAGTAGTAGTGCAGGAGGTAGTTGTGTGCAGTCAGTGTTGGGAGAGGTTGTAGTGAAATAAGTTGTAAAGGGGCGGGGGGTTAAATTGTGCAGGCAAACAGCAGGGATCATAGTGTGGTCATATAAGCTCACCGTTTCTTGGCTTGTGTAGAAGAGTTTGCAGAAGGAAGCAGTCCCAAGTCTCCTCTAGTCAAACTATAGTCTCACTATATATTCTCACTTAAAAGCTCACTTTAGTTCTTAGAGGTCAAGAGATTTCAAATGAGACCACACTCTAAATGTGCGCGATACAAATATACACTTTTTTTTTGTTTCAATTTTTTTATTGTTTTTTGAGAGTGACATCAAATAGCAGTTTTCAACATACATCTGTTACAACTTCACAGTGTATAAAAAGACAAAAATAATAAACATTATATTACAACATAAATAGTACTCTTGTTGTCTTCTTTATCTTATAAACTAATTTACATCCGTTGAATTCTACAAAACATTTGTTATATATCTTTTGAAATTTTAACAACCTATTTAGGAAGCAGCCGCTTCCGGGCATCTCTCTCCGAGGAAATCAAGGATAGAAGAGAAAAAAGCAAGAAAGAAGAGGGAGGGGGAGTGGGTGGGGGAGGGGAATTGAGAGGAGGGTGGGGAGGCCTGTTAACTCCAATCTTATATGATCCCTATGTTTTATTGTTAATTGTCTGGCCATACTGACCAAACCTTATGGAACTTATCAACCTTTTGACCCAGCTGCGCCGAGAGGAGTTCCATTAGTCTTATTTCCCTGACACGTCTCAGTACTGTTTGCTTGGAGGGGGCGTTTATTTTTTCCATGCCGAGGCTACCGAGCAGCGAGCTGCAGTGAGGACGTGGCTTATTATTTTGTTCTCTTGGGGTTGTAGGTCCTCTATTGATTTAGCCAGCACCAGGACCAGTGGGTCCACCTCCATCTCTACCCCCAGGAGCTCTCGTATCATTGTTTGTATCATGATCCAGAACCCCTGATTTTTGGGCAATTCCACCAGATATGAGCCATGTCCCCTTTTTGCCCACATCCTCTCCAACACAAATCTGAGGACCCGGGGAAGATCTGGCTCAACCTATTTGGGGTTAGGTACCAATGGAACATAATTTTGTATATGTTTTCTTTTATAGTTGTGCAGATTGATGTTTTAGAGGCCGCTTCCCAGATATCCTCCCAGTCGTCTCTATCTAATTCTAGATTTAAGTCCTCTGCCCATTTTAGCATGTAGCTGTGCTTAGATTGTGCCGCAGTTGACGACAGGCCCAGATATACCTCAGAAATCAGACTTTTGCAATAATAGCCTCTTCTCCATAATCTCTCAAATTTTTTCATAGCAGCAAACGCTGTGTCTTTTGAAACTGTTTGTAGGTAATGTCGAATTTGTAAATAACCAAACACCGGTAAATTTGTAATTTTATGCTTTTTCTCCAACTTTGGGAGTGCAAGAATCTTATTTTTGGATACATAGTCATCAGCCATTGCCAACCTCAGCTCTTTATATTTACTAAGTCCCTTTGGGAGGCAGCCTGGGATAAACTCAGGATTGCTAAATATGGGGGTCATTAGAGTGGGGGACGATGTCAAATGATATTTCTCCTTATTTCTTGACCATATCCTCCATGTACACCTCATTGCTCCCAGTTTTAATTTATCTGCTAGGCTCTCCCTCCCTCCCCCGGTCCAAAGGGTTGCCGGCATAGGTAGACTCAATCCCCAGCCAGCAACTTGTAGTTGGGTCGTTGTTCAACATTATTACTTGCTTTAGTTGGGCCACCAAATAGTATTTAGTGATATCCGGGACTCCCAGACCTCCGCAATCTTTTGGGGCTAGCAAAATTGCTCTAGCAACCCTTGGTCTTTTGTTTTTCCAGATGAATTGGAAAATTCTATTCTGGATATTTTTAAGTTCTGCTAGTGGGATGACTATTGGTAGCGTCTGGAAATAATATAGGAGTCTTGGCAGGATATTCATTTTAATTGTGGCTATTCTTCCTATCCAAGAGATCTGATATTCGTTCCAGCTCTGAAGGTCTTTTCTAATCTTTTCAAAGAGAGGGGGATAATTATGTTGGTATAGGGTCTTAAAAGAGCTTGTTATCTGTATTCCCAGATATTTAATTTTTATTGCGCTCCATTTATAATTACAGTTTGCCTGTAACAGCTTAACTTCTGATACTGTTAATGAAAGATTCAGAGCCTCCGACTTGTCCGTGTTAATTTTATATCCCGAAATGTTACTAAATTGGTCTAATTGGGATTGTAAGTTTGGGAGGGACATCAGTGGATTGGATAGGGTTAGGATAATGTCGTAATTTGTCTCTCCAATTTCGATACCTTTGATATTCTTTTCGTCCCACAAATATACTTTTAATAATATCAAAAACCTAATAGTTCTGAAAATAAAATACAATACAAAAATATGAAATTTTGATTGGTATAAGTGATATGGGGAATGGCAACACTGTGTTCTTCTGGTGTCTGTGATATTTGCTGACTGGGCAAGAGGAAAGAGATGTCAAATAAGCCACAGATCCTCTGGGGAGACTTCGTGCACCCTGTTTTCAACCCTCACAGAATGAAGATGTATTCAGGTGTGTGTTAGGCAAGTCTCGTGAGAAGCCTTTCACCTAAAGCCTACACAGCTCTTAGCACATGAATCTCACTTGCTGTCTCACTTCCCCGTCCACTGCTCGGCTAGAGTGTTGTTGGACTGCAAGTGAGTCGCAGTACCCCTCAAGATCCCGGCAACAACTACATATTAAAGCTAGGAGCGGCAAAGTGAAGAGGTAAAGCACCCATATCTGCACTATCAGCGGACACAGGGAATCATGCGCTAAGAGCTGTGTAGGCTCTAGGTGAAAGTCTTGCCTAACACAAACTTGCTGTGCGCATCATTCAGGTAGAAACATATAAAACAACCATAACATCATTTTATAACTTTTTATAAAAATTGATGAATGGAAGTCCCCCTAAAATAGTTTATTAAACAGGATAGGAATAATTGGGCTTTCATTCAAACCACCGGGGACAGGGAAACACTCATTTATTGTAGCACCCTACTTAGTGTGCGTGTAGTGACTCAGTGTAAATGAGCGGAGGATGTGCAGCTCTGGACTTCTAAGGCATCCTGCTGGCTTGATGCCACAATGTCTGTAAAAGTCTGGATTTGAAAGGGCTCAGTGTCCCTAAGGTGTTAGGTGGGGAAGGGTTCCTCAAGTACCCCATCTTAGTGTAAAGTCCCGGCAGTTTGGCAACTCATGGCCAGCCCAGACTTACTGTCGCCAGGTAGAGGGGCTGAGTCTCATATGCTAAGAAGCAACGGTGCTACTTTCACGCATGCCCTTAGCAGAATGAAAAGCCCCCTGTCACGGTAGACCAGAACTTTTAACACCAAAATACCCGGATCCTTTAAGCAAAGCAAGAGATAAAATAAATTGTGATTTATTTACAGAATGAACATACACAGCTTAGTTTACACAAAAACAATGAAAATACACTTACTGGGACGGGGCAAAACGAAATCTTCTATTCCCAAAACGAAATCTTTAGAAATACTCTCTAGGCACAATATCCCAGTTGTGCGCAAACAGAGCCGAAAAGAGTCTTTGGATAGGGGCGCCTCTCGCAACCACTGTTTCTCCTCCGCAGCTGCTTACTTCATTCTACCGCCATAGAATTGGTTCTGGATTCCTTAGTTCTTACGAACTCTTGACTTGGGTTACGATGTTGCAAAATTTAAAATCCAGGTTAGATGAATCTGACTCCTGATCGGCTGCAGGGATTCTTATGCAGTAAAAATCCCTATCTGTATCCTCTGCAGCCACCGAGTTCCATATGCATTGCTCATCTCGCAGGGACTTCCTGCTATACACTTCTAAAGTACAGTAATTACAACTTAAGTGTTTCCCTCTGTTCCGTCCGGCTGAATGAAAATCCCCTTGCGCCTATAAGGTTGGAACAATTAAAATAGGGTGACTTTCATTCATCAACTTTATAAAAATTGCGTTATAAACATTTTTATTATTTTACCGAACTAGCGCTCACAGCAAATCTCAGCGCGCTAGGACCTTCCTAGCAGAAGTGCGCTGTGCTGTTTGCTGCTGGGTTTTAAAACCCTTTTGCCTTTGCGTGGTTACAGGGAAACACTGCTACAGCAATACACTTCATAGTTGGAAATACATTATTCTCGCCACCTTATACCTGGTGGGAGACACACAGACATTTTTATTACAATCACAGTGTTAATGCCATTACTGGGTCGCAGAGCTGACAATCTACATTTCCCCAATAAGGCTCAGGGGCACCCACCTGGGCATAATACCTTTATTTACTGGCCTGGGAACCCCTTCACCATCACACCTCCCCACCTCAAAGTGTAGAGACTGTTACAACTGCCTCGTCCTGTGGTTTAACGGGCCGGACAACTCTTGAGGTTAAATGTGCAACAGGACTGTCCTTGCGGGATAGTCCGCCCGCATTGCCATGCTCGCTGCCTTTCTTATGCCGGATAGTAAAGTCCAACTCTTGCAGAGCAGGACTCCAGCGCAGCAGCTTGACATTTTCCCCGGCCACCCGTTGTAACCAACTCAGGGGGTTATGGTCTGTGATTACGGTGAATGGGCGACCGTACAGATAGGGCTGCAACTTGCGAAGTACCCATACGATCGCCAAATACTCCTGTTCAATAGTGGCATAAGCCACTTCCCTGGGCAGCAGTTTGCCGCTCAGGTACACCACAGGATGCTTTCCTCCCTCCTCCCCCACTTGGCCGAGCACAGCACCGATACCAAAGTCAGAGTCATTAGTCTACACCAAAAACTTTTTAGAGTAGTCTGGTGCAGCTAAGATAGAAGCACTGACCAGGGCGGTCTTTAATGCCTGAAATGCACTTTCACAGGCGGGAGACCAGACAACCAGAACTGAGAGTCGCTTCTGTGTCAAATCTGTCAGGGGTTTGGCCACCGTATTGTACTGCGGGACAAACTTCCTATAATAGCCAGCGGTGCCTAGGAAAGCCATAACCTGCTTCTTAGTCTTGGGGATGAGCCACTGCACTATTGCCTCAACCTTAGCCGGTTCAGGCTTCAGATGCCCTCCACCCACCCTGTGCCCTCCACCCACCCTGTGCCCTCCACCCACCCTGTGCCCTCCACCCACCCTGTGCCCTAGGTACAACACCTCAGCCATTCCTACTAATCACTTAGTGGGATTCAAAGTAAGCCTAATTCTGGCTAGCACCGCTGCTACATGCACTAGATGTGATTCCCATGAATTACTAAAGACAGGAATATCATCCAGGTATGCCCTTGCATAACGCTGCATCCCTTCTAGCAACCGATTGACCAGTCGTTGGAAGGTAGCCGGGGCATTCTTCAACCCGAATGGCATCACTAAGAACTCATAGAGGCCACTCGGGGTAATGAATGCCGACTTGTCCCTAGCCTCCTGGGTCAAGGGAATCTGCCAGTAACTTTTACTGAGATCCATGGTGGTCAAATATTTTGCCCCCGCGAGCTCATCTAGTAACTCGTCCATGCGGGGCATGGGGTAGGCATCTGACACCATCCCTGCGTTGAGCTGTTGGTAGTCCACACAGAACCGAGTGGTCCCATCCTTCTTAGGTACGAGGACTAACGGACAAGCCCAAGGGCTCTAAGATGGTACAATTACCCCTAGGGCCAGCATCTCTTCTACCTCCCTCTCTATACTGCCCTTCACCTCTGCAGATACCCGGTAGGCATGCTTATGCAGAGGACAAAGTTCTCCTGTGAGCACAGGATGATCTGTAATATGCGTTCTGCCCGGCTTGTCCGAGAACAGAACCCTATACTAATCTAACATATTCCTAGCCTCTGCTCTCTGCTGCCTACTCAACTGGGACCCTATCTCTTCCTGCTCCACTGTACCCCCCTGTCTAGCCTCCACTAGGAGGTCCGGCAGTGCATTGCTTGCCGGGTCCCCCATCGGTTGGCTACAGATGGCCATCACTGATGCCTCAGTTGGTGCAAAGTACTCCTTGAGCATGTTAATATGATATATCCTAGTTCTACCTGTCTCCCATCTAACTGTACAACATAGTTACATTCATTCATCTTTCTGAGAACCGTGTACGGTCCCGACCAGGCAGCCATTAATTTGTTCTCCCGAGTGGGCTTCAGAACAAGTCCTTACTGTCCTGAGATGAATGATCTACTACGGGCATTCTGATCATACCAAGTCTTCTGCTTGGTTTGAGCATCCCTGAGGTTGTCCTGTGCCAACCTCATGAGCATCTCTAACCGATCTGTAAGATTTACCACGCACTGAAGTACAGAGGCATCAGTATTGATAGTCTCCCCTTCCCACCTCTCACGGAATAGTTCGAGAGGTCCCCGTACCCTGCGCCCATATAGCAGCTCGAAGGGAGAGAAGCCGGTAGATTCTTGCGGTACCTCTCGGTATGCAAACAGCAAGTGCTGCAGGTGAATCCCCCAGTCTTCCCCCTCCGCCTCTATAAAAGCTTGCAGCATCTGCTTCAGGGTACCATTGAACCTCTCACATAGTCTGTAGGTTTGGGGGTGATAAGGGGTCGTGCGCTGGTGCTTCACCCCGCACGCATCCCAGAGACACTGTAACAATTCACTCATGAATTGTGACCCTTGATCGGTTAGGATCTCGCTAGGGAAACCTACTCTAGTAAAAATCCCCAACAATGCCTTTGCCACTGCCTTAGCATCTATGGTTGCAAGCGCTACAGCCTCAAGGTACTGGGTGGCAAAATCCACCACCATGAGGATGTAGCGCTTTCCTGACCAGCTCGGAACCATGAGGGGACCCACTAAATCTATAGCTACCCTCTGGAATTGTTCTCCGATAAACGGTAACGGGTTCAGGGATGCCTTCACATGATCATCCGCCTTATCTGCTCGCTGGCAGGCATCGCAGGAGCGACAGAATTCTGCCACTGCCTCCGTTTGAGGTTGAAGCAAATACTAAGTGGTTTTATTTCTTCACCGCAAACTTAAACATTTGGGCACAACGTCCCTTTAAGGCAACACAAAACATAGGAAAATAACATCTACTCCACATTGGGAGAACTTACTCACACTCCAAGTTCTATCTATCAGGCTGGCTGGCTATGTCCAGTTACCAAACCTTTAACATAAACCCCTACAGTCAGTAAAAACATTCACAGTTCTTACTGTGGTTTAGAGAAAGTTGTGAATCCATCTGCATAGCAGTTTGTCTAGAATAGCTCTGTAGAATGAGACAGCCACCTGCCTGCAAGCACTGGCTTCCTTATATCTCATGCTGGTTGTCAGGTGTGTCTGCTTAGTTCCTGATTGCCCAGCTATTCTTCCTGCGTTAACCTTCTGAGTGCTGGATGAAGGACTCAGATATGTTTCCCAAGCATAACTAGCAGCACCTGACTCCACCCTGCCACATACCTCCCCTGATTGTGTGTGGCTAGGGCCCCACACGACTGAAGCCTGACCCTCCACTCCTTCTCTTGACAAAAAAAATCAGCATTTCCATGTTCCTTGCCAGGCCTATGCTGTATATCAAAAGAGAAGGGCTGGAGGGCCATGTCAACCTCGAGTTTGTGTCCTTCATGGTATTCAACCATTTCAAGGGTGCGTGGTCAGTGACCAGGGTGAAGTGTACTCCGGTGACATAATGCCTCAAGGCCTCGATTGCCCATTTTACAGCGACGCACTCCTTCTCAATGACAGAATTCCTCACTTCCCTTGTGAACAGCTTTTGGCTGATTAACAATATGGGGTGTTCAACACCATCAAATTGTTGGGACAGAACTGCTCCCAGTCCTACCTCAGAGGCATCTGCCTGAATTATGGTCTCTTTAAAATTTGGGCTCCGAAGAGCGGGGCCCTCTGACAGGCACTTCTTTAAGATGTCAAAGGCGTTTTGGCACTCCCAAGACCATCTAACTTGGGTCGGGCACTTTTTTTGTTAAATCTGTTAGGGGTGCTGTAATTTCTGAGAAATTGGGTATAAACCGCCTGTAATACCCTGCTAACCCCAAAAGGGAGCGGACCTGCGTCTTTGTCTGTGGGGTTGGGACATCCTTTATGGTCGGCCACCTTGCTGGCAAGTGGCCTTACTATCCCTACCCCAATAGCATAACCCAAGTATTTTGTAGTGGCATCTCCCAGGGCACATTTTTTTGGGATTGGCAGTGAGCCCTGCTTCTCTTAAGGACGTTAGGACTGCCCTTAACCTTTTTATATGGGACTGCCAGTGCCTACTGTAGATGACTATGTCATCCAAGTAGACAGCGGCATATGCCCTATGGGGTTGTTGCACTTTGTTCATTAATCTTTGGAACGTGGCTGGAGCCCCATGCAACCCAAACAGAATAGTGACAAATTGGTATAAACTGAGAGGGGTGGCGAAGGCAGTTTGCATTTGCATTCTTCCGCTAAAGGTATCTGCCAATATCCTTTCGTGAGGTCTAGGGTGGAGATATGCTCCGCTTTACCAAGGGAGTCAAGCAATTCATCCACCCTAGGCATCGGGTATGGACACGGCATTTACCTTTAGGAGGTTCACGCAAAACCTCACCTTCCCATCTGGTTTAGGGACCAACACGATAGGGCTACACCATTCGCTGTGGGACTCCTCGATCACGCCCAATTCCAACATGTCTATTATCTCCCTCTCTACCAGGTCTTTTCGGCCCTCTGGCAATCTATAGGGACGGGACCGTACTTTTACGCCAGGTTCTGTCTCAATCCTATGGGACACTAAATCAGTCTGCCCTGGCAACTCAGAAAAAACATCTGGAAACTGGTCACATACATCTAGCAGGTCTGACCTTTGTTCCGTTGTTACCTGCTCTCCCATGGGAACCTGATGGTCAGTGTACGTACTACCCTTTGAAGGGTGTGGATCCAAATGCGTCTCTTTCCCGAGGGTAGATGAATAGCCATCTCATCGTTTTCCAGGAGGTTTACGTGGTAGATTTGTTTACCCTTCCTGGACCCTGGTTGAGAGATCTCATAGTTCACCTCCCCGGTGCGGCGGAGAAATTGGAAAGGACCCTGCCACTTTGCAAGGAGTTTACTCTCTGAAGTCGGTAGTAGTAGCATCACTTGGTCCCCAGGTTGGAAGACCCTCAAGCGGGCATTTTGGTTGTACTGCCTCTCTTGACGTTCTTGAGCAGATTTGAGGTTTTCCTTAGCAAACCGACCTATCATGTCTAGGCAGTTTCTAAGATCTATGACATACTGAAGGGTATTCTTGGAGGGAGAAGGCTCCTCCTCCCAGGATTCCTTCAGTAGGTTGAGAATACCCAGAGGTTGGCGTCCATATAGGAGCTCAAACGGGGAGAAGCCTGTGGATGATTGGGGAACTTCTCGTACCGCAAACAATAGAAAAGAGAGAAGTTCATCCCAAGCTCGCTTTTCAGTGTCCACAAACTTCCTAAGCATGGTTTTTAACGTACGGTTAAACCTCTCTACCAATCCATCAGTCTGAGGATGGAAGACTG
The DNA here is from genome assembly GCA_036426205.1 of Ascaphus truei. Taxonomy (NCBI): domain Eukaryota; kingdom Metazoa; phylum Chordata; class Amphibia; order Anura; family Ascaphidae; genus Ascaphus; species Ascaphus truei. Next base: position 10,612,901 of record CM071586.1, read on the forward strand.
AGGTCCGGACGGATTTAACCTCCAATAACTTCAGGACATCCTGCATTAACTTTGCCATGAAATTTGTTCCCTGGTCAGTTAACATTACCTGGGGAGTCCTACCCGAGAGAACAGCTCTAACAGCCTGTGAGCAACCTGTTTAGCAGTGGCTGATCTCAGAGGGAAGGCCTCAGAATATGATGGACGCGTCCACGGTGCTGTTGCGTGCGCTTGGACCGGAGCTGTGCTTGGGGAGACAGTAAAATTCGTTTTTCTGGCGCGATTGGCTTTATGTTTGTTAAATAAATCATGACACGGTGTAATATGTCACGTGTTGTTGTTCATCTGAGGTTGTATTTACCTAATTTTAAGACCTGCTAAGGAACAGACGATTGTTATTATGTCCTGATATGTAAAACCATAGAATTCAAAGAGGGTGTACTTTCTTTTTCACACAACTGTATTACATGTTGTATATTACATATTGTGTATCACAATTTATAAACGATCTGATTCTTTAGATTCTCTGTGTGATCATGAAAGAGCCACATCTTGTTCGCATAAGTACAAATCTTGCAATTACAACACGCAAAAAAACCCACATGTTTATTGTCAAGTCTTATCCCAATCTTTCAGACAACTGGGAAAAATCTGGCTCACCACTGTAGGTGCTTTGGAGAAGACTACCTTTGGTTCGCCGGTCATGTTCTGCTTCAATTGTGGAGCAAGTGTAATTATGTCCCGATGTTTCTTTAAAATGTTTGCCAAGATTGTTTACTATATTTTATGTGATCCTCTCTCACCTCCGCCCCTTCATCCTCTCACACCTCCTCCCCTTCATCCTCTCACACCTCCTCCCCTTCATCCTCACACCTCCTCCCCTTCATCCTCTCACACCTCCTCCCCTTCATCCTCTCACACCTCCTCCCCTTCAATCTCTCACACCTCCTCCCCTTCAATCTCTCACAAAAACCCCCATTCATCCTCACACACCTCCCACCCCTTCATCCACTAACCCCCCGTTAAAATGTCTTACCTGGCTGTGGATGTCACCTGGCACCGGACGTTGTCACCGGCCCTGCACTCACTTTCGGGTCCGACTGCTGCCGCAGCCAGCGCACTCTCCTCTGGTCCCAAGAGTCCAGCAGCTGCCATCACCCTCACCCCTCCACATGCTTCCTCCACTGCTCCAAGTCCCGCTGCCACCACCATCACCTCTTCGCCGCCGCCTCCCCCAAATGTGCTGCCCTAGGTTGTCTAGTGGTTGCACCGGCCCTGTACACACACACTGATACACTAAGCAGACTGGCTCAGATACACACATAGCAGACTAACTCAGATACACATACACACTGATACACACAGCAGACTGACTCAGATACACAGAGTCCACACTAATACACACAGAGCAGAATGACTGACAACCTGAACACCTGACTAACATAACCAAAAAACAGTGAACATACAACTTAGCCCTTAAGTTAAGGACAGCATCACATAACTCTTATACCTCATCGACTCTCACCTGCCAACTATTTTTTATAACATCCTTTCCTAAACCTAACCGTGCTGCCTCCAACACAGCTCCAATCCTAAAGAGTGAGAGTTGATTCTCACCCCCCTAAATCCAGCCCCTCCAAACACCAATCCAATACCCCTATAAAATGAAACATGGAAAAAGGAGAACCGTCCTGATGCACCATGAATAGACCTGCACTTTAGGCCTCACCTTCATTCCCCACTTACCCTTACCTCTCTGATCTGTCTTAGACCTCCTGATCAGGAAACTAACCTGGCCAGACCCCATCAGGACATCTTCCCCACTTCAATCCCATGCACCCCTCTTTGATGCTGCCACCAGCTCACTTACCTGTGTGGTTCCAACGAAAACCCAAAGAAAATGCCAAACTAAATAAGCAGGCTTCAAAATCAGAGAAACAACCACCCTAGTCCTGATCGCCAAGCCCTCCAAAATACCTGGAATAACCGTATCACGACCGTAACACCTACCTCTTTCAACCCATCACCATCTTGTGAACTAGAAACGCCTGCGTCACATCCATACACATGCAACTAAAACAAGTGAACCCTGCTGATGTGTGCGTCATACTGGTACCTGACAAACCCTCTCTCTTACTCAATAAAAAATTGATCAACCCTTCTCTAAAAGGGAGGCCACTTACTCCCCCCTCTCTCCCATCACAGAACCTGTTCCAATCCTCCCAGGCTCCAACATAACCAACCCACATACCCGGAGCCTCTGAATTCTTCACCAAAGACATTACTCTGTCAACGCCAGATGCCATACTCTGTCAACGCCAGATGCCATAGTTCCATCGGGCAGTCTTGGTCTCCTGAAAGCGATTCAACGCATCGGCCACACCGTTCTGTAACCCCAGAACATGCCTTGCCCGAAACCAGATATTCCTCTCCCAAGCACTGCAGCACAAAAGACTCTTCCAAACCTAACCCTTGGCAGGGAAGTCTCCGAAATACAATTGGCTGCCGCAACCATCCCCCCTATTATCCAACCTAAATATTATTTACCCATTAGCCAAGGATACCTTACACAATTCCATCGCCACCAATAGTGGAAAGAAATTGAAAAGAATGGAAGGATACCCAACAGAATACAACATTCTGCTGACTACCGCCTGACCTGTGCCTGCCTGACTACACTACCTGCCTGCCTCTACACTACCTGCCTGCCTGACTACACTACCTGCCTGCCTCTACACTACCTGTCTGCCTCTACACTACCTGCCTGCTTCTACACTACCTGCCTGCTTCTACACTATCTACACTACCTGCCTGCTTCTACGCTACCTGCCTGACCTGTGCCTGACTACACTACCTGCCTGCTTCTACACTACCTTCCTGCTTCTACATTACCTGCCTGCCTGTTTACCCTACTCTGCAGACCCAGATCCCGATTCGAGGCACTGACTTTAGCTCTCCCCGTGGATTTCCTAATGGTGCCTGCTAGGCAACAGGGCCAAACAATGGCAGCCAGGCTCTATTCTGCGCATATGTGTAGTAAAACAGTGGCGAGGCATTGGAATTACCCTACTGCAATAATAAAGTGAATAGGTGTTGTAATGACATCAGTGTTAAAGAAAATATACAATATAATAGTGTGTTATTTTACAAGATCTCCTAGGAGATCAGTGGAATCCATCACACAGATCCTACACTACAAACGTACTGCCACAGTACACATACCATTAAATGGGACACTTACAGGACAGAGGAATCACTCACGTGTGATGGTACAAGAGGTCGAATAGCAGTACTTTTTATTTGCACACCCAGTGTACCGTTTTTTATTTGCACACCCAGTGTACCGTTTTTTATTTGCAAAAAATCCAGGAACAGTACCACTACTTTTTAATCAAATGTATGTGTGTGTATGTTGTATGTATCTGAGTCAGTCTGCTTTGTGTATTGGTGTGTGTACCTGAGTCAGTGTGCGGTGTGTCGCTTATCCAACGGAACCCGCTCTGGAAGTAGCGTGGGATAGTGAAACCGTTGTAAAGTGAGTCCCGTGTTAATCAGCGGCGGCGAGCATCGGATAACGCATTCAGGCGTCGGAAAATGGCCCATTGAGTTGCATTGTAAAGCGTTGGATATGCCATTCGTTGTAAAGTGAAACATTGGATAGCGAGGACTACCTGTACCAGTCATTGTGCTCTGTGTGCGTATCAGAGTTACTCCGCTCTGTATCAATGTGTATCAGAGTCACTCTGCTGTGTATCAGTGTGTGTATTGGAGTTACTCTGCTGTGTATCGGAGTTACTCTGCTGTGTATCGGAGTTACTCTGCTGTGTATCAGTGTGTGTATCGGAGTTACTCTGCTCTGTATCAATGTGTATCAGAGTCACTCTGCTGTGTATTAGTGTGTGTATCGGAGTTACTCTGCTCTGTATCAATGTGTATCAGAGTCACTCTGCTGTGTATCAGTGTGTGTATCGGAGTTACTCTGCTCTGTATCAATGTGTATCAGAGTCACTCTGCTGTGTATCAGTGTGTGTATCGGAGTTACTCTACTCTGTATCAATGTGTATCAGAGTCACTCTGCTGTGTATCAGTGTGTGTATCGGAGTCACTCTGCTCTGTATCAATGTGTATCAGAGTCACTCTTCTGTGTATCAGTGTGTGTATCGGAGTCACTCTGCTGTGTATCGGAGTTACTCTGCTCTGTATCAATGTGTATCGGAGTCACTCTGCTGTGTATCAGTGTGTGTATCGGAGTTACTCTGCTCTGTATCAATGTGTATCGGAGTCACTCTGCTGTGTATCAGTGTGTGAGTATCGGAGTCACTTTGCTGTGCATCAGTGTGTGTATGAGATAGTCTGCGTGACAGTAAAGGCAATGCGGCTCAGATTAATAACGGTTAAGCCCAGACGTTGTCCCAACACTACTGAGAGGTGCATGGTTATCCCACACCCCTCTCTGCCCGTGGCTCATCTGGCCAAAATCCTATACATAAATGTGTATTAATCTATAGGGAAGCCTTTATTTCATGTATACTGTGCCGTTGTTCAACTGCAAAAATTTATTTCTTGTTCCCTGGGAGTGCCAGGCTGGTAATACACTTAACCAGCCTGCACACCCAGGGATCTGGGTTCTGCTGGTTCCACGAGGGGGTTGAGGACAGAGGAGAGTGAGGATGGGCCGGTCTCCTATCTGGGAGACGTTGGCCCGATAAGCGTAGCCATTGTCTGCCCCAGACAGCGAGACGCCTATCTTATCAGGAGATGGCAACCCGGCATTGAGAACAGGGGCAGGTAGGCGCTGTTCTCATTGGTTGCTTTCCTGCTCGCCTTGCCTCTGCCCATCCGTCACACTCCCAGCCCAGATTGGTCCAAACACAGGCGAGTCCTGGCGCAGATTGGTCCAATACATGCATCTGCGCCATGATTGGTCGTGACACCATTCTCCATGCTCTCCTATGGAGACAGGGAAACTAGAAAAGAAGCAGCCGATTAGGGTTCCACGGCTCATTCTTGGACTGACGTGCAATCAGACTAAGTCGTGTGCTCAGAGGTTGTGTCGGAGACACCCGAAACTGTGGCTGCGGGCTATTCCGAGCGGGACATTTGAAGTCGCTCTGCTGAAACTTTCATCCACCGACGCCTGGAGGCTCCAGACTGCTACAGGAGTGGAAGCCACGCCAGGCACCTAGAACCACTAGGATTATACTTGTATTCCCCTGGTTGTGCGAGTATATCTCTGTTGAGTGATTTGGGTTGTGTCTTCTGGCTCTGGTCAGAATAGAGACTCTTTATTTGAGCTCTGTGTCCTGTCTGGTGCTTGATCTCGTGAAAGAGTTCTGGTCTCCCGTGACAGTCTGCACTGTGTATATCAGTGTATGTATGTGTGTGAGTCGCTCTGCTGTGTGTGTCTGTGTGTGTATATCAGACTGAATCTGCTTTGTGTATAAGTGTATGTATGTTTTTTCCGGATCAGTTTGCTCTGTGTGTATGTGTATCTGGGCCAGTCTGCTCTGTAGGTATCAGTGTGTGTTTGTGTATCTGAGTCAGTCTGCTGTGTGTGTATCAGTATATTTGTTTTTATGTATATTAATCCAATAAATTGTGTACTTGCCCTGCACTTGCTGTAACTTTCCCTTTTTCATATACGAGGGTTTCTGGTATTTTCAAACACTGCCGAATATCTGTATGGTGGGATCTTCCAAGGGTCGCCACTGCGTCAAATGTCATTCAAAGATTATACGCACTCGTTTCAGTGAAACCATTTATTAAATAAATGGAAATATCGACAGGGTACAACGTTTCGGGGTATTAACCCTTCCTCTGGTGCACCTGAGTCCAGTGTGTGTGTATTAGCCTGCTGTGTGTGTAACGGCGTCAGTCTGCTCTGTGTATCAGAGTCAGTCTGCTCTGTGTATCAGTGTGTGTGTATCTGAGTGAGTCTGTGTCAGGTTGCAAGTGAGTCAGTGTCAGGCTTCTCTGTGTGTATAAGTGTGTGTGTGTGTATTGGAGTCAGTTTGCTCTGTGTGTATCAGTTTGGTGTGTGTATGTCTGGATGAGTGTGCTCTGTATCTGAGTGAGTTTCCTCTGCTTATCAGTGTGTGTGTGTGTATGAGTTAGTTTGCTCTGTGTGCATGCAAGTATCTGAGTAAGCCTGATGTGTGTATCAGTCAGTCTGCTCCGTGTTTATTAGTGTGTGCATATCTAAACCAGTATGTTCTGCGTATATGTTTATTTGAGTCAGTCTGCTCAGTATGTATTAGTGTATGTGAGTATGTGAGTCAGTCTGCTTTGTGTATATCAGTGTTTGTGTGTATATTTGAGTCAGCCTGTCCTGCGTCTCTCCATATACTTTATATATATGCATGCGTACAAGCCCTATTAGAACGTTTCTTGAATGCTATGGCACTATTGTGTAACCTTAGTATCCGTTTCCTCATGCAACCTCTTGATCAAAGTATATTTTAAACAATTATATTTAAATGAAATTATCTAAACACCTATACCTTTATTTTATACAGTGCCAGTAATATGCTGTACAACTAATAATCCAGACCCAGAATGTATTCAATTGATGTCCCTTATGTAGATAAGATACCTTGACCATTCCTCCACAGGCTAGGTTTCCATGATCGGTCATTGTAGTGTCGTCTATATCATCTTCATGTTCAGTTTTTTGGTCATCCACTGAAGTTTAACATAATTATCCGTTGTTTCTCCTCTGGGTTTATGAAAAGTCTTCATTTATCTTCTCAAGCATCAGTATCACCCGAGAAAGCAATGTTTTAACCTAGTTCGAGGTTGTTTTTTTCCGGCAACTATGAAAATAAGTCCATGTCAAATCTTTGGAGAGGTCTTCTACATCATTTTTCAAGACTGTTCTCCTGTGTGATTTCTACACTACAAATAATTCCCATCATCCGTCGATCAAACTTCAACACCAGGATAAGGCTTCCGTCATTTTTTTATTTCCCTACGTGCTGGGAAGCTTTGCGCTCCCCGACGTGCACTTTTTTATGTTTAATAAGAGAAGAATTAAAGTTGAAACCCCTATCACATTGATTACACGAATACGGCATCTCTCCGGTGTGAGTCTTCTGGTGCCTCACCAGACTGGCCTTACAAATAAACGATTTACTACAATCAGTGCATGCGTACGGTTTCTCCCCCGAGTGGATTCTCTGGTGTACAACCAAATTCGCATACTGACAGTAACTTTTACCGCACTCGGTGCACACATGGGGCTTCTTTTCTGCGTGCATACTCCGGTGTTTGATGACACTTGAGTTACGAGTGAAGCGCTTCCCACAATCGGAACAGGCGTACCGCTTCTCTCTTGTGTGGACTACCTTGTGTGAGAGTAGGTGTGAGTTGTCAGTGAATCTTCGCCCACATTCCGGGCATTCATAGGGTTTCTCCCCTGTGTGGATTCTCTGGTGTTTCACATTTTGCGGGTTAGAGGCAAAGGTTTTCCCACATATCGGACACGAGTACGGTTTCTCTCCGGTGTGAGTTTTCTGGTGTCTCAAAAGGTGTGAATTGTTATTAAATGTTTTCCCACATACAGTGCATGGATATTTTTTGTCTCGTCGCCGAACTTTCTTACGTTTTTTAACATGGGTATTCTCAACAATGTTTTTCAAGCATATATTGCATGAATACGGGTTCCCTCCACTAGGAATTCTCTGGACTCTTACAAGTTGCGGGTCGTCATTAAACTTTTCTGCACACTCTTTGCACACGTTTATCTTCTCTTCAGTGTCTTCTTTTTTAATAATCTTTTGGTCTCCTTTCTCGTTCACGCCAAAGCTTTCTGCTGGAGAGGGGAAAAGAACACAAAATAAGGTTATGTTGAGTTCACATTTTTTGCTAATCATTCCTTCCAGGAATGGCAGATGTATGGTGAGAGTTGATGATCAATCCACTGTGGCATAATTACATCAGGAAAATACATTTATTGGTTCTATTTGTCTACACGGAATTCGGAATTTATAAACATGCTAAGGAAGCAGTAAGCCTTAATGTGTCTTCGGTGCCACAGTCATGTGACCGCAGCACCAAAGGATTACCGATGCAGTGGTCCCATTCGGAAGTATGGACTCCCGCTGTGTGATCATGGATGACACTGTCCCTGGCACCGCAGACTTTTTTTGTTCGCCTGTACCCCCGGGGACAGTAAGTCTTGCTACATCTGAATCTCCTACAAACCCAATCTTCTAGATCTAGAACACCACCAGACTGACAGAAGAGCCGAGGAATTAGCATTTCACTGTATTCATTCATCTATTATCGCATGGTCAAACAGTGCAAATACAGCTTTTTTCAGAGATGATTTGGCCCAGTTGTGCAATTTCGTGCGATACGTAAACTTGCAAATAAGGAAATGTCGCACAATGACATTCGCAGAATACTCATGAAGCTGCGAGACTGTATATCGCCAGAAAAGTCACGACCAGAAATAAGTCTCACCTTCCCCGAGTAGGGTTAAAAAAAAAAAGGGGGGGGGGGGGAGAGAAAAAAGGAGAGGGGGCTAAAGAGAGAGAGGCACATGGTGGTGCTTAGGAAGATGGGTTAGGCTTCATGGGAAGATGGCTTACCTCGACCCCGCCAGCCCATACAGAGGAATCCCTGGTACTGGATAGACGTCAGAGCCTCAAGATCTAGACCCCCACCTGGTGACCGGCCTTGCGATGTAGACCAAGGAGGCCTTCTATGCATTGGTCAGAGGTATGGGGGAGTTCGCTTTTGAAAATATCCCCCCTCCAGGTCTTGTCAGATCTCTCTATGTCTACACTGGCCTGCAGATGGATCTACAGTCGGTGACGACAACGCTGATGGAGAACTTCAAATACCGAGGGGCCTTCCCTTTCAAGCTGTTAGTTATGCAGGAGGGGGTTGTAGTGGGTAACCTGTTTGGGAAAGAACTTACGCTAGTAAAAATGTATGCCCTGAATGAAAGAAACTTCAAACTTTTCAACTCATTTTCAGTATTCTAGAAAGCATAGCACAGGGTCAAACCATCCTTGGAGGCAATTTCAATGTCGCCCTCAATGCCCCACGGAAAGGTCAATCTCATCTAACATCCCCCCGAAAGTAGACATCAGAGTATTGGAGAGGCCTGAGGGTTTGTTTTTTTTACAACTAGTAGATACCTGGAGAGAACCGAGTCCTCAAACGAGAGACTATACCTTCTTCTCCTTCCTTTATCAATCGTATTGCCGATTAATTACATTTTGGGGGGGGGGGCGCAAGCTTGATTCCCCAAATATCACGATCAATAATCCATAATATAACATTGTCAGACCATGCCCGGGTGGAAAACAGAAATAATTAATCTCGATATCACGACCCCCAAAGAGTACTGGAAAGTTAACAAAAACTTATTAAAAAATAGAAAAATTGAAGTCATTAGAGAAACTGAACAAGACCTATAATCCTTTTTTCAAATTAACGTAGGAAGCGTGACATCTCAGTCTGTTCTCTGGGAGGCTCAAACGGCTACAACGAGAGGAAAACCAATACGTACAGCCTCTTGAAGAAAGCTAGGAAGACTAGCGAAAAACTCTATTCAGGCTAAAATAGACGCCCTCTCTATTATACACACACAAAAACAGACGACTCTGAAGCAACCTTAAGGAGACATAAAGGAGACAAGGGAAGAATTAAATATATTTCTTTCATCACAAGCCGAACAATCTCTGAAAATTCGTTCGAAAAAGTGAACAAAGCTGACTTCCTCCTAGCGGCCAAACGAAAAAACAAAAAACGACCCTCATATAATAATCCAATCGATTAGATTACAATCGGGCACCCTAACCGCAAACCCAGTCCCCATACTAGCAGAATTTCCAAAACTTTACACCAAACTCAACGATGAGGAAAAACATCCTAAACAATACTACCTATCTAAAAGTCAGCAGACATACCTAAATTGTCCCCATCAAAAAACGCATAATTGAACAAAAAAAAAATGACCCTAGAAGAAATACAATTTGTCATTAACAATCTAAAAACGAGGGTGTGTGGCCTGGAGAAGATGGACGTGATGAGCTCGAGCTCTTCACGTGACAGACCCTAATCTTTATCCATCACGAGTTATACAGTTGTGAGGATCAAGGAGTCGCGCCGCCCTCTGCGCGCTCCTCCCTCACCTCCGCCCGTTGCCAGGGCTCCCGCATTGCCTCCTCCCGCCGCTGGTAGGAACGCCGCTCCTCCGGGGACCTGCGCGCACCCCGCTCCAGTCTTGAAGACTTGTGTCCTCGCGCCAACGTCAGGGGTCGCGCGGCGCACGCAGGGTCCTCCTCCTCAGAACGTATCAGGGATACTGAGCTCACCTGGTCCCTGCTTCAGATACTCCAACCACAGCCCGCGCTGCTAACACACCTCCACGCTGCAGGTTATTCATTGGTTGCTCTCTCCTACTTATGCTCAGCTGCCCCACTGGCAGATTGGTTGAGCATACTCCTATGTTCCCTTGTGTTCATCACACCTTAGCCTCCGCAGACTTCTCCTGTCTCTCTGTTCGCAGCTCTACGTGTACCGACCCGGCCTTGCTTTTGGACTCCGCTCTTCCGTACCTCTGACCCCGGCTATCTCTGACCATCCGCACCTCTCCAACCCTGACCTCGGCATCTGTACAACGACCATTCTCCTCTCTCTAACCCGGACCCCGGCTAATAGTACCTGCAACGATCCATACCTCTCCAACCCAGACACCGGCAAGTATATCGACTATCCATGCGTCTCCAACCCAGACACCAGCAAGTATATCGACTATCCGTACCTCTCCAACCCAGACACCGGCAAGTATATTCATTCTACCGTGCCCGCATGGTACGAAACAGGTTCCTCATTATGAAAGGAGCAACTACAGTATAAAAATCCAGTCTCTGACTAGGATGACACAGAACAGGATTCGCTATCAAACCCTGAGAAATGCGTCACTGGTTATCCAGCGGTACTTCCGCCTGAATAAATGTAGGCCTCAGGAAAGAGAGGCCCAAGACTACATGCCTGCCGGCTGCAAAGGTAAAATGCCACAAGGTACAGCCGGAGTTAGTGAGGGCCCCATCAAGGTGAAGGTGCTCCAGGTAATCAGTGCTTCATCTTCTAAGTACAATATAATTGCCCCAAAGGGAAAATCCCAAATCTCTGAGAGTGATGGTCGTGAGAAAATACATGGCAGTAAGAAGTACCATAAAGGTTCAAAGGTTGCAAAGCAAAAGCGACGAAGGTCAACGCTGGCCTTGAATTTTTCCGGATCTCGCCACTCTGGGCCACAATATAAAGACAAAGACTATCCGGCCCCAGAGTTCAGTCAGAAGCTAAAGAAACAGTCCAGTCATTTGCAGGTTGCAGCGGGTGTTGAAATGAAGTCAGAGGATGTAATGGGCTGGAAGTCAAGAAAAAAAAAAAAGGGAAAAATGTTTCGGAACTGACCGATTTCTATGTTATACGAGTGGACTATGTCACTTAACTTCGCAAATCAGCTAGTGTAGTTATGCTATATTAGGACTCTAGAATAAGTATTTTGAAATATTGCAATGTTATTTTTTCTCTTCATTGAAAATGTAGGTAAAACTACAAATTAATATACAGGGTTGATGGCCCTTAAGATTACAAGGCTGTAGTATAAGGAAAAAAAATGCCCTTTTCGGTTGGTAAATATATAATGAGGTTCATATTATAGAGTAGAAAAACCCAGGGAGGTAATAGAAACTGTCTGGTTTTGTGAGTATATTTAGCATATCCTGGGTTATAAGAATGTATGCTAGACATTTATTTTTCAAAATAGTTCCCTAATAGAGAGCAACAAAATATGTTTGCCAAGTATAGTCTCTTATGACAAAAACTATTTTTCCATAATTGCCGTGAAAAAACAAAAAAAAAAAGTTAATATTCGTGTCGTGAATGCTTAATATTGTACTGGGGAGTTAGCTCAAGTATTTCAGGTAGGACGCTCACCCCAGTGAGGTCCATGGCCGCTCACCCTAGTAGGTGTGAGCTGGGGAGGGGGATATGTGACGTAGTCCAAAGATGTTAGGCAGCTTTCTGCCCCGTTTTAGGTCAGAAAGTGCAGGAATAGTTAAAAATGATCCATTTCACAGCTTCACATTAACTCAGGCTGCTGGATGGAAAATCCAGAGCACAGATTACAATGGCTCTAGTTCTCCCTCGCCTGCTCTTCTAATCACATGCACAGGTATTTAGAGCAGAGAGGTTTGCATTTCACTCTCTCTCCTTAGAGCCTGGGGGCTGGGGGTGTCGCTGCTCCCCGGATTCCAGTTCGGGGTGGACGGCCCCTCCAAGTATCACAGTACCAGAGGATTTGCCTGGACACTTGGGACCGAGTTCCCACCACGAACAGATAAGACAAACAAATATGTATTGCTGTTTCTAAAAGACTATGCTGTATCTAGTGACCCTAAATGAGAGGGCATTGTTTTAAGCTGGGGAACCAGGTTAGTTTGCCCAGCAGCGGTAAACAGGGTTTTCAGAATATTCCTGCTTCAGCACAGGTGGCTCAATCCGTCCCTGCTTCAGCACAGCTGGCTCAATCAGTGGACCGATTGGGCCACCTGCGCTGAAGCAGGGATATCCGCAATGACACCATTTTTACATTACAACGAACTAGTGACGCCATCTTTTTTTTTTTTAAATGTCTGACGACATGAGGACAATGCCGGTGCCAATGACATCAGCTTGCTCTCTGATGATGTCATTGTCCCACCGACAATGTCATAATGCATCACATGACCAGCGTCAGCGAAGATGACGCGTTGCTCCATTAAGGGGCGCCTTTCACCCCTTAGCAGTGGTGATGTCACTGCCAGCCCATGTCACTTTGCACGTGATGTCATCGGTCAGTGTGATGTCGCTGGCCCTCACCTCTGCTTTGGCCGAATACCCGGCCACGCCGCCGCTCAGCTGCGTCAAGAGGGATAGCGTCTACATGGGGAAAAATATACAATCACCTTTCCGACAAGCCTTCCCCGAGTTCCAAGTGACCCCAAGAGCTTACACTCTTACGCTTATATATATCCCTCCTCTCCTTCTATATAGACAGTATATTCTGTATGTATCTATATCTCACTGTCTATGTAAATATACTAATATATATATATATATCCCACTCTCTCCCTCTCCCCCCCTTCCCACCCCCCCTTCTTTCTCTCTGTCTGGGCGATGTGGGTGGCAGGGTGTGGGGGGAGTGTAGGAGAGGGTGAGGATGGCAGGGTGGGGGGGGGAGTGTAGGAGAGGGTGTGGGTGGCAGGGTGGGGGGGGGGGGGGGGGGGGGGGGGGGGGGGGGGGGGGGGGGGGGGTGGGGGGGGGGGGGGGGGGGGGGGGGGGGGGGGGGGGGGGGGGGGGGGGAGGGGGGGGGGGGGGGGGGGGGGGGGGGGGGGGGGGGGGGGGGGTGGGGGGGGGTGGGGGGGGTATATCGACTATCCGTACCTCTCCAACCCAGACACCGGCAAGTATATTGACTATCCGTGCCTCTCCAACCCAGACACCGGCAAGTATATCGACTATCCGTACCTCTCCAACCCTGACCCACCTACCCCAACCAACCTACACTCCAGACACGACCACGCGGCTGTGGGTGGTGTTTATATCCATCCCCACCTCTGCCCCGCGGTCATGCCTTGTTTGTGGTGAGCACATCGTGACAACAGTACAGTGACCCAATATATTAAAGATCCTTCCGAGCTACAAAACTACTGCTGTAAACGTACCCTGATCCAGTTTCACTTAATTAACCACCCTGTAGCCCCACAATTCTGTTGCCAAAATGGCTCCCTCTCACATACGTGGTGGTCCTGCCCACTGATCATGCTAGTTTGGAGATATTCACCCTAATTAGTTCCCTGCTAGATGAGCATGTCGGTTATGACCCGCGGTTTGATCTGCAGGGTAGGCCACCCCGCCTGACCTGCCTCGAATGTCAAACTGGTAAACCAGATTTTCCTGGCAACGAGGTGTGTGAAAACGGGCCTCTGGAGACAACAGACAGTGCCCGACATTACTGTTATCAAGTGCAAGGCGTGGTATGTGCTATCCATGGACCGAATCACAGCCTTCTTAAAAGGGGCAATACACACAATTTCAGTAACATGGGAGCTACGGCTGATAGCTGAAGGGGGGACAGAACCTGGCCCAAACGCTGCTATAATTAGCACCATTGGGTCCGAGTCGATGCGTGCCTTGGGATCAGTGAGGACCGTGATGGGTGGTTCATGGTGGAGTCGGACTTGAGAAGACCAGCCCCCCCGCCCCAGTGTTGTCTCCCTTCCCCCTGCTACATAATACCAAATATTACCTGTATGCAATTGCACTTTACCAAGATGACTATTCTACATATGCCCTTATCTCCCACTTTTCTATTCTGTACCTAATATGTAAAAAAAAAAAACGTTATAAAAATCTGGCTTTACGAATATTTACTGTAATATGTTCTCCCGAATCCTCACCCCGCATCTGCTGAGTCTTAAACTCAGAATCTCCATCCAATATGTTACAGGCCTCAATCTCACTAACCCACAAAGAGGGTAAAGACCTTACATGCTTAGGGAGTTACCGCCCGATCTTAATCCATTCGGACATTAACATACTTTCTAAAACTTTGGCAAACGGGTTAATAACAGTCCTTCCATCCCTCGTCCATACAGACCAGGTTGGCTTCATCCCTGGTCCATACAGACCAGGTTGGCTTCATCCCTGGTCCATACAGACCAGGTTGGCGTCATCCCAGGGAGATAAACTGCTGATAATATCAGGCAGCTTCTGACCTTGCTGGGATTGTGTTCCTTAGATTATTGGCCTATCAGCTCCGGCACTGAGAAATGAAATTCCGTCAATGTTTTGCATCCTAGATGTCGAAAAGGCCTTCGATCGGATCGACTGGCCTTACATGCACGAAAACTCTGAAGGCTATTGGATTCTACGAAGTCTTCCCAAAAGCTATTTTATCCTTATACACCATTCCCACTGCCAGAGTAATTAACCATGGATTTCTTGTGGAAATCTATTAAGAGTGACACACGCCAAGGATGTCCGCTCTCTCCCCGCCTGCTTGCTCTTTGTATGGAACTTCTGGCAACGCACACATGAAACAATGTAAACATACAGTAGCAGGGATCCAAGTGGGAGATCAAATATATAAATTGGCCCTATTTGCCGATGACATCATCCTAACGCTATCTAGACTCCTAACCTCCTTGTCCAATCTGTTCAGTGAGCTTTTCAAAAAAAATAATCAGGTTTCAAAATTAATAACAGAAAATCTGAGGCACTAAATAGCAACCTGTAGAAAGAAATCATTAGATAAATTGGAACAAAACTTTGATTTCAAATGGCCATAAAATACCTTGGGGTATTTAGCACACTCATCAGTGTATACCCTTGGGTAATAAGAATAAAAGAAATAAGTCAAAACCAATGTGCCTGAATAAACAGGTAGGGGAGGAAACGGACAAGAAGAGGAATGCGTTTCCATTCTTCAAGTCAGAAGGGACGGAGGCTTCGTATCAGAATTATAAGGAGTGTAACAAAAATTGCAAAAGAGCAATCAAATTAGCAAAAATGGATAATGAAAAAAAGGATTGCAGTTGTTCTGTAGCACACATAGTGCTTCGAAATGTTAACCCCTTAGGCACTGCATACATGTCACACATCCTATGGTATTGACTATATCATTGTTTTGTTTTCTCTTTTCTTTATGCAGCGGAGGAAATACAGAAGGACACAGTATAACATTGGTAGCGTAGAAACCTGATGAAGGGTTTAGCTTACCGTATGTTGGCCAAAGGATTGACGTAAAGGACCCCATATATATGAGAAGACAAAATATATAAATTAACTCAATAATTTGCCCCATTGGATGTCCATTTGGGCTTCTTTGGTTACCATTTCTGGCTACGGTCACCTTCTGAACAATGCCTTTCTTATTTACATTACCCACCCTTGCTGATATTTTCCACCATGTCTTCCGATTCCCAAGTGTCCTCATCAGAAGGCGGCTCCACTTTAATACAACATGGGGTATTGTAGTTATGATCCACCGTCCAGTGGATGGGGGGAGGTGGTGTGGTAGGCTCTTGTATGTTCACAGTCAGGGGGACATCGCCTTCTGGAAGAGGAGAGCGCAGAGAATAAATTAGTAGTTTGTTCGAATCACACTTTTTTATTTTCAACAATTAATTTATTCACTTTTTTTAAAATGACAAAATCAGGTAAATCTACAATGATAATAAACATTAATAAATATGATTTAAAAAAATGAATCTACCCGGACACACACACAGACACACAGACACACAGACACACAGACACACAGACACACAGACACACACACTTGGTGCCTGAACTTTTTGTGATATATATATCTATATATATATATATACACTGTATATATATATAGATATATATAAAGCTAAGGATGTCTGCAACTCATTATGATGTCACCAGTCTAATGTCACGTGCCAGATATACAGCCTAGAACCCCCCAGCTTCCAGTAAAATGGACGTTGTAGTTTTTCACGGAAACTACAAAAACATTAAACATGGCCGCCAGGCTCACCAATTGAAAGCTGTGATGTCATCTACCAATGACGTTGGGGCTTTGCTATTGGACACCAGTATCAACCTTGATCATGTGGCTATTTGTCTCCACCGGGAAGAAACCCTTCACCAAATGGGAACAGGCGGGTGCCCTTTATCCATATAACTATAACGGGCAGGGTCTCCCTCCCGTCCAGATTCATCGAGCTCCATTGCGGGTTAATGCAGGTAAACGGCCATCAACTCCCATTCAAGTCAACGGGAATTAGCACAACTGAATGGGCTTTAACTCATTGATTTGAATGGGGGTTGACGCCCGTCCAAGTGCAGTAACCCGTCAGAAATCTCGATGAATCTGGGGGGAGTAGAATTTCAACTTGAATGAACAAACATTTTTTACTCAATTAACCCGTCGTGTGTCCAGGCACATCATTGTTATCGGTGAGTCTGATCGAAACGCAAGTGGAGCCCTCTCCAATTCCATTCACGTCACCGAACGCCATGGTTGCGACCATCTGATCACATGGCACCCAGAGGTCCAGTAACAGAGAAAAGGTTAACAATTGCCAATTTACGTTGAAATGCCAATTACGACGACAACTGAACATTCAAAATGTCTCAATTAAACAAACTACAATAGAAAATCACACCCAAAAATATTCCAATAAACTGATGATAAAAAATCAAATTAAAAAAAACAACAACAGGTGAACAAGAATATAATGAGATTTATTGAAATGAAGTAACAGACAATGGTTTACAAAAACAATACCTTTATTAGTACTCACCTATGCTGGCATTTTCCGATAATTCCTCTTCCGTTGTATCTTGGTGACCCCCTACGACACGCATCTCCGTCTGTTCAACACTTGGTAGAGTTTCGTCAGGAAAGTCTACAATACAACATTTACACTCTCATTTCATTCCTTCAAACTAGTCTAACCAATGCTAAGAACCGAGACTGTGATTCTTGTGTTTCTCGGCAATGAATCACAAATGGCATATTTGGGGGAGTGTTTGTCAGAAATGTGCTTTCTTCATCCTTATCAGAGAGCCAATAAAGATATGCAGAGGGGGTATTGCCTGTACAAACTCTTGTTGGATACACTGTAACAAAACGGGAGCAGTCACTTTGGCCCTAGGATTGTTTGACCCCTCAAACATGTCACTGTTATTAGTTCACTTTGGTCCTATGGGGGACTGACCCTATAAATTATCTTTATTAGAACTTAAGAAAGCAAAAGTGCAAAGTCTTCTTACCCAGCGAGCATAAGGTCTGGTGGTCCTCCAGCATCACGTCCCTGTAAAGTTCCTTGTGACCTTCTAAATACTCCCACTCCTCCATGGAGAAATAGACTGCAACATCATCACACTTTAAAGGTACCTGAGACACAGAGACCCCAGCACTCAGTATCCAGACACCTCAGAGATACAGAGACCCCAGCACTCAGTTTATCTACTTCTGCATAAGCTGCAATGTTGAGGTCTTTAGTCTTCCCTGATGATGTGGCCAGGGGGGAGCTCCACTACGTCCTCAAGGGCCACCAAAACATCAGGTTTTAGGGATATTACCCTGTTTTCAGCACAGGTGGTCAATCATTTGATAGAGCACTTGTGCTGAGGCAGTGATATACGTTAAACCTGACCGTTGGTGGCCCTTGAAGACTGAGGTTGAGCGCCCCCGATGTAAGAAGCACCATTTTAGTAGTATTTCTTTACATAAACTCTCTATTCTTTTGTGTGTCTTTCTGGAGTTCTGGAGTCCACATAATTAACAAGTGCTCTAATGGAGATTTACCAGTTATATAATGTGGGCCATCAGGGCATTCTGGCCAAGTCTAAGACTCCTGGCCTAACCAAACCGGAAGATGTTAACGGTAGACCGTGACCATTAAGTTTTTCTGTGCAAAATTGATGGGCTGGATACAGAGGGTGGGGTTCTTGAGGTGTGGTGCTGGTGTGGTGGGGGCTTGAGGTGTCTGGGTAACTGAGTGGTGGGGTCTGTGTCTCTGAGGTGACTGAATACTGAGTCCTGGGGTCTCTGTCTCTAAGGTGTCTGTTATACTGAGTGCTTGGGGTCTCTGGTGGTGGATACTGAGTGATGGGTCTCTGAGATGTCTGAACTGAGTGGTGGGGTCTCTGTATATCTGAGGTGCCTGGATACTGAGTGCTGGGGTCTCTGTATCTCTGAGATGTCTGGATACTGAGTGCTGGGTGTCTCTGTATCTCTGAGGTGTCGTGATACTGAGTGGTGAGGTCTCGTATCTCTGAGGTGCTGGTGAGTGAGTGGGGTCTCTGAGGTTGTGGATATGAGTGGTGGGTCTGGTCTCGAGGTGACGAATACTGAGTCCTGGGGTCCTGTCTCTGAGGGTCTGGGTACTGAGTGGGTGGGGTCTCTGAGGTGTGCTGGATACTGAGTGGTGGGGGTCTCTGTATCTCTGGGGTGCCTGGAACTGATGGATGGTCTGTATTGGTGCCTGGTCGAGTTGTTGGTCTCTGAGGTGCCTGGATGGATACTGAGTGGTGGGGTCTGTGTCTTGAGGTGACTGAATACTGAGTCCGGGGTCCTGTCTCTAAGGTGTCTGATACTGAGTGCTGGGGTCTTGATCTCTGAGATGTGGATACTGAGTGCTGGGGTCTCTGTATCGCTGAGTGCTGGATACGTGATGGTGAGTCTCTGTATCTCTGAGGTGCCTGGATACTGAGTGGTGGGGTCTCTGTGTCTCTGAGGTGTCTGGGCTACTGCAGTGGTGGGGTCTCTGAGTGTCCTGATACTGATGTGGTGGGGTCTTTGTATCTCTGGGGTGCCTGGATACTGAGTGGTGGGGTCTCTGTATCTCTGAGGTGCCTTGGATACTGAGTGGTGGGTATCGTGAGGTGCCCTGGTAACTGGAAGTGGTGGGGTCTGTGTCTTGAGGTGACTGAATACTGAGTCCTGGGGTCTCTGTGCTAAGGTGTCTGGATACTGAGTGCTGGGGTCTTTGTATCTCTGAGTATGTCTGGATAACTGAGTGCTGGGGTCTCTGTATCTCTGAGGTACCTGATACTGATGAGTGGTGGGGTGGTCTCTGAGGTGCCTGGATACTGAGTTGTTGGGGTCCCGTGTCTCTGAGGTGTCTGGATACTGAGTGCTGGGGTCTCTGTATCTCTGAGGTGTCTGGATGTACTGAGTGGTTGGGTTCGGTCCTGTATCTCTGAGATGTCTGGTACTGAGTGTGGGGTCTCTGTCTCTGTGAGGTGCCTATACGGTGGTGGGGTCCCTGAGGTGCCTGGATACTGAGTGGGGGGTCTCTGATGTGTCTGGATCTGGGAGATACAGAGACCCAGCACTCAGTATCCAGACACCTAGAGACCCCACCACTCAGATCCAGGCACCTCAGGGACCCCACCACAGATCCAGCCCACCCACAGATACAGGAACCCCACCACTCAGTATCCAGACATCTCAGAGAACGAGACCCACCACTCAGTATCCAGACAACCTCAAGAGACAGAGACCCAGCACTCAGTATCCAGACAACCTCAGAGACACAGGGACCCCAACACTCAGTATCCAGGCACATCCAGAGACCCCCATCCACACTCAGTATCCAGACACCTCAGAGATACAGAGACCCCAGCACTCAGTATCCAGACACCTCAGAGACACAGGGACCCCAACACTCAGTATCCAGGCACCTCAGAGACCCCACCACTCAGTATTCAGGTACCTCAGAGATACAGAGACCCCAGCACTCAGTATCCAGACACATTAGGACACGAGACCCCAGGACTCAGTATTCAGTCACCTCAGAGACACAGACCCACCACTCAGTATCCAGGCACCAGATCAGAACCCACACAATCAGTATCCAGGCACCTCAGAGATACAGAGACCCCACCACTCAGTATCCAGGCACCCAGAGATACAGAGACCCCAACAATCAGTATCCAGACACTCAGAGACCCCACCACTCAGTACCCAGACACCTTTTATTAGACCAGAGGACACAGAGACCCCACCACTCAGTATCCAGGCACCTCAGAGATACAGAGACCTCACCACTCAGTATCCAGACACCTCAGAGATACAGAGACCCCAGCACTCAGTATCCAGACATCTCAGAGATACAAAGACCCCAGCACTCAGTATCCAGACACCTTAGAGACAGAGACCCCAGGACTCAGTATTCAGTCACCTCAGAGACACAGACCCCACCACTCAGTATCCAGGCACCTCAGAGACCCCACCACTCAGTATCCAGGCACCTCAGAGATACAGAGACCCCACCACTCAGTATCCAGGCACCCCAGAGATACAGAGACCCCACCACTCAGTATCCAGACACCTCAGAGACCCCACCACTCAGTACCCAGACACCTCAGAGACAGAGACCCCAGGACTCAGTATTCAGTCACCTCAGAGACACAGACCCCACCACTCAGTATCCAGGCACCTCAGAGACCCCACCACTCAGTATCCAGGCACCTCAGAGATACAGAGACCTCACCACTCAGTATCCAGACACCTCCATAGTACGAGACACCAGCACTCAGTATCCAGACATCTCAGAGATACAGAGACCCCAGCACTCAGTATCCAGGCACCTCAGAGATACAGAGACCCCACCACTCAGTATCCAGACATCTCAGAGACCCCATCACTCAGTATCCAGACACCAGAGACCCAAGCACTCAGTATACAGACACCTTAGAGACAGAGACCCCAGGACTCAGTATTCAGTCACCTCAGAGACACAGACCCCACCACTCAGTACCCAGACACCTCAGAGACCCCACCACTCAGCACCCAGACACCTCAGAGACCCCACCACTCTGTATCCAGACACCATCAATTTTGCACAGAAAAACTTAATGGTCACTGTCTACGTTAACATCTGTCCGGTTTGGTTAGGCCAGGAGTCTAGACCTTGGCCAGAATGCCCTGAGTGGCCCACATTATATAACTGGTAAGATCTCCATTAGAGCACTTTGTTAAATTATGTGGACTCCAGAACTCCAGAAAGACACACAAAAGAATAGAGAGTTTATGTAAAGAAAAGCTACTAAAATGGTGCGTGGTCTACATCGGGGGCGCTCAACTCCAGTCTTCAAGGGCCACCACAGGTCAGGTTTACGGATATCCACTGCCTCAGCACAAGTGGCTCTATCAAAATGATTGAGCCACCTGTGCTGAAACAGGGTATATCCCTAAAACCTGATGTTGTGGTGGCCCTTGAGGACGGTAGTGGAGCTCCCCCCCTGGCCTACATCATCAGGGAAGACTAAAGGACCTCAACATGTGCAGCTTGCAGAAGAGAATGGAGAAGGGGGGGTATATAATTACCACTTTCAAATAAATCAAGTGTGCATTAACACAAGGTGCACTCAGTGAGACTCTTCTCACCCTCAGTGGCTCACACTATAGATCTCGGGCTGGGCTGGAAAACTCCACCCGTCCCTGACAAGTGGCAAAACAAAGAGCAGACGAGTGACAGATATAGACAGGCGTGTGCAGGTAGCGTGGCTGTCACTCACCCCGGAGCCTAAAGGTCATTTGGTTTGGCACCTCGAAGTATGCAGTCGGGAGAAGGCCATTACAGAGTCTTTCGCCCAGCTACATTCAGGGCTTTATTGAGGTAAGGATCGGGGTGGGTAATATGAAGGGGGCAGATCTGTGTATGACATCGGGTGTGGGAGTACAATGGGAGGCCCTGTGTGGATATGAAAGGGGGGGAGGTTCTGTGTGGGCACGATGGTGGGGGCCCTGTGTGGGCATGATGGTGGCAGCTCTGTGTGGGCATGATGGTGGGACCTCTGTGTGGGCATGATGGTGGGACCTGTGTGGGCATGATGGTGGGACCTCTGTGTGGGCATGATGGTGGGAGATACAGAGACCCAGCACTCAGTATCCAGACACCTAGGACCCCACCACTCAGATCCAGGCACCTCAGGGACCCCACCACAGATCCAGCCCACCTCACAGATACAGAGAACCCCAACCACTCAGTATCCAGACATCTCAGAGATACGAGACCCACCACTCAGTATCCAGACACCTCAAGAACAGAGACCCAGCACTCAGTATCCAGACAACCTCAGAGACACAGGGACCCAACACTCAGTATCCAGGCACTCCAGAGACCCCACCACTCAGTATTCAGGTACCTCAGAGATACAGAGACCCCAGCACTCAGTATCCAGCATCTAGAGATAAAAAGACCCCAGCACTCAGTATCAGACACCATTAGAGACAGAGAACCCCAGGACTCAGATTCAGTCACACTCAGAGGACACAGACCCCACCACTCAGTATCCAGGCACCTCAGATACCCCACAACTCAGTCCAGGCACCTCAGGATACAGAGACCCCACCCTCAGTATCCAGCACCCCAGAGATACAGAGACCCCCACCACTCAGATCCCAGACACCTCAGAGACCCCACCACTCAGTACACAGACACCTCAGAGACACAGAGACCCCACCACTCAGTATCAGGCCACTCAGAGATACAGAGACCTCACCACTCAGTATCCAGACACCTCAGAGATACAGAGACCCCGCACTCAGTATCCAGACATCTCAGAGATACAAAGACCCCAGCACTCAGTATCAGACACCTTAGAGCAGAGACCCCAGGACTCAGTATTCAGTCACCTCCGAGACCACAGAACCCACCACTCAGTATCCAGCACTCAGAGACCCACCACTCAGTATCCAGGCACCTCAGAGATACAGAGACCCCACCACTCAGATCCAGGCACCCCAGAGATACAGAGACCCACCACTCAGTATCAGACACCTCAGAGACCCCACCACCACTCAGTACCCAGACACCTCAGAGACAGAGGACCCAGGACTCAGTCGATTCAGTCACCTCAGAGACACAGACCCACCACTCAGTATCCAGGCACCTCAGAGACCCCACCACTCAGTATCCAGGCACCCAGAGAACAGAGACCTCACCACTCAGTACCAGACACCTCAGAGATACAGAGCACCAGCACTCAGTATCCAGACATCTCAGAGATACAGAGACCCCAGCACTCAGTATCCAGGCACCTCAGAGATACAGAGACCCACCACTCAGTATCCAGACATCTCAGAGACCCCATCACTCAGTATCCAGACACCAGAGACCCAAGACCTCAGTATACAGACAACTTAGAGACAGAGACCCCAGGACTCAGTATCAGTCACCTCAGAGACACAGACCCACCCACTCAGTACCCAGACACCTCAGAGACCCACCCACTCAGCACCCAGACACCTCAGAGACCCCACCACTCTGTATCCAGACACCATCAATTTTGCACAGAAAAAACTTAATGGTCACTGTCTACCGTTAATTGTCCGGTTTGGTTAGGCCAGGAGTCTAGACCTTGGCCAGAATGCCTGAGTGGCCCACATTATATAACTGGTAAGATCTCCATTAGAGCACTTTGTAAATTTATGTGGACTCCAGAACTCCAGAAAGACACAAAAAATAGAGAGTTTATGTAAGAAAGAAAAGCTACTAAATGGTGCGGTTACATGGGGGCGCTCAACTCCAGTCTTCAAGGGCCACCACAGGTCAGGTTCTACGGATATCCACTGCATCAGCACAAGTGCTCTATCAAAATGATTGAGCCACCTGTGCTGAAACAGGGTAATCCCTAAAACCTTGTTGTGGTGGCCCTGAGGACGGTAGGAGCTCCCCCTGGCCTACATCATCAGGAGGACTAAAGGACCCAACATGTGCAGCTTGCAGAAGAGAATGGGAAGGGGGGGTATATAATTACCACTTTCAAATAAATCAAGTGTGCATTAACACAAGGTGCACTCAGTGAGACTCTTTCACCCTCAGTGGCTCACACTATAGATCTCGGGTGGGCTGGAAAACTCCACCGTCCCTGACAAGTGGCAAAACAAAGAGCAGACGAGTGACAGATATAGACAGGCGTGTGCAGGTAGCGTGGCTGTCACTCACCCCGGAGCCTAAAGGTCATTTGGTTTGGCACCTCGAAGTATGCAGTCGGGGAGAGAAGGCCATTACAGAGTCTTTCGCCCAGCTAATTCAGGGCTTTATTGAGGTAAGGATCGGGGTGGGTGGGTTAATAGAAGGGGGCAGATCTGTGTATGACATCGGGTGTGGGGAGTACAATGGGAGGCCCTGTGTGGATATGAAAGGGGGGGAGGTTCTGTGTGGGCACGATGGTGGGGGGCCCTGTGTGGGCATGATGTGTGGCAGCTCTGTGTGGGCATGATGGTGGGACCTATGACTTGTGGGCATGATGGTGGGACCTCTGTGTGGGCATGATGGTGGGACCTCTGTGTGGGCATGATGGTGGGAGCTCTGTGTGGGCATGATGGTGGGAGCTCTGTGTGGGCATGATGGTGGGAGCTCTGTGTGGGCATGACGGGGGAAGGGGTGGGAGTGACTTCTTACCATGAGTGGTGAATGTTAGTGATATTTTACGGCCCTCATCATTGGTCAGGCCGGGTCTAAAGTACTGTATTAAGTTCTGGAGACCACATCTCCAGAAGGGCATAAACAAACTAGAGAATGCTTAAAGAAGAACTACTAAAATGGTGCCATGGTTTACAGAGAGATCACACAGGAAAGACTTTTAAAAAAATCGAAATATGTACAGCATGAACTTGGGAAGGAGGAAGAGAGGAGGGACTAAGAGAGGTGAGAGACAGGAAAAAGAGGGAGGATATTTCATGATTATTGCTGCAGTGCTTGAGGTGGCCCAATGATAATGTAAGAGGTAATGTGTCCGTTTTGGTCAATTTTGATGAACTATTGGGCAGAGTCGACAGGTCACAACATGGACAGCTTGGACAAAAGAAGGGAGATGGGGATATGATGAAAACTTCCAAATATATCAAGGGTTTCAACACGTATCAGGAGGGGAGTACATTTCAGATAAGGTCTACAACACGAGGTCATTTTATGAAACGGGAAGGCTCAGGGGAAATGGGAGGAAGTCCTTCTTCATTTAAAGAGCGGCTGATTCATGGAACAGCCTCCCCAAAAGAGGTGGCAGAGGTTAATACAGTTAAAAGCCCTGGCCATAAAGAAAGCAAAAGTTTAAAGTCTTCTTAACAATTGAGCAGAGGGTGGCGATCCTCCATCGTACCGTCCTCATGTATCTCCTTGTGTCCTTCTAATATTTCCGATGTAACCCCTAAACGTGTCACGGTCATGAGTACTCTCGCACATTTTTTGTCTGATCATACCTAACTCTCTGTGACAACTGCGTGAAGATGGTCAAATCTAACATTACCCAGCAGCCCTCACCTCTTCTGTCAGCAGGTGGATGATCTTGGTGGTGTGCTCCAGGACCTTATCAGCCAGCTTCTTGTTGTCCTTTCCGCCATGTGTAAGTGAGATAGTCGGAAGCTCCATGATGGAGCTCTGGGTTCTGCTGAGGGCTTCTTGGACATAAGGATTCTTACGGCAGAGGACATCTTCAGCATGCTTCTTAACCACAATATAGTCCTACATATTAAAAGACAACACAAGAAACAGGTTGGATTAATTTCCCTTCTTGAAGGTCGTACTGTAGTGAGAACAGAGGCCCAAGCGTGATGGTACTGAGGGGTGAGTCCCACTGGCTTCCTTAAACTAATCTAACCATAGCAAAAGCCAAGATTTGGCTACTTTTCTTTCTCTGCAAATGAATTACCAACTGCATTTTTTCTGAACCTTTGAATAGAGGAGTGTTTGTGAATGAAGTGTTCTCTTTACCCATAGCCCACCCTGTCCCGATCAGAAAACAAATAAAGATAAGGGGAGGGGGACAGCCAGATGAAATAGAAACCCTTCCAAAGTCTCAGGTCTCCGTATTTACAAACTAAATAATGATTTAAAAAACTTATACTAAAAAATAAATAAACCTATACAGTACCAATATAGATTAAAGATCTTAGTTAAAAAAAAGTAATGGATCACCAGATGTGACCACTTAAACATGTCACTGCCATTAGTACGCTTTGGGCCTAGGAGTGACGTCCATTGACCAAGCACATTCTTTGCTGGGCAAAGCCGAGCGTCGGACCTCCTTCTGCTTCATCACATCCACCAAGGTCCTTCTAATGAAAGATTTGCCTTTGCTCCATCATCTTACCTTCCCCATGGGACTTTGCTTTGTCTGATTGTGTCTATCAGCATCTCAAGGCACCTCACCACCAGCCTTGGTATAGAGAAAGAGATAAGAGTGGTGTCATTATGACCTTCTCCAGAAGTCCTCACCTCTCCAGTCAGCAGGAAGATGATCTCCAGGGTGTGATTCAAGATC
>CM071586.1:10648517-10852447 GCA_036426205.1 Ascaphus truei
TGTGTGTGTGTGTATAATAAAGATATATTTGTATAGTAAGTATAATAAAGATATATGTGTGTGTGTGTGTATAATAAAGATATATGTGTGTGTATAATAAAGATATATATGTACTGTATAGTAAGTATAATACAGATATATATATGGGTGTATAATACAGATATATATATATATATATGCATGCACTGTATATTTATATATATATGACACACACAGATAGGTAACAAAGCTCCTGCCCTTACCTCCTTCAGCCATCTGTGGGGGTGGTGAACACGCGCTGTGATTGGCTGGCATCGTCCTTCCGTCACCAAGCTGAGCCCCCAAAGCATTGTGGGAGTTGTAGTCTTGCCGCGTTACTCAGCACCAGCATGGGCCACGCTGCAGAACTACAACTCCAGCAATGCACCGGGCGGCCAATCAGGGCAGAGGCTGTGCGTAAGTAGGTACGGAGCTGAGCTGCATTGTTTTATTATCATCATCATTATTATTAATGTATGGGTTATTTAAATGGCAGAGAAGAGGGGAAGGGAAACACAAAATGATTGTGCCCCTAAAGAAATTCACTAAACTGCACACCACAAAGTGTAAAAAATAACTTTTAATAAATTTACCTAAAACATATATTACCAAAGAGCTGTGTATTAAATCAACAATAGTGAGCACCTATGTCATCAGAAAGATGTCATTTTACTATCCCAATTAACCAGCTAAGGATGGTGGGATACAGAAGACATATGTTGCTATAAGTCAGGGTGTTACCCCCTCTGGATCAGCTGCCAGACCAGATGGTGAATGTATAAAAGTCAGCGAGGACAAATAGATAGCAATGGATAAATGTCCAACCCTCCTAGTGTAGTACTATATTATAAAACACCTCAGCGAGTTACTGGTCAGTTTAATGAGGTGCGTGTACTGTGAGTGAAGAAACTGACACTCACAGCAACAATGATGGTGAATTCACAGCATATACTCTGTGAAGACACATATAGCACATAGGTAGGAGGGATAACAGCAGACCTCACTGACTATAGAAACTAGACTAAATTAGCAGAGTACTAAGATCTGTACATACTGGACCAGGAGACTACAAACACTGCATTAAAACAGCTCCAAGTAGGAGACTGACAACACTTTTCAGTTCACAGTTTGCACCCACAATTCGATTACCTGATTTATCTATGTAACTACTCAATTAGTATGGTTCTGTGATCACTCCCTATCCCTCCCCTGTTGTTTCTTATTTAAATGGCACCAACATATTCTGCAGTATAACGACGCAGAGGGGTCACCCCGATCCCAGGAGCTTACGCTCTAAAGGCGAGGTCACCCCAATCCCAGGAGCTTACGCTCTGAAGGCGAGGTCACCCCGATCCCAGGAGCTTACGCTCTAAAGGCGAGGTCACCCCCCGATCCCAGGAGCTTACACTCTAAAGGCGAGGTCACCCCCCTATCCCAGGAGCTTACACTCTAAAGGCGAAGTTACCCTGATCCCAGGAGCTTACACTCTAAAGGCGAGGTCACCCCGATCCCAGGAGCTTACACTCTAAAGGTGAGATCCTTCCGGTCCCAGGAGCTTACACTCTAAAGACGTTGATGAATGATATAAAACACGATACAGCGTTTAGTGATAACAAAAAACTTAAACAATAATAAACAATTCTAAAAATTAATAGTGAGAAATAAACAACAATAATAAGGAAGCAAAATAATAGGTGTAATAATAATGATGATAAACAATAATAATTATTAACAATAAACAACTCCTAATAACAATAAGGAAGAAAAATAATATTAAAGAGCTGGGAGTGGGATTTTTGAACTGGGGGTACGGCTCTAAATCAAGCGATGTTATTAACCCATTCACCCACCCAAACACAAAACAGCAAACCGTGGACCGATCTCCACCTGTCATCATATCATTTCAAATGTGAAGCTTTGAAAATAAATCAATCGTACAAAAAAAAAACGACTATTGTCAGTGGTCGACAAATCACCAAAAAATCTACTCGCCGAACAAAAAAATCTACTCGCCACCTAGTACCACACGTGTGCTGCTTGGGCCAATAGGAGCTCGCCACGATGTTAAATCCACTCGCCCGGGGCGTGCAACTGTATAGGTTTATCAAACACTTACTATTGTACTAAATAAAAAATAAATCCGTTATCACTTATCCGCACAAAACCAAACGCGGCTTTCGGTTCTACAAAGCGGTGTGAACATTTTTCAAGGGAACGTTTAAAAAAAATGATAATACTGAACTCGGAATCCGTCATATCGCACCTTTTTTTTAACTTTTTTACGAGATGCAGTTTCTTCAACGCAGAGCCTTTCCCAGGACACGCCAAGACTTGACATAAACTGCTGGATCGAAGAGAGGAGGAGAGGAAGAGGCGGCCCGAACAAGT
The DNA here is from genome assembly GCA_036426205.1 of Ascaphus truei. Taxonomy (NCBI): domain Eukaryota; kingdom Metazoa; phylum Chordata; class Amphibia; order Anura; family Ascaphidae; genus Ascaphus; species Ascaphus truei. Next base: position 10,650,924 of record CM071586.1, read on the forward strand.
CCATAAAGTATGTTTCGTCGGCGTTCCACATTACAGCTGCAGACCAGGCAATATCCAACGTGTGTGTTTTTTTTTTTTTTATAAATCAGTTCTGTACTTTGAGAAAATACTTGTATCATTTTTTTTACAACAACTCTGAATGACATTTTTAATGTATTCTAATGTAACAAGCGTTTTTTTGTTTCCATAGCAACCATTTACAAAGTCACATCCCCTTCCTCTTCTGCAACAGGCTCTGGTACACACCATTGTTGAGCCCCGCCCTCTCTCTAGCAGTGCACCAATTGTATCAAGTGACTGCCTGGTCACATGCTCTTCCCCACAGAACGTTGCATCTTTGGTCCTCTTCGGCTGCACTGACAGCCATTTAGTGAACCCCCGAGCCGTATCTTCGCCGATCGATCACAGGAGAACGGATCGATCGGCAACTTAGCTAATTACTTATTATTGTGTGGATTGTATTGATGCGCATATTAAAGCGGACGGGGGGAGGGGAAACGGCAGCGTGGACGGTTGCTTTAACATAAACTGCTGGATCGGAGAAAGAAAGAGACGGCCCCACCAAGTCCATAAAAAGTGTGTCCCGTAGACGTTCCAAATTAAGGCCGAGCTTGTAGTAGCGGCAATGGGGAATCGACCGCGTGACGTCAGCCTTCGCCGTCCTACTGCCGATTCCTGCACTCTGGTGCAGGAGTTCAGAGACCGTGCCCGGGGGGGCGGGGCCGTGAGCAGTTCCGCCCTCATTGGCCGAACCGCTCGCGTGCCCGTGACGTCACCCCTCGATCGCTGGAAATATCCCAATCTTCTGGCTTCCAGCGGTCGCGCCCACTATGGGCACCCGCGACGGACAACATGTACGTGCTATGGCGCAGCGCAACGTCGCAGCCAGTACTATAGACTCGGCCTGAGGCTCGCACCTGGGGGTGACGCTGACGACGTCCTTCCACGGAAACTCCTCTCACACTCTGCAGTGGCAGCTGGTGTTGAATTCACTGCTTCAATGATCAATATGTCACGCATGCGCGAACCCACAAACAAGGCAAGACCCCGGTGCTGAGCTGGGAAGGTTTAGAGCCTCACACCCACCGCAGCGGAGGCGTGCCGGGAAGGCGGATAGTCAGCGTAGCCGCGTCTGGGTTGGAGAGAGAGGGTTATTCCTGCGTTCTTGACGGGGTCCTGGGTTATAGAGAGCTGCGTAGTGGAAGTCCGTAAGCCAATGGTCTGGAGTGGAAAAGACAGCGTAGTAGTGGTCCGTGAGCCTGGGTCGTGGAGTGGAGAGGTAAGCGTGGTCGAGGGTAAGCCGGGGTCAGGGCCAGAGAGGGTCCGCAAACAAGCCGGGTCGGTACACGAAGGGTCACACTGCAAGAGAATACTGGAACAAGGCAAAACAAAAACACAGGATCGGCACAAGGCTACACTTGGTTATGCTCAGCCATGCAACGGAGCACTGGCAGGGCATTTAAACAGGAAGGAAGCCAATAGCACAGGAGGCGGAGAGGGGGGGCGCGGCCCCAGCGGAGACCGGGATAGGTGCTGGAGACAAGGGGCTCAGGGCTTGACGTGCAGCTGGGGATCGTTGCCCGCCGTCACGCGTGCACGCCGCCGTACGGAGGAGGCGCGGTGCGTCCGAGGAGGCGGAGCCGAGCTCCGTGGCAGTGGCATATGAAGAGCGGGTGCGCGCACTGGAGGGGAGCGGAGGCAGCGGCAGCTGCGGTACTGCTGGTAAGAGAGGAGGGAACACGACGCAAGGGACGTGTTCCCCCCCCGATTCCTCACACAATACCAGCATCTTAATTCCTTTGCTATCCTCAACGTCTCTGAAAGATCTCCACGTGCGTCTTCCCATCAATCCAGCACTCTCCGCCAAGTCTTCTACTGTATTTCATTGTCCCCGGCTGTCCGATTCGAATTCTGCGGCCAACCTTCCATGCAAAAGGTATCGAGATCGTCCGATTCGCGTTCCACACGTTTCTTTGCCCGCCGACGCCGGAGTAAATAGCCTGGATTTCGTATTGTTCATCAATCCTTTTTTCCAAAATGGATTCCTGTCGATTGGTGGGATGTTGACGAACATGGAGGAAAAACACGAGCAAACGTCATTTTCCCAGAAGCCTTTGCTTTGACGTAGAGCAGGGGCGTGCTCAGCTCCGGTCCTCAAGACCCCCCAGCTGGCCAGGTATTGAGGATATCCCAGCTTCAGCACAGGCGGCTCAGTCGACTGAGCCTCTGATTGAGCCACCTGTGCTGAAGCAGGGGGAAGGATCCAAACAGGAAAAAGCTTGTCCACACTCACAACGATTTGCTGATTCCTGCTTTACAGTGTTATACACCACTCCTGTGGACCAATTATTGCTATTCATACTGTGTTTTTTTTTTTTTGTGGCATTGGACTCTGGGACTGAATACAGCTCAACTTTTCATGTGCTGAAGCAGGGACTGATTGAGCCACCTGTGCTTTAAGCAGAGACTGATTGAGCCACCTGTGCTGAAGCTGGGATATCCTGAACACCTGAACGGTGGGGGGGGGGGGGGGGGGGGGCGTCTTGAGGATTGGCGTTGAGCACCCATGATGCAGAACTGTTTTTTCGGTCTTACATTCTAAACCCGTTAACGTTCTTTCTGTTTCTGAGCGAGCTTTGCGCAGAGTACACTTTCGACTTTGTCATGCCAAGAAGAAAGTGCAGAAAGCGTCCGATAAAACATCGTACAACAGACGTACGTTTCCATCGCATGCGGGACGGTTCTAGAGCCTTCTTTGACCTTTTTGAGTTTTGGTCCTTTCTGTGCTCACTCTGGAAGGATCAGAACGTGCGTCGCTGAAATGTTCCCACAGATGGTCAAATAGCTTTAACGGTCCTATAAGACGGAACATCCCATCGGGCGCCAAGCACGCAAGTGACATTGCAGAGACGCCGCGCATAGGACAAAGGATCAGGAGCGCAAAATACATCCAAATAATATATAAAGGAAGAAAAAACTACAAATTGTGCACACTGTATAACATACAATAATAGTGCTGTGATATGCCTGCAGGGACAGGCAATTAGATCACCCGGGGTCAGAGGTCATGGAAGGCTGCAGGGATCCTGGTGGGTGTAGATGCCTAGTGGTGGGCACCCACAGCCAGCAGTCCAAATCCAGGTACGGACACAAGGAACTGATGGTGTACGTCTACAGTCCTCAGTACAGTCCACCAAAAACAACCTCCAAGTCTCCGGGCTCTTCTGCAGTATCCCCAAACGCGTTTCGCTCCTAGGCTTTTCCTCAGTGGTTAGTGTTAGAGACCCCGCGCAGGCTGCTTTCCATGCGTCCTGATTTTTTTTCGGAGATCTGTGGTACAGTGAATATAATTTGTTACAAAAAATGTGTAAATAATCCAACACCTGCAACTTCATCAGCAGATGCTCAGCTCGAGCCTGTGAGTAGCACCGCGCCAAATAGTTGCATTAGGGAAATCGAGGAACAATTTTGCAACTTCAGCACTTCGTCCGAGTATAACTAGTGATGTAAGAAAATCGGAAAAGTCAAATGATATATGTCCCTTTTTTTCTTTTTAGATATATTTCTTTTATTTGAATGGATATAGTCCTGCTAGTCCCACCTATCGACCCAGTAATGAACTATTTTTCATACACTCCCCCCACACACTCTCCCTACTCTCTCTCCCCCACACAGTCCCCCCTCTCTCTACCCCCCACGCACTTTCCCCACTCTCTCCACCCACACACACACTCCCCTCTCTCCCCCATACACACACTCCCGACTCTCTCCCCCATTCACATGCTCCCCCCCACTCACACACTCCCCCCTCTCTCCCCACACACACTCCTCCTCCCTTTCTCCCCCCACACACTCTGCCACCTCTCTCTCCCCCCACACACACACTCTGCCACCTCTCTCTCCCCCACACACACTCGCCCTCTCTCTCCTCTCTCACACACACACTCCCCCCTCTCTCCCACACACACACTCTGCCACCTCTCTCTCCCCCACACACACTCGACCTCTCTCTCCTCTCACACACACTCCCCCCCTCTCTGCCCCACACACACAGTCCCGCCTCTCCCCCACTCACATGCTCCCCCCCACTCACACTCCCCCCTCTCCCACCACACTCCTCCCTCTCTCTCTCCCCCACACACACACTCCCGCCTCTCTTCCCCCACTCACATGTTTCCCTCCACTCACATGCTCCCCCCTCCCCCCCACACAAATACACGCTCCCTTTCTCCCCCCACACTCCCCCCTTTCTCCCCCCCACACACACTCCCCCTCTCCCCACACACTCCCACCTTCCTCCCTGTCACGGTAGCTTATGACAGGCTGTAATTTACACCAAAACTATATATAAATATATATATACCTGGGTTTGAACTGGGACGAGACTTAGATATAACAAATTGTATTTATTCCTTAAGATAGGTGAACACAACAGATATGTACAAATAACAGCAAAATATAGACACTTACTTAAAGATTAGGACAGAAAGCCGTCAGGATTACAGACTGGGCCATTTCTTCCATACTTCAGCTGACATCACAGCAAGACAGGCAAAGTTATGAGCACATGCAGGACATGGAAACATGAAGCCTTTGCATGCAGGCATCAAGACATTTGCATCAAGACAATGAAGACCATGGGTAAAAGGTGGTTCTGACTTATATATCATTTTAACCCCCTCTTCCCCAGTTACGGCGCCGTGCCGTCTAGCAAAAGTCCCTTTGAAGCTTTTGAAGCTGACTGGGGACTTCCATTGTTCAGTGTGAAATGTTACACTTAACTGGTTAGTTCCTTTGGTCAGTTGGGCCAAGCATAAGCAATTAGCAATTTAGCCTTTGATGACCAGGCAATGTAAATTCTAGCCTTTCCTGCTCATTATCATAACAGGGGGGTGGCAGTTTCTCAGAACTCAACCAAAATTTCATATTTGCTGCAAATCACTTCCTAACTTCCGTTCCGTATTACATAAAGGCAGGTGAGCTTATTAATACATTCCGTCACACCTGGCGCTCGCAGAGAGACCAAACATTACAGATTACACTCAAGGCAGGGAGATTTAACAGAAACATTAGGGGGGAGGGGGCTTTACACAGATTACACTCAAGGCAGGGAGATACAGGGGATGTACTGTACTGTATGTTATTTATTGCAATGCTTCAATGTGTGTACAGTATAATGTTTTTTACAATTAGATAGATGTAATCCTTGGTATTGTAAGGGTTAGCTTTGGTTTTAAATTTTGTTTTCTGGTTGGTACTTATATATTGATTTTTGTTTACTTGATTGGTTAAAATAGTTGACTTGTTTGGAGTACAGTATTTGTATTTAGCTTGCAATGATATTGTTCACATTCATTTGCAGAATGTATATGGTGCATAGATTTTATGCATCATTTATACAATGTAAATGCAATGTATTGATTGGAATGTGAGGTGTTTCATTGGCATTTGATGATTTAGATTGTAAGATCAGTTAGGATTATTAAAGGAAATTCATTGTAATGTAGTGTGTCTGTATGGAGAAGTGTTATTTGTGGCAGTATGGTTTTGTTTACCCTTCTACATTTTATTGTATATTGGTTCATCATGTGTGTGTATATCTGTATATATATATATATGTATGGAATGGTTGTTATATATCTACTGTATATATATATATATATATATATATATATGGATTGTTTTGTTATATAGGGATTGTTATATATGTATATATTAATATTTATAGGGATTGTTGTTTATTATATACTGTATATATATCTATATCTATTTATATATATATATTACCTTATAATTTATTTATTTCTGTATTTTTTGTTATTTAGATTTATTTAATGTGGGGCTGCTGTGCTGATTTTTTTTATTGTGGGTAGCGGGGGTGTGAAGGGGGTATTGGCCCTTGGTGTGAGTTTAGGACTTGCGGGGGGGTTGCGGGTGCACTTACCACCCCTTCACCCCGTAGCAGTTAATACCAAGCTACGGTCGTGAAGGGGTTAAGTGCACCCGCTAACCCCCCGCAAGCCCTAAACAACCACCGTTGGGGCTAATACCCCCTTCACCCACCCCCACTACCCACAATAAAAAAAATTCACACACAGCAGCAGCAGCACAATTAATAAATAAATCTAAATAAATAAATAAATACATGAATAGAAATAAATACATTTAAAATACATTTTTATTCATAGTGTAGATGTGCAGGGGGTCTCCGGAGCTGAACCGCTTTGGTTTTAGGTCTGGGGACCTCCTGCTCCCCGAGATACAGGCCCCTTTAGGGCCAGTGTTGTCTGTCCTTTAACCAGTTTTCAATCCAGGTGCATATATTTTTATTGAGTCCTATTTGCTTTATTTTGTACACCAACCTCTTGTGTGGAACCGTATCAAAAGCCTTTGCAAAATCTAAGTAGACCACATCAACTGCATTACCTTGGTCTAAATTCCTACTTCCCTCCTCAAAGAAACAAATAAGGTTAGTTTGGCATGATCTATCCTTCATAAATCCATGCTGACTATTACTAATGATTTTGTTTTCCATTAGGTATTCCTGAATATTATCCCATATTAAACCTTCAAGTAGTTTCCCCACTATTGAAGTCAGGCTTACAGGTATGTAATTCCCCGGCTGTGCTCTGGTTCCCTTTTTAAATATTGGCACCACATCTGCTTTACGCCAATCTTCTGGTACTGAATAGAAGTGAGAATAGGTGCACAACTACAAACAATACACAACGTGGAGTGATAATCAGTGATAAATGTATAAATCAATACATGACCTCTTAGGTACTGAACAAGTGGAGTGTCTGCAGCTGTGATACCAGGGATGGCTCAAAACACCCCCTACAAGTTTAGATAAATACACAAAAAACACAGCGCACAACGCTCATAGTGTATTAAAAGATATATTAAAAATAACCAACAAATAAGGGTAAGTATTGTGCGTACATCAAAACAAAATTAAACAGGCATGTCAAGGGTTAATGTTACCCATGCACCAGACAGAACGCCAAATCGGATGTCATCAGCGATGGTTTAAGCAGTTCCCCTTCTCTCGGTCCCACATCAGATCAAGTAGAACCTGGATAGTCCCACTCGCAAGGTTAGAATGTCCAACAGACTCGTGATGTACACGAGTGGTGTCACGAAATCGGTTAAGTTCATAGACTGGCTGGATACACGCTTCTCAGCGCACTGGTCTGGCACTTCCGGGTTTATGACGTCACTGGGGAGCGACACTGCAACTCGAGTCGTGATCTTTTTCTCCAGTCGCAGAGTCAGCCCGCAGTGGTGGAGTAAAGAGTCCAATGAGATACAGCAGATCGAACCTCTTTCCAACGCGTTTTGAAACCTTACGGTCTCTTCATCAGGGAATAATAAATGGTAATTCCACGTAGCATTGAAATACCCCACGCTTACCTCTGATTGGCCCATCAATCAGATGTTCCAGCCAATACAGAGAAAGCGGGGAGGAGTCAATGACTGCATATATTACAACAAAAATGGTTGCTACAGGCAACAATTGACAACAATACAAACTTTAATGAAACAGACAGTAATGCAATAATACAAATACGAAAAACGGCTCTAAAATAAAGAGAAAAAGAGTTAGAGTAATGCACATAAAATTAGAGACGCCTGCTGACTCAGCTAAGCACGAATTGCAAACAAACAATTAGATCTTGAAAAAAAAGCACGAAGCATGTAGTATTAAAAAATAAATAAATTAAAAAGGACAAAAAACAAATAGGCACCAAGAAGGAGCAAATAAGTAGCATAGAATTTAACCCTAAACTCAGTCAAAGGATCATGATGATAAAGACAAATGATCAATAGAGGGACCAGATGTCAATGTCCTCATTTAGACACCCCGGATACAAAGTCCTCAACTTATGTATCCAGAAGGTCTCTTGGACAGATAGCTCCTTAACCCCATCGCCACCCCTTCTATTTCTAGGGACATGTTTGATGCCTTTAAAGAGCAAAGAGGAGGGATCTCCATTATGGTGCAGAGCATAGTGTTTAGAGAGACTATGTTTAATAAAACCAATTTTAATGTTACGTATATGTTCTTGGATGCGCACCTTCAAAGGACGCTTAGTGCGCCCCACATAATGTAGGCCACAGGGACATTCTATTAAATAAACAATATGGTCTGAATTACAGTAAATGAAGTCAGAGACCTCAAAGACTTCTCCTGTTGATTTGCACATGAATGTTTTTTTTATAACTTGTATTTTATTATACATAGATGCATGATATACATAAAAAACACATCAGGTGCACATATAGCACATAATATACAATAACATAATCATAACAAGCTCACATGGTTTTTCGAGCCCTACTTAACCTCGTGAGTGTGAATCGTCATTTGTATTGTAGGGGACTGGGGTAAATGATAATTGTTATAAAAGGGGGGGGGGGGAAAAGGGGGGGGGAGGCAAAGGAAGGGGCGGGGGGAAGGAAAGAGGGAAGGGGGATCCGAGGGTAAGGACACATCCGCCTCCAGGAAACACCGAGGCGGCACGAAGGCTGTGTATCTGCTAACAAGGCCTTTCGGTAGTATAAATGATTGGGCATAAGGAGAGTGAGGCTCTCTCGGCGTGGGGTTGGTTTTTATGCCCCCGAAGGAGAACGCATTTATTACTATTATAGCCAAATTGTGTTACGCTCTACCCCGGGGATGTCTGTTTGGGCAAGCCAAGGAGCCCAGACTTTTAGATAATTGTCGCCAGTGTCGTTAACTAAGCTCGTTAACGTTTCCATCTGGCAGATAAACCAAATACGATTCCGAATCTTTGGGATAATTGGGATATCGGGGCGTTTCCATAATTCTGCGATCTCGCACCGCGTAGCTAGAGCAAAATGTGCAATTAGTTTATTGTTTGACTTTGATAAGCCCTTTATGGGTCTGTTCATAAGAAACAGCCAAGGGTCTGGGGGAATAGTGAGATCGAATATTCTCCGGATCCAATTTCTGATCTTTTCCCATATCGGGGATATCTGCGGGAAAAGACCACAGCATATGTAACAGGTCAGCTGTTCCTCCACATTGTTTAGGACACAGTGGGGAGGACCCTGGTATAAAATTAGATAGTTGAGTGGGGTGAGGTACCATCTCATTATAACTTTATATGCGTTCTCCTTCAGTGTGGTGCATATCGAACTTTTTGCGGCTCCCAAGAATATAGTATTCCACTCTTCGTCGTCTAGGTTCTCCCCTAGGTCTCTCTCCCATTGGATACGGAATGAAGGTGATTGTTGCTTTGAAGCTGCAGGCATGATTACCTCTCCACATATCGTAGATATGAGTCCCTTAGTGTCGGTTTCTGCCCGACAGAGCTTTTCAAAATTCGTCAATGGGGGGTATGGGGCGAATTTATTATAGAATGATCTGAGCTGGAGGTATTTATGGAATTCAGCGTGGGGAATGTCTTTTTCAAGTCTGAGATGGTCAAAAGATTTAATTTTTAGATCATAGCCCTCCAGATCTTTGGGTCTAGCATAGCCTTTTTGTTTCCAAATTGAGTGATTATGACCAATAAGACCCGGTGCAAAGCTAGGATTATTCCAAATGGGTGACATCAGAGAACTTGCTGAGGTGAGTGAGTTTTTTAATCTTGATGCTTCCCAAACAGATATGGAGTTAGCCATTGAGGTGAGCGGTAAAATAGTGTTTTTCCTTGATGTTTTAGGTAGCCAAATCAAATTGTTAAGCTCTAAAGGAGAGCAGGCCGCATGTTCGAGCTCTACCCATCTTTTTAATTTGGGGTCGGAATGCCATTGTATGATCTGGCTTAATTGAGCCGCTTTAAAATATGACAACAGGCAGGGTACCGCTAGGCCACCAGCTAAGGTAGGTCTCTTCATAGTTAATTTATTTACTCTCGGTTTTTTACCTCCCCAGATAAAATTAGATATTCCAGACTGAAGTGAGAGTATGTCCTTCAGTTTGAGTGGCACAGGTAATGTCTGGAAGAGGTATAGGATACGGGGAAGTAGATTCATTTTAACGTTGTGAATCCTTCCAATCCAAGAAATCTTCTTGGAAGACCATCTGATTAGGTCTTGTTTTAGAGTCCAAATCAGTTTGGGATAATTTGCTTTATAGATGCTTTTTGCATCTTTGGTGATATGGACCCCCAAATATTTTATTGAGTTCTTTTGCCAGTTAAAATTGAAATTTAGTTTCAGTAATTTCTCTGTATGTCTAGGGAGGTTGATATTCAGAGCTTCAGATTTGGATTGGTTAATCTTGAAACCTGAGACCTTGGAGAATTTATCTAGTTGGTCGAACAGGTTAGGTAATGAAGTGAGGGGTTTGGAGATGATTAATAGGATATCATCAGCGTACAGGGCCACTTTATGTGATTGGGAGTAAACGTTTAACCCTGAGATATCCGGACTATCTCGGATTCGTGCCGCGAGGGGTTCAATACATAGGGCAAACAGGAGGGGAGATAAAGGGCATCCCTGTCTTGTGCCACTCTGGATTTGAAATGGGACCGAGGGGAAGCCCTGATGTAAGACCCTGGTGGATGGGCCTGAGTATAGTGACATAATCGCTCTACTCACCCGGTTTCCGAAGCCAAATGCCGCGAGCGTCTTTTTTAAGTATGGCCAGTCTATCCGATCAAAAGCTTTTTCTGCATCCAGACTTAATAGCATGCTTTGTGTGTTATTTTTGTTAGCCAATTCCAACAGATCAATAAATCGTCGGGTGTTATCCGCTGCCTGCCTCCCCTTAACAAAACCGACCTGATCTGGGTGTATTAGTCTGGGTAGGATGAGACTTAATCTATTGGCCAATAATTTAGCATATATTTTGATATCAGTATTAATTAGAGATATTGGCCTATAGCTTTTACAGTTTAGCGGATCCTTGCCAGGTTTATGTATAAGTGATATAGACGCTCGCAGCATGTCCTCAGGAATAGGGGCTCCTGCTAAGATAGCATTAAACATTTGGAGCAGCCTCGGGGCAAGTGACTCAGAAAATTTCTTATAGTAAAGCCCCGAAAAGCCATCAGGGCCAGGAGCCATTGATGGCTTAAGCTCCTTGATGGCTTGCGACACTTCTTCCAATGTGAAGTCAGCGCCCATAGCTTCTCTGTCTAGCTCTGTCAATCTCTCTAGTTTTGGGCTGGCTAAGAAATCTCTCAGTGCACTGCTCGTGTTGTTATTATGTGCAACTTTCTTTCCATCGTAAAGGGAACCATAGAATGAACCGAATTCTTCTACTATTTTTTTAGGGTTGGCCGTGGTTATACCCGATTTTAAGCGTATAGCTTGGATATTAAACTTAGATTGCCTATCCTTCAGTGCCCGAGCCAGCATCGTATCCGGCCTGTTTGCTTTTTCGTAAAACTTCTTCTTAGACCAACATAAAGAATTATCTGCCCGGGAAGTCAATAACATATTTAATTCAATTTTTGTGTCTTTCAGTTCCTGTGTCGTGATCGGGTCTGGGTTGTTCTTGTGATTTGATAACAGGGAATGTAATTTGGATTGGAGCGTCCGAATTTTGGAGTCTCTTATTCTTTTCCTCCTGGCCGTAGTGGTGATTAGTATGCCCCTTAACGTTGCTTTGTGAGCCTCCCATAATACTGTATGGGACTCCACAGAACCTGTGTTTATCTCCAAAAATTGAGCTATTTCTTGACCAATTGTATCGCATATTTCAGGTATTTTGAGGAAAGATTCATTAAGTTTCCAGTTTGCGCCTGATCGATTGGTCTGAATATTGTTGCACCTAAGCTCAATTGGTGCATGGTCAGACCATGAAATATCATGGATCTTTGTATGAGTGACCTTAGGAACCAAGTGGCACGAAACAAAGAGATAATCGATTCTGCTGTATGATGTGTGTGGGTGGGAGTAGAAAGTATAGTCCCTAGATGTAGGGTGGAGTTCCCTCCAAATATCAACTAGTTGATTGCCTTTCAAGGCACTGCGTAGGGCGTCCTGCGCTTTTTTATTATCCAAGTCGCCCCCTCCTGATCTGTCTAGGGCAGACTGTAACGTAATATTGAAATATCCAGCTATTATGATATACCCCTTGGCTACTGAGTGTAGCAAGCGGGAAAATCTGTCAAAGAACGATGCCTCTTGAACACAGGGTGCATATACAGAGGCTAATGTGATAGGCTGCTCATGGATTGTTCCAGTTATGATGATGAAGCGACCTTCCGCGTCTTTTTTGATTGTCTGGGCCACGAAAGGGATGGTATTATGAAATAAAATGGTTACTCCTCTCTTTTTGGCTGATGCTGAAGCCATGTAGAATTGGGAAAAACCCTTGTCTAGAAACCTAAGGGAGTTATTCTTACTGAAGTGTGTCTCCTGCAAGAATTACACCTCCGCCTTTTTTCTCCTGTAATCCGTAAAAGCAAGCTTTCTTTTGATCGGGCTATTAAAGCCCTTCACGTTATGTGAGATTAATGTTAACGCCATATCTTATGGTACAGGAGATGATGTATGGGGTGATCTGTATACTTACACTTGGTGCTATTCTCGTGGTGTCTTTCGAATGTGTCCATACCTGTCACACCACCACGATGAACCCGCCGGAGACAATGCATCCTGGGGAGGTGGGGGTGAGGGAGAGGGCGGGGGTAAGTAGACAATACAAGGGAAATAACGAGAGGATTAGAACGAGGATGGGATAAAACGAAAAAGGAGAGAAGAAAAAAATAAAAAATAACAAGGGAGGAACAAAATGCAAGAGCACATCTCGGGGGCCCCCGAGAGTAGCTCCTGCGCCCAGAGGGTGGGTCGTCTGGCTCCACCATAAGGATGGGCCAATCTCCAAACATGGAGGTCGACCACCCTGGGTCTTGAAAACGGGCCCTTAAATCTGGGGACCGAAAGGGGGGCCACATGTGCGAGGGAGAGTAGCTCCCCCGGCACCATTCAATATTGTGTAAAACTTTGTAACTGTGACTAAACACATGTCAATGACATTAATATAATAACATTTAATTGTGTAAATCGGTAGAACCCAAAACATATATCAAAACATATACCAAAACATATTATATGTCCCTCATATCTCCTGTCTTGCACTCCCTTATTCCAAGATGATCCTTCCATTAAGGGGATATAGCAAGATGTTACTATTGGATATGCCGGACATATTGCACGTTCAGCCTATATGTTTAATCTATCCTGCAATCCTAACATGTAACTAATAAATAACTATGCCATTGTCACTTGAAAAAGACCATCACGGTCGAAACGTTGTGTTGGCTCAATAAATGAGTTTGGATTTGCTAAATCCGTTGTGCCCTCTGTTCCTTTTTCTTTATATCTTGTATATACATATTCGTTGACTAATATAAGTATCACCTATAGCATACCTACAACGAACCTAATATCTACAATGTTTATAACTTATATTTAACTTCTATCTGCCTAACAGACTTATTTGTCCAACTCGACATCCTTATAAGCTGTCTTTAATATATTACCCTATATATGGTAGAATAAGTCACTATATGTACCTATATAGTCCAAAATCCTATTTACGGAATCATATTAATTTATGCAATAATATACATACTAATATACTTACTGGTATAATACATAATATATATATATATGTTGATGTACATAAAATTAATATGAGGTGACATGTTTAGAGTGCTTTAGTGACTTGGGGCTATTTAATAATGGGGATGTCTTTTTTATTGGGCTGAGAGGGAGAATATGGGGAAACATAAGGACCTATGCTATAGCGTTAACAGTGGAGGGTCTTGAGTAGTTGGAGGAAGAGATGTTGCTGTCCCATCTCTCCTCCAACTCTGTTCCGTCCTGGCAGAGCTGAGACGTCTGTCCTCTGTGTTGAGGACAGGCTCTTCTGACGTCACATGAGGGCGCCTGAGATCTCGCGATGACAGGGCGCCCAGCGATGACGTCACGTCTCAAGCGCGCGAAAGCCATTATGCTTCCCGCTCGAGACCGGTGAGGACCTCCGCAAGATGGCTGCCGCTCCGAAGTCGGGTGTAGGTCTGCCCCGTCCAAAAGCCCCCTCTTAGACCTCTCAGCCGTCCGATGCTCCTCAGGTAAGTCTGTGCGTGCTTCGGGAGACTCCGGAACCTTCATTGGGTATAGTTTTTCAGGTTGAAGTCAGGTTGAAGTCAGTGTAAGATGGAGGATCTTGTGGGATTTTGTGTTTTAAATTTTATTGGGATTTTGATGTTTCAGGGACTACGCCGTCTTTTGGTTTGGCGTGTGTGCGGGCAGATCCTGCTTGGCTCCAGACGGGCGCGGTGGTCGCCGAGCTCCCTGTGGATGGGCGAGGGGGGCATTGGTAAGGACTTGTAATACCCAGCCCAGTTAGGAATCCCTCTCCATCCTTGATCCTTCTTAGGGTATGTGCAACGCCATTTTTAATGGACATGAGGGCGCAAGGGAATAACCACCTATATTTGGTGTTGCTCTCCCGCATTGCTTTTGTTATAGGGGCGAATGCCTTACGTTTGGCTAGGGTGGCAGGGGCTAAGTCCTGATATATTTGGAGTTTGACTCCTTCAAATTCTAGGGAGCTGTCTTCCCTGGCAAGTCTGCAGACCGCTTCTTTTGTACGGAAGTGGTGGAAGCGGGCCACTATGTCTCTGGGGGGGTCCCCCTTTTGGGGTTTGCTGCGGAGAGCTCTATGGCACCGGTCCAGCCGGATTTCGGACTCCGGTTTGTCTGGGAAGATATACTCCAGCCAGCTGTTAGTGAAGTCCTCCGGGTCCATTATGGTTTCAGGTACCCCCCTCAGCCTTATGTTACAGCGCCTGTCACGGTTTTTCGGCGTCTTCCACCTTGTCCTCCAGCAGTCTGATTTTATCCTGCATTGTGGAGATTTGTTCAGTGTTTTGCGTGACTGCTGTGGCTGTATCATCTGCTTGCTTCTCCAGTGAATCTGTTCTTTCTCCTAGCGCATCTACCTCCTTCTTTAAAGCCCATAGTTCGGTTTTAAAGAATTTCTGCATCTGGGCACAGAATTCTTTTAAGTCCTTACGACGGACCATTTCCTCATCTCGATCGTCTTCAAGGGAGGGATCGCTGTCGGGGTCCATATTGGTTGACTGCGCGGGAAGCTCCGGTTTCTCCGGTGGGGTTACCCCCTTTCGTTTGAAATATGTGGATACTGGCTGGCTTTTCGCCCGTGTAGCTTTGCCTGCCGCCATCCTCGGAGGTTTATGTCACCGACAGTATGTTTATAGTCGTATCTCAATTGGTTTTTATTGCTTTATTTAGCATTAAAGGTGCCGATGGGAGCAGAGCTCAGTAGTCAGGGCTCCTATCTCCTCACCATCGCGCATGCGCCCATTAATGTTTTTTTATCAGGATGCAAGTACTTACACACTGAGCATTTCCCACATTTAAAGTTCCCAACAGGTTTAGTATTAAACCACTTTTTTTCAACAACAGGGTTCTCTTTGATGTTAATATCACTAGGGGACAAGATGTTTTTCAGGTTTTTTCGCTCTCCTGTATATAAATTTCGGAAACTTAGAAATGTGAGCCCCCAATATTGGGTCACTTGATAAAATAGCCCAGTGTTTTTTTAACAATTTTTTCAATTTGCATCGTCATAGAAATGAAATTAGTGATGAATGCAACATTGCATTTTCCCCTCTTGACTCTCCTGATTTTTTCGTTTTTTTAACGTCGGAATTAACATTTGACTCCTATCAAGTTGTCTCACCCTATCTAGATCACTATTTAATTTTTTCAATGAATAGCCTCTCTCCAGAAATCTAGAGGTAAGGTCATTCGCCTGTGTTTCAAAATCCTTATCAGAACTACAATTTTTTCTTAACCTATAAAACTGACCACTTGGGATATTTTGGATCCAAGTTTTTTTCTCTTCTGGTACTGAGCCTGTGGAAATGGAGTAATTGAATATTACATGCAATGGTTTGGCATGTAATTGAATATTACATGCAATGGTTTGGCTATTACTGAACTTAATTCCTTAAGAATTCTTGAATGTATGTCATCAGGGCCAGGTGCCTTATTTACTTTAATTTTAGCAAGCCGCCTGTAACAGGGATTTATCCGTTAAGAAACTTGCCACTAATCCAGCAGTGTGCTGGTTAATTGCTGGTGTGCAATTAACCAACTCCACCTGGCTGATTAGAGCGCTCTCAGAAATAGCTTGATCTGAGACAGGAAAGAGGATTCCTGAGCTCACAATTGGAGTTGATCCAGGAAAGACAGACAAGAGGATTTCGTTGGTGGACCCTGGACTGACCAGAGGACAGATGTATTGAGCTGCAAAGACACTGCAGGCTGACAGCAAGACAAAGGGGAGCAGACTATACGTGGACACACATTGCCTTAGCACACAAAGGTGCTCACCTAGGGAGCAGAGAGGCTTCCCCTACAGCTACAAGAAACAGATAAGACCTTCTTATGGGACTGTTATATATCTGTATATTTGTTTATATAATTGGGGCTGGTAAATAGCTTATTTAGAGAGGGCTGGACTACATGTGTAGATATTCTCCAAAACTGAGCTGGTTTTTCTTTGGCTTATTTTGAATCTTCTGTTGTGTTAAAGGGACAGGCGCAATAAAGCCTAATTTTAGTTTCACTTTAAACGGTCTCCATTGTGTACCTCTGAACACGTCTCTTACATCGCCTATGAACTTCTTCCTCAGTTAACCAATGGCTCATTAATATGGAGGTTGTGGCTTCCTCCTGCTGCACTACTATTGAAATAAGATTCTTCCCTAGTAAACACAGAGGCAAAGAACTTGCTATCTAATCTGCTTTCTAATTGCATGGCCTTGGTCTACCTTCCCATTCCAAGACTGGACTCTTTTGCTATAATGCTAGCTTTAGCAACAGGAGTGTATGTCTAGTTGATTTCTGGAATAATCTAAGTGAGTCAAATGCAGTATATTATTATATATGTACTGTATGTTGTATCAAGCATAGTATTTGGGTCTCTTTTGTATTCTTGTATGCAGCATATCATGTACATGGCAAACAAGATAGATACTATATGTGAATTGTGTAATATCTTGATGCTCTTTTTATGTTTAGTAACTGGACAGGACCATCTTTTGGCAATATACTTCAATGTTTCTAATTCTATTATATTGTGCTTTTTGCACAGTATGTGGTGAACTTTAACAATTTATCATTCTGACCGTTGTATCATTTAAAACATTTTATAGTCACTTATATGGAGTCTAGTGGGCAGAAGGCCGACCCAGTGTTTTTTTGTTGCAGGGCAGATCTCCCACTGTGGGACCCGATAGGGTTACACAATGATAGCTTGCATGTCACATCACCCTGCACACTTCCGGTGGATCCGATTTTGGTGCCCATGCTGGCCTATTTAAATGTGTGTTTGTATGTCACTTGTACCTGATGGAAGGTACAGTTAGGACCTGAAACGACGCCTGTTTCTGCCACCTTCAGCCATAAAACATTTGAAATCTTTCCATCAAGATGCTGTAAGTAGCTTTTGTACTACCTATTTTTTCTCCATTGCTTTAAAGAAGCAATCAGTGGCGCACGCGCGCACACACACCATTTCCTGTGACAACTTCCTCTTCCAGCCTTTGTGTAGTAGGGCGCTCCACTTCCTCACACTCAATCCTCAAAGAGGGAACCATTAAAAAAAACCACTATCTTATCAGTAAGGATTAGTAGACCTCGATAGCTTATTTTTGGAGTTCGTCCTAGTTTTCTGGGGGGAAGAGCGCTCTGTAAACCCGCTGTTGATGAGGACCACGTATGCTCCAGTTACTGACTGGCTTTCTCACATAGTCGAGTACACACCACGACATTGAACTTTTATTTAAAAAAAAAAAAAGTTACTGGGTTACTCCAAGGAATAAAAATAGCCATATTAAAACAAACAAGAAAGTCTCAGGACACTCCCTAGTGAAATTTTATTGAAATGAATATTCTGCAATGACCCTGATGAAGTCCAAAATGTTGGCCAGACACTATGAAGAAAATACATTTGAACAAAATTGAAAGTACCTTAGTGGGCTTTTGTCTTGGCTTGCAAAATATTGCCACATTCATACCCTTATTTCACCCTCACTCAACAATAGATATTAATATTTTCTGGTCTTCTGTATTTATAGTTGTAATTATTATTACATTTATTAAGTCAATAAATGGTAAGAAAAACCACTGTAAAAGTCTACCATGCCGTATATATGAAAAGGATACGATTGTTCAGAAAATCCAAACATTTATTAGCCAAACAGATAATGGAAATATTAAAGATAAAAAGAAAATAGAACTTTCCTGCTTTGTGAAAAAAAAGTATATCAAGAAAAGCAATGTCAGTGTTATACTCATTGGTTTTGTAAAATAAAATGAATGGTGGTCCCAATGATTAACTACTACGTCTTGTTCTGTGTGTGACTTTTGTTGTGTTTATTAAGACTTGTGAGCTGAGTAAATGATTTCCCACATATGTAACAGATATATGGTTTCTCCCCAGAGTGAGTCCTGTGATGTCTAACGAGCACCGAGAGGTGGGAGAAGCGTCTCCCACAGTCAGGACATGAATACGGCTTCTCTCCAGTATGAGTTCTCTGGTGTGAAACAAGAGAAGACTTCAGGGCAAATAATTTCCCACAGTCATTGCAAGCAAACGGCTTTTCGCCGGTGTGTATCCTCTGATGTTCAACAAGAGTACAGAGACGGGCAAAAGATTTCTCACAATCGTTACATTTAAACGGCTTCTCTCCATTGTGAATTTTCTGGTGTGCAACAAGTGTTGAAAGGCAGGTGAAACATCTCCCACACTCATTGCAAGCAAATTTCTTCTCTCTCGAGTGGATTTTTTGGTGTGTAGCAAGCTGTGACTTCCATAAAAAACATTTCCCGCATTCGGAACACGAATACTTTTTCTCCTCTGTGTGAGTTCTCTTATGTGTAGTAAGGTACGATTTAACGGAGAAACATTTACCACATTCAGCGCAAGCAAAAGGTTTCTCCCCTGTGTGCACCCTCTGATGTAAAACAAGCTGTGATGGCTGAATAAAACATTTTCCACATTGGTCACAGGTGTATGGCTTGCCAAATTCCCTGCAGTTATTCTCTGCGTTCACATGCGTCGTCATTGTAGGAGTTTCTTCATTACTGCCCTCCAATGTAACAACAGGTATACTACATTCTGTTATGTTTACAAGATTCTCTTCATCGCAAGACGTTGATCCCTCTTCCAAAATTCCGGCAGCTTCTCTCTCTTGATGGATGGATTCAGACGTGGTTTTGCAGGCTTCTCCCCGAACATCTTGGAGATTACTGTTTTCCATTTTCAAATCTGGGGAGTTCAAAGGTGGGGGGTATTCATCTTCCCCATTTCTGCTCATAGGACGATCTGTTGGAAAGGATAGCAGCATGAGACAGTATATATTTACCCAAGACCTATGCTTTAACATCGGAATCATTACGGCAATGTGTGAATAATTGGATAGTAGCATAAGAAAATTAGGCTATTTTTGCATACATATTTAGATACCCGCGTATTGTTGGAGCAATAACTGATGCTACATTTGTACATATCAGACATCCAATATCACAAGCAAACAAAGTCTCTCAACAGTTCATATCCTGCAGCAGGACACACAAAACTATATTGCTGTGTGAATTTTTATATATAATATCACAGGGCAATTAATATTGCAGTTTAGTTGTGTCATAATATTGCAGCGTTGACAGTGTTTCACCCAACCTCCTGTTATATTTGAAAAGAATAATACACATTTATATTTGATGACTTGATTTGCACGTGTAGGCTTTTATTAATTGTAGGAACATTAAATGTTGAGTTTTAATAATTAAGATTTAATTAACTATTGGGGTATGTTTCTATGAGTTGATAGGCAGACCCCTTCCTTAATTGTTATTCAATTGCATGTGATCATAGTACTTAAGACAGACTATCTAGGCTGTGAAGCCATATGGCTGTGTAACATCAAAGTGTCACATCTAACGTGTGTGGCAGAGTTAATTTTGGAGTCGAAATTGGAGGTGAAGATTGGAGGAAGATCGGGACTCTGCACAACAACTTTGCAACTGTGAGAACTTAACTTTCGAAATGCTGTGATTCTTTGTACTCTTCCTGTCCACCAATACCTGGGAAGTCTCTCCTCCTGCATCTCACTATGCCCTCCCTATTGCTTTTTCTGTTTACTGTTTCCTCACTCCTTTGTGAAAGTCTCTGTTCTCTCCAACTTCCCCACTGCACCATTATTTATACACCTCTCTCCCAACAACTTTTTACCCCTCAATAAAAAAACACCCACAAATCCTCTATTCACACCCTCTATCTACTCCTTCCTGCTGCTGGGGATCTCCCCTAAGCCTGAACCTAGACATACACACCTGATCTCACTCATGCCTCCCTGCCACCTCTTCCCCTGTAAATTGTGTTAACCCTATCATTTTAATACTGATTAACCTTAAAACTCGCCCCACAAATAAAGCATTCCAATAGCCTGCACTCATGGTTACTGTCCCTCACTCAGTCACTCTACCACCCATTGTGGCCAAGCACTGCCATCTACTGCACTTATTCCCTCATCGGCTGTCTCTGTAAGTTCCCCATAAAACTTCTTAGATAGTAAGCTCTTCGGGGCAGGGATTTCCTTTCCTATTGTCTGATTTTGCTGCAATTATTGTATTATTATAATTCCCTGTACTATAATCTTTGTGAAGCGCTGAGTACACTTTTGGCGCTATATAAATAAAGACATACAATATAATAGCCCCGGTGTGCACCATTAATTGTTCGTATTGCTAGAGATGGGTTAGTAACACAACCCTATCTCTATTTGGAATTTTTTTTTTTAATTCAGCACATAGGATGCACCCAGTGCCACGCTAGGCACTTGCGGGCGACAATCATATGTACAATATGTTTCACATACAAACTTCAGTGAGCGGTATATTCTCCTGTATATCACAAGCACGCTGCCTAGGTATCACATTTGACTCCTCCCTCACATTTACAATGTTGCTAAAAACCTGTCGATTTTTTTTCCTCAGTAACATTGCAAAGATACGCACTTTCCTCTGCCGCTCTACTGCTAAAACTCAAACACATGCCCTTATTCTCTCCCATCTCGAGTACTGTAAACACCTGCTGTCCGGCCTTCCTGCCTCTCGTCCGTCTCCCTTACAATTATCCTAAACGCTGCTGCTAGAATCTCTTCACTCTCCTAAATCTGTCTCGACGCCTCTCCTCTTGAAATCCCTCTCCTGGCTTCAGTTTAAATCCCTTATTATTTACAAAATACTCTCATTTAAGGCAACAAACTCCTCTGCCCCATCTTATATTGCAACCCTAATTGTGTGCTATACAGGCATACCCCGGTTTAAGGACACTCACTTTAAGTACACTCGCGAGTAAGGACATATCGCCCAACAGGCAAACGACAGCTCGCGCATGCGCCTGTCAGCACATCCTGAACTGCAATACCGACTCCCTGCCTGTACTGAAGCTGTGCTGTGTTCATATAAGAACGCATTTAATTAGGTAATTTTAAATAAATTCAGCTACTGGAAAATACACCCTTGTGAGACAAATTAATTTGAGTACAGCTATATCCCACTCGCTGTAGCTAACTTGGCTAAGTCAGAAATGGCCATTCTCCCACAGACTAGTAATAATCACTTGTAATGAGATAGTGTTGTATTTAGTTACAAATGTGCTCCCAACCACGACAAACACGTAAAATACATAGAAATATAAACACTAGACCTTAACGTGTGCTAAGATAAAAAGACTGCCATTGCATTAAAGTGAAGCAAAAACGTTGCTTAGAGGGCTGGGAGTTGCTGTGTTAATACACAGCTTGTTATTACTGATCCTCAGTGTGGCGTGGAACTGATGCAAACTGCCACTGATTTGGCAGTGCATATAAGGACTAATGCTGTTAATGTTAATGAGATATTAACTCATCAGGGGAGAAGGAGTGGCTCAGTGAGTAAAGACACTGACTGACTCCTGAGATTGCTGCAGGGGAGCCTGGTTGAATTCCCGGTGTCGGCTCCTTGTGACCTTGGGCAAATCACTTTATCTCCCTGTGCCTCAGGCACCAAAAAAACATAGATTGTAAGCTCCACGGGGCAGGGACCTGCGCCTGCAAAAATGTCTCTGTAAAGCGCTGCATACAATTAGCAGCACTATACAAGAACATGCTGCTATTATTATTGTTATCACCAAACCAAGAATATACCAAATCTGACCCTATGAGGAGAAATAAATACAGCACAGCTATCTGTCAATAACTGTAGGCTCTAGGGAGCCTTTTCCCTCCCGATTCCAAATTTCTTGGCTGAGTACTCTACACGTGGTGGCACCTCCCCCCAGAGCTCACTCCTCCTCAGCTTTTTAACTTGGGAGGTCTTTTCACTTTGCTGCAAGAACAGGACTGTAAACAGGGGACTTGTCCCTGTTTAAAAATGTGCCTCTAATCCAGCAGTGTGGTGGTTAACTGCTGGTAGTCAATTAACCAACACCACCTGGCTGATTAGAGGTTTGTTAGAAAAGCCTGCCTTTGAGACAGGAAGAAAGATTCCTGAGTCTCACAATTGGGGGGACTGACCAGAGGAACGGCTGTCTTGAGCTGCAGAAGGACTGGACTGTATGCTGATAGCAAGACAAGGGGACCAGACTTCAAAACCTGGACAGACATTGCTGTAGCACACAAAGGTATTTACCCAAGAGAGCAGAGAGGATTTCCCCTACAGCTACCAGAGAGACAGATAAGACTTTACTTTCTAAGACTGTTGTATATCTGCACATATCAAAATATATGTTTGGGGCTGGGAGACATGCTAATCTAAAGGGAGTTGTGGACTGCATAAGTTTAACTAGAAATATTCCCAAGTGGAACAGAAGCTTTATTTGACCCCTTATTTGCATACGTTTGATTTTCTTGTGTTAAAGAAGCAGGCGCAATAAAAGCCTTATTTATTTTCACCCTAAAACCAGTCTATTGCGTACCTCTGAACACGTCTCTTACAAGGACCTACTATGGTTCTTTCCCCTCATACAGAGGTAAAGGGAAGGGTTCACAGTGTAGTGTAGGACCTGCATTTTTGGTTATACCTTGCCATTTGGTATGCAGGCTTACGACGCTTTGGCCAAAGGGTTTAACCAAATAACCAAGTAATTATTATTATTATTGAAGTATTTCAACTTTATACTTATTACCATATATGGTTTGTCAATTGGATGTAGCATTGGGCACCCCTGTTTTTTGTTGAGTACTCTACACAGCCAGGCGCAGACCAATAGAGAACAGTAAGCAGGTGGCCCCTGATATCGTTCGGAGTAGGTTTTGATGTTATGTTTTTTTTGTATCCCGATTTGGCCCTGTAAATAAACCCTGTTCAATTAACCTTAAAGTTTCCTGGACTTTAATACGGGACAAAAGACCCTGAAGCGTGACTGCGATATCACAACATGAAATTTTTTTTTATAATAATTGAGTACAATTTTCATAGTTAAACTCCCATGCCCTCTTCTACTGTAATACAGGATGACTGCAGAATATACTCGTGTCTTTTCCGGCTCTGACCCTTTTTTTCCCCCCCCTGCTCATAACACAGATCTCGCATCGGTTATTGTAACTTTAAATTCCGAACACAGTCAAATCAAGTTTAACTTGAGCTTCTGTTGGCTGGAATCCCCATAGGTGTGATGGAGAGGCATAAGCAATCCCCTTATAATAAAGATGAAGCCCCCCGGCCTGATGCCTCATCTGCCACATCGAATACATTCACTGTTGGGTGCAAACTCAAGTAGGTAACATCCAGCGATTATAGCATTTCTTAGATACTATACTATGTATGTGGGTTGAACAGGGAGGGAGGTAGGAGCTCCCTAAGCTCAAGGAAGCTGCTCAACATGGAACCTGGCATGGGCACATGAAGACGACCCAGGATGGTGGCAGGCGTCCGGGAGAGCATACTGGAGCTGCCCGTGTTAAGACCCCAGTTTAGCTACCAACCGGGTAGAAGTGCAGGAGGGAATTGTTTTGCGGTGTATTGTGCTAGCTGACCGCTCTGGTGGCATTTCAAGTTTCTGGGTTTGATCCCCAGCAAGGCAATGTACCAAATATACTTTTGTAAAATAAGCTTTTTTTTTTTTTGTGGGTGCAAAACACTCGGCTTGACCGTTTGGTGTATGTTCTAGAGGCTGTGTCTCCCTGGATCAAATCCCAGCAAGGCAAATTGATTTTTTACATTTTTTATAATTCCCCTCTCTCTGCATTTTGGTTCATTTTTTGGGCCACAAATCCTGATTGTGTTCTGGGGACCCTAGGTGTCTCTGGTTTTGTCCACGACCTCCTCTGCATCCAGAGGCCGTGAAGAATATAACTTGTGGTGAGCAGATATATTTAATGGGAATAAGTGGGGAACCCTAGCAGGTAAGCACTACCTTCTTGGGGTACTCATCGGTGGAGTGCCACGCTACCATCTTAGAGGTTATAGGCTAGGATGTTTGTCGTTTTTGGGGCTCAAAGTCATGGCATACTGCGTCAACCAACTTCTCTATTAGAATGAGAGCAGGTTTTAATTTACCGAGTGATTTGAAGATCTGGTGGCCCTCCATCATGACGTCCTTGTATATCTCCTTGTGTCCTTCCAAATATTCCCACTCCTCCATGGAGAAATAGACGGCAACATCATCACACTGTATAGGTACCTGTAACACAAGGAATCCCCCACTCAGTATCCAGATATAACAATTGGTTGAGTAAGAATCTTTTACTTATGGAAATCCAGGTGAGCAAGGGAGAGGAAAATACATACAGATACATGGAAAAAAGTTTGCTCAACCAAAAGGCAAAAAGAAGACATACAAATGGTAAACCATCCAGTAGCCCTCACCTTTCCAGTTAGCAGGTGAATGATCTTGTTGGTGTGTTCCAGGACCTTCTCAGACATCAGCTTCTTGTCATAGTTTCCTTCGTGTTTAAGTGAGAACGCTGAATGCATCATGATGGAACTCTTGATGAGGTCTTCTGGGGCATAAGGACTATTCTTGCATGCAGCATCGTTGTCATGCTTCTTCACAATGATATAGTCCTACAGAGAGACAGTGTAAGGGATATATTGCGACATGTCCCTTTGAAGAAAGGACGACAGTTCCATATTCAAGTAACTTGCTTCGGTGGCCTTCACACCAATTCTGTCTATTGAATCACTGAATTCACTGCACCAAACTCACTGACCACTCACTAAATACCCCTTCTGTTGTCTCATCTGCCACTCTCTCACTGTAAGCGGTCACATTTTTTGGGGGAGCACAAAAAGATTGGCTCCTAGAAAGTGAAACATAACATTGTTACAACAAACCCCATAGCTCCATCTCTCTGCTGTGTCTGGAACAAGGGGCCCCGTCTACCAAGGCATCCAGCCCTCTTCGGGTAAAGAACTGAAGGCCTACCACACTCGGCAGCCTGGAGTTGGGCTTCTCTCAAATGTCATGGCCCACACATTGTGGATCATTGGTATGACCTCACCTAGAGTATTGTGTTTCGTGCTGAAGACCACGCAACTAAATGCAGGGCACAGATAGCAGTAACTTACTCACACACAGACACACCAACACACCCTCTTCACACAACCACATACTTACAATACAACACACAGAAACCATTAGCAAGAAGACAAGAGTGGAGAGAAAACGTTTGCCCCAGACACCTGTCCCCGCTGCATTTTGTAGTCATCTGAATCCAAACGAATGCAATTTATCTGGTGAAGAACTAACTGTGAGTGTGTTCAATTTCTTGAGTTGAGTGGTAAAATGTTTCGGTTCAAAATATTTGGTTGGGAATTTGACATGTCCCTCACGCTCTCCCAGGTGTCTCCGGCTTTTGGTGTAGGTATCACATTTAAGTTCAGATATAACCTTGCTTATGTAATGGAGATGGGGTCTTTTTAATGATGGATGTTTTTCAATCACCTTTTCTCTGCACTCTTTTTGTTATTGTCTCGCTGTATTTTGGCGACTTTATTATTTACTGTTCATAGCTCCCTTCTGTCTGTGTCACTGTGTCACCCTGCGGGGGGAGGCTCATAGCTCCCTTCTGTCTGTGTCACTGTCACTCTGCGGGGGGAGGGGGAGGCTCATAGCTCCCTTCTGTCTGTGTCACTGTCACCCTGCGGGGGGAGGGCAGGCTCATAGCTCCCTTCTGTCTGTGTCACTGTCACTCTGCGGGGGGGAGGGGCAAACGTTCACTGAAATATGCTTCCCTCCTGTACATTTGTTGAAAAACTTTGTATTAAAAAGTTTGAATCACATCCCCCCTCTCCCTTCTATCCTCCAAACCGTACATATTAAAGTCCGTTAGTTTTTCCGGACGAGACTTATTCTGTACACCATGCACCATTTCAGTAGGCCTCTCCCCTGTACTAGGTGACATTATAGCAGCATTAACCCTCTCTTCTGCTTTTGGATGTGTGACCCAAGTCCATTATTTTGCACCTTCTGGCATTAAATTGTGGTTGTCGCACTCTTTGCCTTTCTTCCAATTGACCTAAATCATTTGTCATTTTGTTTACGCCTCCTTGCTGTGTCAACCCTGCAGCTCTTTGCGCCACCTACAGGAAGGCATACGGTACTTTCCCTGCCAGGCCATTTCTCATGCCACTTATAAAGATATTTAAAAGCACAGGTCCCCAGTACAGCTGGATCCCTGAGGCACGCCACTGGTTACCTTCCCCTCCTCGGAATGTTCTCACTTAATGACAAATCTCTGTCACCGATCCTTCAGCCAATGTCTTAGGCTGAGCCACACACCACAGCACAGCCCTCTATGGGGCAGGCCCCATTGGCGCTACCTGCCCGCTGCCTGCCTCTGACCCACCGCTACCTGCCCCTGACCCACCGCTACCTGTCCGCTGCCTGCCTCTGACCCACCGCTACCTGCCCGCTGCCTGCCTCTGACCACCGCTACCTGCCCGCTGCCTGCCTCTGACCCACCGCTACCTGCCCGCTGCCTGCCTCTGACCACCACTACCTGCCCGCTGCCTGCCTCTGACCACCGCTGCCTGCCTCTGACCACCGCTACCTGCCCGCTGCCAGCCCGCTGCCTGCCTCTGACCCACCGCTACCTGCCCGCTGCCTGCCCGCTTCCTGCCTCTGACCATTGTGATCAAAAATTCACCAGGCACTCCTGTTAGCGTCCTGTACGTTCAATAATGTAAATCTAAAACAACCAAGAAAAAAACTAACTGAATAAAAATATAATAAAAAATAATGTAGAAAAAAATATATATACAGACGGTGATAAGTTGCAGCTCACCCTTCACTGGACCTTCCTTGTTGATCCTCTATTTGTGCTGGTGTCGAGACGTCGGGGAGCGCAATACGCCGGAGAAAGCATAAAAAGGACAAAACACACAAAAATAGTGCAACTCTGTCTGAGCAGTGTTAATATACAAATGCACCTCTAAGTGTGTGTGATTCCACAGGTGATGGGACACAATGAGTCCCACACAATAGGAATATTGCAAATACCCAGACCCCTAAACCTGGGGGTACTCAGATCAATACACGCACAAAACTGCAGAAAGCTAATACTAGTCTGCTGTCATGCTCACATAAACACACATACAAATACACTAGGCCACGTCAGCTGGATTTGCCGGAAATGGCACTGATGTCATTGTCATGCAGAAATCGCACACATGATAAGCAATGGAAACTTACAAGAAGCCCCATGCATGGGCATTGTGTGTAACACACAGAGTGGTGTCCGGTGGTGGGATGTGGGGAACCAGAGGGTGGCTTGCTCCTGCAGAGGCTTCGCTGCGCCGGCGGCTCCTCCGCTGTCAGACACCGCAGGGCTTCCGGGTTCTCCTCCTCCTCCTCCCACAGCCTGGAAACCTCACGTGATGGCTCCCAGTCTCGAACCCGACAGCTCCCAGCTACGCGGAAGTGTCCACGCGTCGAGCCCTGATTCCTGCCATTCCCTGCACATTCAGTTGAAGAGGTCTAGTGTATTTGTATGTGTGTTTATGTGAGTCACTGCATGACAGCAGACTTGTGTAGCCCTCTTTCCTGCTGACTAGACAGGCTACTGATGCTGTATATACCTGCTGGCTCACCGAGATCTGAGCCTCCGCTAACTGGGAGCAACAATAAGTAAGTTGGTAAATAATAAATGGCAGCGCCTCCACTTGCCCAGGATCCCCAATATGTGAGATTCCCCTGGACAAGAACAATAACAACAACCCACAAATATATGTAACCGTTTACTATATATACATACATACATACATACATACATACATACATACAGTTAGGTCCGGAAATAATTGGACACTGATACAAGTTTTGTTATTTCGCTGTGTACCCAAATAAATTCAAGTTACAGTTAAATAATGAATATGGGCTTAAAGTGCAGTCTATCAGCTTTAGTTTGAGGGCATTCCCATCCAAATTGGAGGAAGGGTTTAGGGATTACATCTCTTTAATATTGTCACGGTAGCTTGTGACAGGCTGTAATTTACACCAAAATTATATATAAATATATATACCTGGGTTTGAACTGGGACGAGACTTAGATATAACAAATTGTATTTATTCCTTAGGATAGGTGAACACAACAGATATGTATAAATAACAGCAAAATATAGACACTGACTTAAAGATTAGGACAGAAGGCCATCAGGATACAGACTGGGCCACTTCTCCCATATATCAGTTGACATCACAGCAAGACAGGCAGGTCATACAGCAAAACCTGCATCATCCCAAGACCTTGCATAAAGACACAGGCTTGATGACATGCAGACATGAAGATCATGAAGAACATTTGCATGAAGAACAATGGGTAAAGGGTGGCTTTGACTTGTATACTATGTCAAACTCATCTCTTTAACCCTAGGTGCCGCGACGGCTAGCAAAAGTCCCTATGAAGCTTTTGAAGCTGATTTTGGACTTCCAGCTTGGGGTAGCCCCCCCATCAATAAACCCTTTGAAGCAGGGAGGACATTTGTCATGTTCACTCCTGCAGGAAACCTTGGTGTGTAAGTGTGAGTTACCACATTTACAAAAACATCCTCGTCCCTGCTCATTATCATAACGGGGGGGGGGGGGGGTTGCAGTCTTTCAGAACTCAACCAAAATGTCATATTTACTGCAAATCACTCCCTAACTTGAGTTCAGTCATACATACAGGCAGGTGAGACATATTAATACATTCCGTCACACCTGGCGCTCAAAGAAAGACCAAACATTACAGTGTAATCTGAAAATTAATAGAGATATTAATATCTGGCATTTCTTAGCGGTTAAATACACAGTGTTTAGACTCAAAAGATGGACTAAATCCCACGAATACAAATATGTAATTCTTATCATTTTCAGCCAAGGACATCTCATAATATTCTTATATTTAATAAGGACACCCATTCAGATATCCTGCTTGGGGTAGCCCCACCCTGGCCCCATCAATAAAACCTTTTGAAGCAGGCTTTTGACTTCCATTGTAAGTGTGAATTGTTACACTTAGCTATTCCTTGTGCCTGCCTCCCGCATAAACAATTAGGGCAGTTACCTTTTGCTGCTTCCTGGGTCTCGCATAACAATACCCCTTTGAAGCAGGTAAATTCTAGCATCCAGCTGCCATTCACAACTCCCTTTTGAATGCAAATTCCAGAGAGGAAGCTTGCATATCAACAGTGAATAGACTATATGAGTCACAGATTGGGTTCTGGACATTTTAAAAACTGCAAAAAGTCACTTATCAAAATATAGTCCCTTTATGACAGTTATTTTTTAATATGTGGGTATGGGGGGTCCCTGGGCTGCACCCCAAGACTCAGGGGCTGTCTTACTCGTTCCCAAATTACCATTTCAGGTAATTGTTGTTCAGCAAATGCATATAAGATTAACCCTTAAGTCCCAGTGGGGGCTATGCAGACACTGATCCAGCAACAACATTACACAGGAGAATAAGCTTTCATGTTATAACAAGGGTTAAATCAATTTCTGTGCCTCAGCCCAGTTTCACCCTTGTCTCCCCTGGCGAGGTTAGAGGGGGCCAATTGGGGGGGTAAACCCCATTACTCCCGGGCCAAACCTCACGATCGTCACAAATGTTGCCCCCTCTTTTTCAAGGGACCAAAAGTAATTAGACAATGTGACTCAAGCTGTTCATGGACAGGTGTGGGGCTATTCCTTTCGTTTTTTCTTCACCATTAAGCAGGTAAAAGGTCTGGTTGATCCCAGGTGTGGCATTCGCGATTCGGAAGCTGTTGCTGTGAACCCACAACATGAGGTCAAGAGAGCTCTCAATGCAAGTGAAACAGGACATCCTTAGGCTGCAAAAAAAGAAAACATCACAGAGAGAGAGCAGGAACATTAGGAGTGGCCAAATCAACAGTTGGTACATCTGAGAAAAAAAGAACGCACTGGTGAGCTCTGCAACACAAAAAGGCTGGACGTCACGGAAGACAACAGTGGTGGATGATCGTAGGATCCTTCCATGGTAAAGAAAACACCTCAAAATCCAGCCAAGTGAAGAACACTCTCCACGAGGTAGGCATATCATTATCCACGTCTACCATAAAGAGAAGACTTCACGAGAGCAAATACAGAGGGTTCACCATAAGGTGCAATCCATTCATAAGGCTCAAGATTAGAAAGGCCAGATTAGACTTTGACAAACAATATCTTAAAAAGCCTGCCCAGTTCTGTAACAGCATACTTTGGACAGATGAAACTAAGATCAACCGGTACCAGAATGATGGGAAGAAAAAAGTATGGAGAAGGCTTGGAACGGCTCATGATCCGAAGCATACCACATCATCTGTAAAACACGGTGGAGGCAGTGTGATGCATGGGCATGCATTACTTACAATGGCACTGGGTCACTAGTGTTTATTGATGATGTGACAGAAGACAGAAGCAGCCGGATGAATTCTGAAGTGTATAGGGATATATTGTCTGCTCAGATTCAGCCAAATTCAGCGAAGTTGATTGGACGGCGCTTCACTTTACAGATGGTCAATGACCCAAAACATACTGTGAAAGCAAGCCAGGAGTTTTTTAAGGCAAAGAAGTGGAATATTCTGCAATGGCCGAGTCAATCACCTGATCTCAATCCGATCGAGCATGCATTTCACTTGCTGAAGACAAAACTTAAGGCAGAAAGACCCACGAACAAACAACAACTGAAGACAGCTGCAGTAAAGGCCTGGCAAAGCATCACAAAGGAGGAAACCCAGCGTTTGGTGATGTCCATGCGTTCCAGACTTCAAGCAGTCATTGCCTGCAAAGGATTCTTGACAAAGTATTAAAAATTAACATTTTATTTCTGATTGTGTTAATTTGTCCAATTACATTTGAGCCCCTGAAATAAGGGGACGGTGTATGAAAATGGTTGCAATTCCTGAACATTTCATACGATATTTTTGTTCAACCCCTTGAATTAAAGCTGAAAGTCTGCACTTCTATTGCATCTCGGTTGTTTCATTTCAAATCAATTGTGGTGGCGTACAGAGCCAAAATTATGAAAATTGTGTCAGTGTCCAATTATTTCCGGACCTAACTGTGTGTGTGTGTGTGTGTGTGTGTGCCTAAGAACACATATGATATAACTAACACACATGGCAGCGCCCTGCATCTACCGCCACCGGGTGCCCCCGGCGACTCGGCCGCCCTCACAGCACTCCCTGGCGCGCGCAGAGGTAAGAAAGTGTCACCGGAACCTCAGGGCTACACTTGTATTAGTTTTCTGCAGTTTTGTGCGTGTATTGATCTGAGTACCCCCAGGTTTAGGGGTCTGGGTATTTGCAATATTCCTATTGTGTGGGACTCATTGTGTCCCATCACCTGTGGAATCACACACACTTAGAGGTGCATTTGTATGTTAACACTGATCAGACAGAGTTGCACTATTTTTGTGTGTTTTGTTCTTTTATGCTTTCACCGATGTACTGCGCTCCCCGACTTCTCGACACCAGTGCCTCTGACCATTGCCTGGTCCCTGACCACCGCTACCTGCCTGTTGCCTGCTGCCGACTTTTGCCCGTATATCAAATCCTGCTAGCCTGTTTTCAGCAACTGGACTCCAGCCCTGCAGTTGTTCCCCATGACAGAGTGAAAGGGGGGGAGGGGGGGTAAATGAAACAAACTCAAACTCCCACAACTGAAACAACCTACCTATGTAACTATGTAACCATGTATTGTATTGTTATCATAACTGGGCCCAGGACAACGCTCAATATATTACTTCCTGGTAAAATATGTTCATAAATAAATAAAAAGTAATAGTGAGAAAGGAGGGGGGGGGCATAGAGTATGTGGAGGAGAAGTTGGGGAGAAGGGGAGCATGTGGAGGAGAAGCAGGTGAGGAAGAGGGCATGTGGGGGGAAGCTGGTGAGGAAGAGGGCATGTGGGGGGAAAGCTGGTTAAAAGAGGAATATATTGGGGAGAATAAGGTGCGGTGTATGTTGTAGAGAAGATGGTGAGGAAGAGGGCATGTGGGGGGAAGCTGGTGAGGAAGAGGGCATGTGGGGGGAAGCTGGTTAAATGAGGAGTATGTTGGGGAGAATTAGGTGAGGAGTATGTTGTAGAGAAGATGGTGAGGAGCCCGGGGGCATGTTTGGGAGAAGGTGAGGAGTGGAGCATGTGGGAGAAAAGTAGATAAGGGGGGACATGTGGGGGACAAGCAGGTGCAAAGAAGAGTTGGGGAGAAGCCAGTGAGGAGGGGAGAAGCTGACGAGGACCTACATTAAATGTGTGGCCCGGTAAGCTTACCAAAACTTGTGAAATGGCCCACCTGCCAAAATATTTGCCCACCCCTGGGTTACATGGAGCAATTATGAAGGAGTTCTAGTGAGTGGTTATATGGGGGTAATAGGAGGAATTATCAGGCGTGGTTATAGGGAGCAATAGGAGGAGTTATAGGGAGCAGTTATATGGGGCAATTGGAGCAGTTATAAGGAGTGATTATATTGAGTAATAGAAAGCAATAGGTGGAGTCATGAGGAGCGGTTATATAGAGTAATAGGAGGTTATAGGGATCAGTTACATGGGGCAATAGGAGGAGTTATATGGAGAGGTAATATGGAGTAATAGGATGAGTTATAAGGAGGGGTTATTTGGGGCAATAAGAGTTCTAGGTTCATAGTGTATGGACAGAAGCAAGATAATGTGAGTTGTGTAACATTCTTTAGCCTTCATATACCGTATTACATCACCTGTCCCTTTATTCGCGGTACTCACCTGAAATTCTCTTGTAAGCAAATATTCCCAACACGGCAGTAAGCGCGAGAGCAGCAACACCAGCAATAACACCAATTATAATGTAGAGAGAACTTCTCCTCCTAGGTTCTGTTTACAAGATGGGAAATAAAGGAAAGACAATACAGAGCGAGGAACGTCAGAGAGAGGTGTGAATATGTAAGGAAAACCGATAGAAAACGGGTAATTAGGTGTTTCATATGTTTTAGAATAATATTTATGTACTATCCAAAAATTGAATCTTGGGTGTTATTTAAATGTTTTTTCTGAAAGTTATTGGGAAATACTGGCCATTAATGTACCTTCTTACATAAGATAAATAAGTCATCATTTCACTGCTGGTGTCTCTTCATGCCCCACTTAGAGCTTGTTCTGCCCTTCGTAACACTCACCCCATGGTATGATAAGAATCTCCTCCAGGCTGCTGTGATCCACGTGACAGGAGTAACTGTCACCCTCCTTGGGTGCCACCTCCACGGTGACTCGGATCTGATAGGTACCATCAGGGTGGGGGAGGATCTGTTTGGCCTCATAGGAGAGAACCTCGTCTCTCCCGTTCCTCACCCACTTCACGTCCACGGCTCGGGGATAGAACCCGTACACCCTGCAGTGAAGCTTTGTGGCCTCGTCTGATTGCTTATCTGAAACCCTCACCTCCGGGCGCACTGGTAGGGGGAGAGAGGAACCAGGAGATATTACAATCCCCATAGAGTGGAATGCAGAAATTGTTCAGACATTGCTTAGTTATTGGACGGTATGTTGCCGGGATTGGAAGATTTAGATTCTCATGTTAATAAAGACATTCTGGAGAAGACCAGGAGACAGCGATTTGAATTGGCCCTAAGCAGATGCTAATCCCACAAGCTCTTTTGTATGATACCTGCACCCTCCCCACTGCTCCCAAAATACCCTTCCAGTCCCCAGATGTCTACATCTTACATCGTGAAAAATATTTAATATTTATTTTTGGATGTTTTTCCCGGGCAGCTTTTGGGCTCAATTAATGAAAATGTATTATGGAATTCAAAGCTTCAATAAATAAATCTCTTTCGTTCTCGTGTTGGGTGGCACCTTCTAGTGTATGGGAGGAAACTGATGTGTGTTGGGTGACACCTTAGCGTGTATGGGAAGAAACTAATATGGATTGGGTGATACTTTAGAGTGTATGGAAGAGGGGGCGGGGGTTTAGGAGCATAAGTGCATTATTAGAAGTACAGACAGGGAGTTCAAGACTAAAACGTTTAATGCGATGGAAAGTGAAGGTATTTGATGCATATTGAGTGGAAGAGCATTCCATGGGTAAGGAAAGATTAGTGAGAGACAGGTTAAGACGGGAGAGGGCTGTAGAGGTAAAAAGTGCAAAGATGAGACAACCTTGTGTGGTGTGTACGAGGCCTGTAGGTGTGCAACCAGAGATCAGAGGTGATATATATGGAGGTGCAGAGGAGTTTAACGAGAGATCAGAGTTGGGATACATGGAGATATGGAGCCTTAAAAAGGAAGGAGTATAATTTTCTAGTTTATAAGATATTTAGTGGAAATTGTCAGAGAGGGTTCAGGAGGTCGGGAGCAGATATATGACTGGAAAAACAGGAGATGATTTGGTCAGCAGTGTTTTGAATAGATTGTGAAGAGAAATGTCCTGGGACCTCTTCTCTATCTTCTTTACACTATCTCTGACCTAATCACATCTCTTGGTTTCAAATATCACCTCTATGCTGACGACACACAAATTTACATTTCAAGCCCCTGACCTTACACCTGCTGTACAGACCAAAGTTTCTGAATGTCTCTCAGCGATATCATCCTGAATGGCCCTCCCCTGACTTAAAATTAACATGTCAAAAACGAAGCTCCTTATATGTCCACCTAAACCTGGTCCTACTACCTCCTTCTAGATTACTGATGGACGTACTATGATACATCCAGTAGCCCAAGCACGCTGCCTAGGGGTCACACTCGACTCCTCTCTGACATTCTCCTCTCACATTCAAAAGGTAGCTAAAACCTGTTGTTATTAAAAGATACCCCTTTTCCTCTGTAGCTCTACTGATAAAACTCTGACTCAGGCCCTCATTCTCTCCCATCTCGACTACTGTAACCTCCTGCTGTCCGGCCTTCCTGCCTCCCACATGTCTCCCCTACTATCCATTCTAAACTCTGCTGCCAGAATCATTCTATCTCTGTCTCTGCATCTCCCTTACTGAAATCCCTCTCCTGGCTTCCTATCAAATTCTGTATCACACACTCAATTCTCCTCCCTACGTTTAAAGCTTTTAACTCTTCTGCCCCTCCTTACATCTCGGCCCTAATTTCTCACTATGCACCATCCAGACTCTTGCGTTCTGCTCAAGGATGTCTTCTCTCTACCCCCTTTGTATCTAAAGCCCTCTCCTGCCTTAAACCTTCTAAACGACTGCCCCACACCTCTGGAATGCCCTTCCCCTTCAATATCCGACTTTAAGACTCACATTATAACACACCTGCTTAACAAAGCATATGAGTAGCTCCATGGCTGATACTCTACACCTCATACATAAACCTTGGCCCCCTGCAGACGCACTTACCAGAACGCCCTCCTTCTGTCTCTGTACGTTCTTCCTACCTACCAATTAGATTATAAGCTCCTAAATGTTACTTTTATGTCTGAAGCACTTCTCCCCTTTATGTGTTATTTGTATTACTTGTTATTTATATGATTGTCACGTGTATTACTGCTGTGAATCGCTATGTACATTAATGACGCTATATAAATAAAGACATACATACAAACCTACATACATGTGAGGCCGGGAGGCCAGGTAGCAACATTGTTTTATCATTATTATGGTAGAGAACCAGGGCATACATTAATATTTTTGAACGCATATTTTCATACTACGCTGGGATCTCACCTTTCCTCTCCAGCTCGTCCTTTCCGTAGGAGAAGTATTTCTTTAGCCACGCAACACAGTGCTCTTCCATGTAACTCTTATCTACCTCAGCAAATATTCGCCTACTGTTCCATCTCTGTGCTAGGAGTTGACCCTCGTGTGCTGTAGGAATATACACCATCCTCTCCTTATCAAAAATGACCACCTCCTTCCCATTAAAACCGTACTCTTGATATCCGCGTACGCTGCCGTCTTCAAGCAGCTCAGTGATAAACTTCCTCTGCCACACGTACACACCTGAAATAATTACATCAGCCATCTTATGGGATCAAGAACATTATAAATGTTACAAAAAATGTAGTGAAGAGGAATGTCACACAGTGTACAGTATGTAACAAGGGGGCGTCACACCCACAGTGTATGTAATGATGGGGTGTCACACACACAGTCTATGTAATGAGGGCGTGTCACACACACAGTGTATGTAATGAGGGGGTGTCACACACACAGTGTATGTAATGAGGGGGTGTCACACACAGTGTATGTAATGAGCGGTCTGTAGGCGAGGTCAGTAAGACGCTTAAACGGTTGTTTAAGGTTTTAACTGTAGTGGTTTTTATTAGACCACCAACCAAAATAATGGGCACCCTGTCCCTTTAAGCAAATCAAATCATAAAACAAAATCCTATTCCCGTTAGGGAAACTTGCCACACAAGCAGGTCCCTAGCTATACACCTGGGTAGCTATCCTACTTCCAGATAATAACAATTAAAAAAAGTCATATGCCAAAAGAGTTCTTATCTTTTAGGTGCTGGGGAATCCATTCCAGGGCTCCAGGTCATTCCCTCTAGGAATTCGGGAACATCAATTCCGGGGAGCAGGGCTGTGTCCAGCGTGAATTATTCAATGTCCTGGGTGGGGGTCCCAGCTGGTCCCAGCAGCCGTGCTCCCTGCAAGGCCGGGGAACCAGAGCAGCCAGCGTCCTTCCTGGCTGGGAGAAAATCAATCTCTCCCCTTGCTGAGGAAAAGCAGTCCTTTCTGTGCAGGCAACTTCCTGTCTTATAAATCCCTGCTCAATCAGGATTTAATTACCTCCACCTCCCAGTTCAGGTAGGTAAGCCGACACCCGTGCAGTTTCCTGCCCTGTAAAAGGAGTTTAACCCCTTGACTCCCTTACAGGGTGTCACACACAGTGTATGTAATGAGGGGGGTGTCGCACACAGTGTATGTAATAAGGGAATGTCTCACACACCATGTATGGAATGAGGAGTGTATCACACACAGTGTATGCAGTGAGGGGGTGCCACACATAGTATGTAATAAGAGGGTTTCACAAACACAAGGTGTATGTAATGAGGGTGTGTCACACACACAGTGTATGTAATGATTGGTGTCACACACACACACACTGTATGTAATTAGGGGCTGTCACACAGTGCATGTAATGAGGGGGTGTCACACACAGTGCATGTAATGTTGAATTGCTTTTATTTATCCTGGAGCATGTGAGTGTGTTGGAGCCTCCTTGCTCGATTATATTTTATAATTAAATTGTGTTGCACTATTTTTCTTTCTTTTTTCTTTACATATGCTGCCCATTTGAGATTCCTTGTGTTATTTCCACCATGGAGAGGAAGTTTTTGCGCTATGTGTCCTCCCTCATTCTCTCCTGTCTTGATTACTGTAACGTCCTGCTGTCCGGCCTTCCTGCCTCTCACCTGTCTCCCCTACAATCTATCCTAAACGCTGCTGCCAGAATCACTTACTCTTTCCTAGATCTGTCTCCGCGTCTCATGTTGTCTCTGGTTAATTTCTACGTAGCTTTTGTGTAATTACACAGTTATTGTGTATTTAAAACCAGAGACAGAACATGAAATACAGACAGAGCTCAGTGCACATCCAGTGAAACTTATACACGGTACAGTGCCTAAACATATATGTATAGATATCTATTAAATAAAATGGTCTTTTAGTTTAACATTTTGGCCAAAGTGTTGTAAGCCCCTGAGCCACTACACGACAGACCACATCTCAAGGGTCCCTACACTAATATAAATTCTTAGTAACCTGTGCATTGCCAGGAAGAATGATTATAAAAAATCTGTCAAAATTAGTTGCATAGTTCTAAGTCTGATTGAAGCTTTTATTAACCTGCACATTACCAGGAAAAGCACTCTGTATTAGATTTGTCACAATCAAACTGCAAGCAAGCAAGTTCCCCTGAGAGTGGGAGATGCTATGGAGTGTGTATTGTCATGTGGTAGAATCACAATGTACCTGTGTAATTACAAAGTAACGCCAGTGTACGCCTTCCCGTTATGTAATCACTGTGCCTTTATTTTGGCCTTGCTAGTTAAATACTATGTAATTACTATGTAACTAATTGTTTCTGCCCAATTAATGAAACTCCTGAGTATTTCCTCTTCTACAGTATTTATTCATGTGTTTAATAACTACAATATATTATTTATTTATTAAATGTGTTACCAGGAAGTAATACAGTGAGAGTTACCTCTCGTTTTCAATGTCCTGGCCACAGAGTTATGATTACATGGTTACAAATACATAGTTACATTAGGTGAACAGGGTTATCTTATACTATATTAGTGAAAGCACTGTATGCCTGCCTGCATGCATGCATGCCAGCCTGCCTGCCTGCTGGATGTCCGGTGTCCCTAGGGGAAATCTCATTGGTCCCTTGGGCCGCCCCCGCACACCTCTCATTGGCCTGAGGCGGAGTGACGGCCCAAAGGACACACAGGGACACAAACACACACACAGGGACACACACACACACACGGACACACACAGGGACACACACACACACACACACACACACACACACACACACACACACAGCTACCCCCCTTTGTATCTAAAGCCCTCTCCCGCCTTAAACCTTTCTCACTGACTGCCCCACACCTCTGGAATGCCCTTCCCCTCAGTACCCGACTAGCCCCCTCACTATCCACCTTTAAGACCCACCTTAAGACACACTTGCTTAAAGAAGCATACGAATAGCACTGTGGATATTCTGAACACATGATACATAAAGCTTGGCCCCCTGCAGACGCATTTACCAGAACTCCCTCCTACTGTCTCTGTACGTTATCCCTACCTACCAATTAGATTGTAAGCTCCTCGGGTCAGGGACTCATCTTCCTTAATGTTACTTTTATGTCTAAAGCCCTTATTCCCATGCTCTGTTATTTATTTGATTACCATGTGTATTACTACTGTGAAGCGCTATGTACATTAATGGCGCTATATAAATAAAGACATACATACATGTAATCAGTTGTGAGAGTCACTGTCCCGCAGAGCTTACACTCTATATACACATGTAGCCATGTGTAAGATTGGTGTACATATCTCTTTCTCATGCTGGCAGTAAACCTGGTAAGTATGCAGGATTGCCAGCAACAATCATGAGGTTTGCCCTCAAATCCTGGTGAGGTGTCATATATCCCAAAGGAAGTGACAGCATGCAGTGTGTTCCCACTTAGTGGTACAGAGCAGGTTTGTTCTCCGGGGGGTATAAGACACATATGATATAAGACACAGCACTGCCTAAAGTTAGGAGTACAGTTTCCTGTTGTTGTGCTG
Source organism: Ascaphus truei (assembly GCA_036426205.1). Lineage (NCBI taxonomy): Eukaryota > Metazoa > Chordata > Amphibia > Anura > Ascaphidae > Ascaphus > Ascaphus truei. The sequence goes on from CM071586.1 coordinate 10,690,650, forward strand.
CCTCTGTTCAGTGAGAGGCACGTGAAGGTCTGCAACAGTGTTGCAGTGTCTCATGCAAGCTGTGAGTCAGTGAGCATACGCAGAGAGTTAGGCCGAGTCCATACAAGGACAGGCCGTGCTGAGGCGTGCGGAGGCTTTGGAGTTTTCAGCCGAGCGCCAAGCTGTTTTTCAGCGCGCTGTCGGCTGAAAACCTCCAATGAGAGTGGGGCTGCGTCAACGTCACGGCGCCGTGATGTCGGCGCCGTGACGTCAGTGCGTCGCGGGCGATTGGCCTAGCGACGTCACTGCCCCGCCTCCCTCAGTCTCCCCCCACCTCCGATCGCGGACGCTGGCTCGCCTGTATGTGCGTGGAATCGCACAGCTTCTGCAGGCGAGCCTCAGCGTCCGCGCGGTCCAGCCCGGCTCCCCCCCTCTATGGCCCGGGCCTTAGAGGAGCTGACAGAGACAGAGCAGCTCAAGAGAGAGATGCAGAGGAAGAAAGAGGAGCTTACAGCAGACAGAGAAGCTGGGGAATCTCTGTGAGAGTAGAGGTAGAAAGCAGATCTATTAGAGGAGAAGGGACCTTCCTAATGGAGTGCTGCAAAGAGATGAGCGGCTGAGCGGCTGAGCTGCTAGCTGTGAGGGGCAGATTGCCCATACATCAATAAAGATGCCCTGTTTGAATATACCTCCACTGTGTGAGTGTGAAGTTACTCAGCAGTGGCAGTCACCACCAAGAAGGAGTTCCTCACCAGGACCATCTCCCTGCGGAAGCACAGATCCTGATGAGGTGGAGGCGCTGCACTGGATATAGGTAGGACTCGCACCCACTACCTCAGCTGCCTGTCTGGATGACATCCCCTAATTCCACCATGCGGGAGACTCAGGAGCCCTGTTGCCTACAGGTGCACCACCAGACACGAACATGTAATGGGGACTGGTTAGACCACAGGGGCCAATGTGAGATTGGGTGGGTCAGACAGGAGGGAACACCCGTTACACACAGTTCAGGTCAGTGACACCCCCTGTATATACTCACCAGAATAGCCCCCGGACACCCCCAGGGTGAGGAGCAGGAGGAGGTGACGCAGCATTGTGCTGGTATATAGGACACTGTGACATGCAGGGCGTCCCGAGCCTTATATATGGGGGAGAAATACTCTCTGCTGATTGGAGGGGGCCTCACCCTCTATCCAATGAGAAAATCCAGCCCAATTGAGTCAACAGTTGCCAGGCAGATATTACATTTCCATCTCCCCTCCCACCCCCCTTTCCCGGCGGAGTAGAAATGTTTTGATTTCCGATAAGCGGCGTGGCTCAGGCAGCCTATCAGATAAAAGGGGGAGCGGTGACGTCACTGGTTGCTGGGTAGAGACTATCTCACAGTGACTGTGCAGAAGGGAACTGAGTGACAGTGACACCTGGTGACCAACGAGGGAACTACAGAGCATCGCTGCATTAACCCCTCCCCTGCCAGAGACCTGCAGACCATCGCTGCATTAACCCCTCCCCTGCCAGAGACCCTGCAGAGCATCGCTGCATTAACCCCTCCCCTGCCAGAGACCCTGCACAGCAGATGCTAACGCCAATTATAGACTATGGGGACATAGTATACGGCTCAGCGCCCCAAACCCACCTTATCAATGGGTGGGTGGGTGAGTTATTGACTGGGTGGGTGGGTGAGTTATTGACTTGGTGGGTGGGTGAGTTACTGACTGGGTGGGTGCGTAAGTGAGTTAGTGACTGGGTGGGTGGGTAAGTGATTTAGTGACTGGGTGGGTGGGTAAGTGAGTTAGTAACCGGGTGGGTGGGTGAGTTAGTGACTGGGTGAGTGGGTGAGTTAGTGACTGGGTGGGTGGGTGAGTGAGTTAGTGACTGGGTGAGTGAGTTAGTTACTGGGTGGGTGAGTGAGTTAGTGCCTGGGTGGGTGAGTGAGTTAGTGACTGGGTGAGTGAGTTAGTGACTGATGCACATTACATGCTATGCAACCTCTCTCTCTCTGAACATTACCCGCTCTAACCTCTATCCTCTGCACATACCTGCGCCTCTACCTCTCTCTCTGCACATTACCCGCTCTCACCTATCTATCTCTGCACATTACTTGCTCTACCTCTCTCTCTCTGAACATTACCGCTCTCACTTCTATTCTGCACCATACCTGCTCTCAACCTCCTCTCTGCACATTACCTGAGCTCACCTCTCTGTCTGCACATTACCTGCTCTCACCTCCTCTCTATTTCTGAAACATTACCTGCTCTACCTCTCTTCTGCACATTACCTGCTTCACATCTAATCTATGCACATACCCGCTCTCACCTCTCTCTCTCTCTGCACATTACCTGCTCTCACCTCTCTCTCTGAACATACCCGCTCTAACTCTCTTTCTACCCTGCAAATACCGTTCTCACCTCTCTATCTCTGCACATTACTGCTCTCACCTCTCTCTCTCTATGCACTTAACTGCTCTCACCTTCTCTCGCACATTACCTGCTCTCACCTCTCTATCTCGAACATTACCTGCTCTCACCTCTCGTCTCTCTGACATACCTGCTCTCACCTCTCTTCTCTGCAACATTACCTGTCTAACTCTCAATCTGCACATTTAAATGCTCCACCCTCTCTCTCTGCACATTACCTGCTACTCACTCTCTATCTCTGCACATTTACCTGCTCCACCTTCTCTATCTCTGCACATACCTGGCTCCACATCTCTATCTCCTGCACTTACCTGCTCTCCACATCTCTCTCTCTCTGAAAATTACCTGATCTCACCTATCTACTGAAATTACCTGCTCTCACATCTCTCCTCTGCACATTAACATGACTTTCTCACCTATCTCTCTGCACTTACTGCTATAACTATATATATCTGCACATTACCTTGTCTTCGGGAAGGATCGGCTATTGTCCCTCCTGACCGCCGCATCCGGATATGCTAACTTACGATGAGATAGTACGTAAATTGGCATCCGTATAAATTATAAAACCGTCAATCTGAGACATTGCTTTGATAGCAGTATTTTCTAAATGCGCCATGCAGATAACTACGCAGGATGGGTGGGGTAACGCGGGGGGGGTTTCATACCCCCGACAGTGAAGGGAGACGCCAATCTGGCATTACGGTAGAAAACATATTAACAACTAAGCACGTAATAGGACAAAAAGATCTAAGGCGCATGAAACAAAAACATACCCCAACAAGCAGGACAATATCAGGCAAATCAAACGAAAAAAATCCTAATACTTTCTACCTGCCCCTCTATCACCCTCCCTCCCTGCTCTAACTCTCTCTCTCTCGCACATTACCTGCTCTCACATCTCTCTATAGGCACATTACCTGCCTCACCTCTCTCTCTGCACATTACATGCTCTCAACCTCTCTTCTCTGCACAATTACCTGCTCTCACCCCCTCTCTATCTCTCGCACATTTACTGCTCGACCTTCTCTCTCTCTGCACATTACCTGATCTCACCTCTCTATCCTTGAACAATGTACCACTCTCACCCTCTCTCCTCTGGCACAGTTACTGCTCTACCTATCTCTCTCTTGCACCGATTACCCGCTATCACCTCTCTCTCTCTCTGGCACCCATTACCTGCTCTCCCTCTATCTCTGCACCATTACTGCTCTCACCTCTCTCTCTCTGCCAAATTACCTGCTCTCCCTCTCTCTCTCTGCACATTACCTGCTCTCCCTCTCTCTTGCACATTACCGTCCATTCTCTCTCTCCTGACACATACATGCTCTCAACTCTCTAATCTCTGCACATTACATGTCTCACCTCCTCTATCTGCACATTACAGGCCTCACCTCTCTATCTGCACATTACCCGCTCTCACTTCTCTCTCTCTTCTGCACATTACCTGCTCTCACCTCTATCTCTTGGCACATTACCTGCTTCACCTCTCTAACTCTGACATACCCGACTCACCTCTCTCTCTCTCTGCACATTACCTGCTTCCACCTCTATCCTGCACATTACCACGCGCCTACCTCTCTCTCCTCGCACATTTACCTGCTCTCAACTCTCTCTATGCAAATTACTTGCCTCTCACCTCTCTATCTCCTGCATACCCGCTCCTAACCTCTCTCTCTGCACAATTCCTGCTCTCAACCTCTTCTATATCTGCACATTTACCTGCTTCACCTCTCTCTCTCTGCCACATTAACTACTCTCACCTCTCTTATCTCCCTTGCCACATTACCCGCTCGCACCTCTATCTCTATGGCACCTACTGTCCACCTATTCTATATCTCTGCACATGACCTGCTCTCACCTCTCTATCTAGCAATTAAGTGCTCTCACCTCTCTATCTTGACCACATTACCAGCTCTCACTTGCTCTCTCTCTGCACATACCTGATTCCACCTCGGCTCTCTGTCACATTACCCGCCTCCACCTCTCTCTCTGCACATTACCCTGCTTCACCTCTCTCCTATCTCTGCCCATTACCTGCTATCACCTCTCTCTTGCACATTACCTGCTCGCACCCTCTCTCTATCTCTGCACATGACACGCTTCACCCTCTATCTTGCACATTACTTATTTTCCTAATATTCCAATAAGAAGCAGCTCACAAAACAGCAATCTTTCTTCTCTCCTGTAACGCATGTTTCCACTCTCCCTTCATATAGTTGTCAGATCTTTGGAGCATGACCCTACTTACTATCTACCACTGTTGTATGTAATTGATATTGTAATAAATCTTCTTCTGGACCTCATGGCATCGCCCCGCATTAATATTGTGGAGCCACTTATAAATAAGTGATAATAATAACAATTCTACAACCTATAAAGGGGCGGGAGGGGGGGGGGGGGGGATTTATCAAGGTTTTTTCCATTTGAGATAACCAAGTGTGTAGCAATAATGCACAAAAGATATCTGATTTATCACAAAAAAGAATAGCACACGTTTTCGTCAGGTTTTTGTCTGAGTGATTATTTCACGATCACACTTGCAGCTTGGCGACCTTGGTACAGCACATGACCCCTAAATAAGCTCCAAGAATCCCCAAGGGCAGGGAGAAGACCAAAAGGTCGCTCCAGGCTTGAGCTACTCTTTAATTCTCCCTCGGGGATAATGTATTAATCAAGGTCATATCTACTAGAGAAATGATGAGCAGGATAATTTGTTGAGACCACATTGATCAGGGTTTTCAATTAAAGTAACATCTTACAGCACGGGGTTCTCAGCCCAGTCCTCAAGACCCTCAAAGGTCAGGTTTTCATGGTTTCCCTGTTTCAGCCACAGGGGATGAGCTGGGGTATCCTGAAAACTGACATGTTTTTTGTGGGGGGAGGGGGGGGGGCTTGAAGACCGGAGATGAGAACCCCATCTAGAGTATTTGGGTAGGGTTTCTGAGCAGTCTCAATGCTGGATTTTTGGCTAAACTGAGTCAGTGCTTTGTGAAAATAATCAACCATGACCCTGGTTTCTAATAAACATTTCTTTTTAAACTCTGTCTATTCGTTGAAATCTTTTTTTTTTTTTTAAAGCGGCGGGAGCGGCACGAGGAAAGAAGAGGAGAGGAGGAAACGGAAAGAAATAACACAATTAGTAGTTAACGTACATGATATATAATGTATTATTACAGCAGAGTGTTAGGTCATACATTAATGAAATATAGAGAAAAGTACAAGTTTCCACACTCTATTTGCATTATTGTGGGATTTATATTTATTAACAATCAATACTTTCCCAGATATATTGGCCCCAGAGATCTGCCCTATGTGTTATAAGTGGAAAGAAGAGACGGCTATTGCTCATTTGTGGAATTTAGAGTGGCGTTGTTGTCTGGATTACCTGTATCTTTTGTCCCTCTCAGGAATAGCTTTTTGAAGTACAAGACCCCAGAGTCCCAGATAAGTAGGCATGGTTAACGAGGGGAGGGAGGATCTTTTTCACAAGGATGAAGACCACCAACATGGAAATATGTTTGCACACAGTTTCTCCAGCACGGTGGTACAGTATGTTGTTGAAGGACAATAACATATGTCGCCGTTCAGTGGAAGATATTCTATTAAACATTTATCAATGAGACTGTTTTATGATGATGGCAAGAGGTCAGTTATTAAAGACAATAGTTTTATATTTAAAACAGACCAAAGGGGTTATTTGTAATCTATGGAAGTGTCGAGCAGGCCGTATTCAGCGAACTTCCTATTGTATAAAACAAGAACAAGAACAATATCCAATGTGACAAAAATAAACAGTGAAAAATACCTATATATTCTTGAAAAGGGTCATTTAGTTAACCTTTGGCAAGCGTATGCCTGTGAACCACTTTCAAAGCATATGTTGCAGGTTTCCTAACACTAAATGATTAAAAGTCTATTTACCTCTAGTAGATAGGGAAGGATGCCTGGCATCGAAACCTGTCGCAACCAGCTGCATGAAAAAAGAAAAACCTGCTTACTTGGACAGTGGGGAGGGAAGCTTTAAACCCTGGGGGGGAGGAGCCACTACACTCCAAAAAGCTGAGACCAGCTGGGACAAAAGTCAAACCACACAGATACGCAGCAAGCAAGGTCTCTAATGAGCAACGCTCTGTTCATTGTCTTTCTAAGTTTATAATTAAAGTAAGGGTTATTTTAAAATGAGCACATACCCCCAATATATCCTAAAACGTCCCCTAGTTCTGCACACAACATCGGCTCTCCTCCTGACTTATTGCCCCTCTCACTCCCACCTACAATTACTTCTCCGCTCCCCCTCTACCTTGGAATGGCCCACCACGCACCCTCAGGCTCTCCCCCAGTTGGAAAACACTACCTTTATAACTCACCTTTCAAGAGGGCAATCTGGCATCCCCCCTAACATCAAACCCCACCCAATCCCTCCAAATTATTTCGGGACCAGCGTGCGGCTGGGCTGCACTTAATCTCCACGCTAACGCCCCCTAACTACCGAAAAACCAAACGGGCGATTAGCATGTGTGCGGCTGGACTTTCTTTACCCCATCCTGGGGCATACGCCATCCCACAATGAGTAGCCACTTAGTAGACACTTACATTCTTGTTTCAAACATTGCCCCTTACCCCTCTAGATGTAAGCTCAGGGATCAGGGCTCTCATCACATTCTGTATCTGTCTGTGCAGTTGTGCTTTTTGTATGTAAATGTTTATGTCTATGGTTAGTTCTGTACCCCTTTGTACGCGCTGCGGCATATGTTAGCGGCATTACAAATAAACGAAAATAATTTTTTTTTTTTTTCAAACAATTTTATAGGCATTAGATACATATGCAGTTACAGCAAGCGAAAAGCCTAACATTTTTAAAAGACAATTTTTTGGGGGGTGGAACAGATTGACAACCTCAGTTGTCAGTGAAGAGGGGGGAGTGCCTTCAGAGAGGGAAGGCAGGGGGGGGAGGACTGGAAGGGTGAGGGGAGATAGAGGGGGAGGAGGAGGGAGCGGAGGGGGTTGGGGGGTCCCATTGGCTGTTGGGAATGTGGACTCGCAGGTAGTTTTAGTGCACTCTGGGGGGGTGGGGGTAGAACCTTCTGTCTCGTTGGAGCTGGTTGTCTGCGCCTATTGCAGGAATCCCGGTTCCCAGATGTCCTCGTAGGCTGGGGAGTTTTTGGCTCACGATAGCGGTTAAGTCTTTCAAGACCACCACCTCGTCAACTCTTTTTTTGATCGTTCCCAGGTGCCGGCGTGGTTGTTTTCCTCCAGGAGGCCGCAATAAAGCATCTTGCCGCTGTAAGAAGGGTAAGAAGAAAGGATATTAATTCGGTGGCCGGGGGACTCTGTCAGTCATTGTGTCGTTGCAGCCAACAGGTGGGTCATGGTTCGATCCAGGTCGGTGACCTCTTTTATCAAAATTTGGAACCTTAGCCCCAGTACTTCACCATTCTGGACAGGTCCACCAAGATTGTGGGCAACTGTCCCCTCTAAGACCACCGCCACTCCACATAGGTCTGATACCAGAGGGGTATAGATCTGGTGAATCGTGCGGGGAAGATACCAGCCAAAAATAATTTATAAATGTTTTCCTTATGTAGTGCCAGGAGGGAGGTCTCCGGGCTTGCCGCCCAGATTTCTTCCCAAGTCTCCCTGTCTATATTTGATTCAGGTTGCTTTGCCCATTTGAGCATATAATCATGTCTTTGGGGGTTGTGAGGAGCGCTCTAAGCCCCATATATGGTCCGAGATTAACCTTTCTGGTGGGTCTTTGTCTCGCACAGATGTTCAAATCGTCGTGAGATGGGGGTATTCTGGAATGAGGGCATGTTGTCCTAATAAGTTTTGATTGGAGAGATTTGAATGTGTCCAATTCTCTACTAATTTATATTTGGTCCTTAATTCTTGGTAGCTCAGAAGACTTCCTCGGCTCAGAAGGTCCGCAATCGCCTCATACCCATGTGTTGAATTGATCGAACAGTTTTAGATCCACCATCCGGGGAGAACTCGATTGTAAAGATGGGGTCCAATTGGTAACTTTTGGTGGTAAGCCATATTTGTATTTACATTTTATCCAGACGTCCCACGGAAACGTGAGGCCTGTAGTTTTAAGATTGTGGTATGCCCCCTCCTCTGTCCAGGCTCCAGAGGCAGGCGTGCAAGAAGGCATTTTTGGCACATCGATCTCTATCTCTACTCAACTATACAACGGTGGTCGGGTCCGCGTTCCACATTCTACCCCTGCTTGAGATGTGCAGCTTAAGTAATATCTGTGTAGGTATGGTACTCCCCGTCCTCCCCAGATCTTGCTTGCCATTCAGGAAATTCCAGCACCATTTAAGTCAAAGAGCGGATTGAGCATAGATCGTTTATCTGGGAAACCGCTCGCCAAAGACTACCCTGACCCCACGCACTAAGCGGGCACAACGAACACACCGCCTCCTTCAAAGATTTCGTTCTCGTACATTAAGAACGATCTTTCCCCTTACACCCATCGTAATCTACACTATCCTCCTTCTTATCCCTCACGCTCTCTCTCTGTTGCATCTCCCTACTTTACTTCATAATCACTTCCACACCGACCGCGTATCAGTTACAGCATGATCAGTTTACAGCTGTGGGAAGATTCATACCCATGAGACCGTCGCTTCACGATTAATTACATAGAAAGAATCCACATGCCAAGATTTGGGTGTGAGGGTAAGAGGCAGAGTAACAAATTGAAGATACAAGAATAGATACACAAGATACCAGAAAAAGAGAGCAGATCAGATACAAAGGAGATAGATTTGTTATTTTTAAAAAAAAGGTTTTGGACGCATTTATGGACGTTTATGGATCTGTTGGACTTTTGGACCCAGTGGTTGGACATCTTTTTAGATGGGAACGAAAGGACGGTTATTATACAGGGAGATAATATTATACAGGATATTACCAAATAAGTATCATATAATGGAGGAATAGATGTGTGTCTGATATGCTTGAGGGAAGGAGTTGGTTGATCCACAGGGATTATTAATCTGCGGATGTTGACTCAGGGGGATTAGGGATTAACATCCTGATTCCACGGTTGGCCCAAGTCTTGGAGACTTGGAGAACAGGAAGAATTACATTAAATTTTTCCCCTTAATAGGGTTTTTTGTTCCGTTAGCCCTTTTTTTTTTTTTTGACTTTGACCTTTGCCTCTGGATCAAATAAGTACAAAGATTAGTAGATTATAAGGATAAGTATCCTGTCTCGTCTAATAAATTTAGCATAGGTGGAATCGAATGGACGTTAAGTCTTTCTTTTTTGACAACCTCATCTACTTACAGTACTGTAAACTTATGTGTAACTATTGTAAACCTTATGCTAACTATGTAACTGTAACTATGTAATAACGGAAGAACCTCATTATTCTGCACTATCCTATCGACAAACGGACTAAACACGGATATTTCCATATAATATATTAGGGTACGTAGAGGGAGGGAGTGGGGGTACGGGCGAGGTTGGGCTGGTGGGGGAGTATCGAGGGAGGGGAATGAGTGGGGAGAGAGAGGGGGGTGCGTGGTAGGGGGGAGAGGGGACCTTATCGTGGTGGCGTGGGTGGAGGGTAGCCGGGAAGGGGATGGGGGAGGTAAGGGTGGGGGGTTGGGGTATATGTGATGTAATAGTGAGTGGTGGAAGGTGAGTTTGTATTGATTTTTATGCTAATAGAGGATAGTACTATAATATATATATAAGGAGAGATAATACTAGGAACCGTACACAGAGAGACTGATGGTGTGTATCTCCACTTCCTGCATGTGCAGCAGAAACATGGAATACAGAAATAATCTTATGTAATTCACAATTCCTACCAATCGCACCGCAGTTTCAGCCAGTTTATTGCAATTTTCTGTGCAGCAAGTTGGCAACCGCAAGACCTCACCCACGAGTTTATAAAAAAGAAAAAGGAGGAAGGGGAAGGGAGGAGGAAATGGGGATGAGGAAGGAAGGAGAGGAGGTTCAGAACGTACACCGGCCGTGCCGAGGGAGGATGGGTTTTCGTTGATGGGTATGAAGGGGGGGGAGGAGGAGGGTAGGCTTTCTGGGTTGCCCGCCCAGATGGGATCTGTAGTGGTGTGATGAAAGTGGAGTGTAAAGGCACTATAAGAGAATGTATAGAAGTAAGAGGAAGAGTTGTTACAAATGGCGACATAGTATTGGATTGGTTACATGTAATGTTCCCCTGTAGCATTTTTGGTAGCCTCTTGGGCCACCCCCTGTTGTTTATTTACCGTGTCTCTTCTGTGTATACATAGTTGCCACCGCCCATAAGCCATGTCAGCGTATACGGAGATCAGTTTGACATTAAAATATAATTCATGTGATGATGATCAGTCGCGGTGCGGGGGTGGGAGTTTGAGGGTAGTGGGAATATGTAGTTCAATCTATTTCTGAACTGGGTAACAGTTGTACGATGGAAGGGTACGGGGGCACCTAAACCCAGAGCTCACTCCTCCTCCACTTTTTTAACTGGGACGGAGGGGTCTTTTAACTTTGAGTTGCAGGAACAGGACTTACTCTATTATGGTTCCCTTTCCCCTCATACAGAGGTATTTCAAAGGGAAGGGATCAGTGTAGGGAGAGAGGTTAAGGCACCCAGTTGGGATCGGAAAGGATAGTGGAGCCGGTCCACTGGGAGCAGTTGGGAGGGGATGGCGACCAGGTTGGGGGCGGGAAGGCGAGTAGGCTTTGGAACGGGCAACGGGAAGGGATCACAGTGCCATGTTAGTGTTAGAGTGTAGGACCTGTGCATTAATTTGGTTATAACTTGACGTGGTGTTGCAGGCTTAGTGACGCTTTGGCCAAGGGTTAACTAAATAACCAAGAAATTATTATTATTATATTATTATATTATTATTGAGTTATTGAGTATTTAAACTTATACTTATTACTTTATATGTTTGTTCACTTGGCCTGTAGCACTGGGGCTCCCCTGTCTTAGGTTGTATGTTATTAACTGCTCGGGGAAATTACAGGTGACTACAACAACACCTGGATCACGGCACCCAACCGTGTGGTTACACAACCATGTGGTTACACAACCGTTTGTGGTACACAACCATGTGGTTACAGCAGGTGCAGCTTGCTGCACCTTCTCGCTCTCGCGTCCTCATTAAGGTGGTCTGTTCTAAGCGGCTGAGTCATTTACATTTGCATAATAAAAAGGGCATTTTTACTACCTCCTAATGACCTACACACGACTAATGAAAGGGTGTGCTGCCCCAATTAAGAAGATTGCATTTCCTCCTTGGCTAACTCCTTTTATTACCAAACAACATATCACGTTCAGCTCTCAGCGCTATGCTCAACGCCGCTCAGCGCTCATCAGCATCGCTCAGGCTCATCAGCATCGTCAGCGCATCAGCTCGCTCATCGGCTGCATCAGCGCTCATCAGCCATCATCAGCGCTCAGCGCGTCATCGGCATCGCTCCAGCGGCTCATCAGCATCTTTTTTTTGACTCAGCGACTCCATCAGCATCGCTCAGCGCTAGCAAACTCCAGATTCAAGATGCTCGCGCCATCAGCATCGTGCCTCGCGATCAGCATCAGTCACGCGTCATAGCATCGGTTAAGCTTACTCGAGCCCTCATCGCATCGACGGCATCATTACACAGCGCTCATCAGCACGCTCAGCGCTCCATCAGCATCCTCAGCGCTCATCGCATCGCTCACGCTCAATCAGCATCGCTCAGCGTCATAAGCATCACGCTCAACGCTCCATCAGCATCGGCTCAGCCGTCTCCATAGCAAGCTCCATGCCATCGCTCAGCGCTCATCAATCAATCGCTCAGCGCTCATCAGCAATAGCTCAGCATTACATCATCAGCCACCTCACTCAGCATCGCTCAGACCAGTGGCACTACTCTGGCGCTCATCAGCATCCTCAGCGTATCAGTTATATACTCAGCCCATCAGATCGCCAGCGTCACAAGCTCGCTCAGCGCTCACATCACGCTCCTAAGCCTCTCGTCAGCTCATCGCATCGCATCTCACCACGGCATGCTCAGTACACAGCGCTCATAGCAAGTCAGCGCGCTATCAGATCGCGTCTCATCGCTCACCGCTCAGTCAATCGCTCAACGCTCCATCAGCATCGCTCCCAGGCGCTCATCAGCATCACTCAGCGCTCGGTCACAGCATCGCTCAGTCATTACTCGCGTCAATCACACTCGCTCAGCGTCTCTCCAAGTCAGCACCTGCCTTTCACATGTCAGCTCATCGAACCTCAGTCATTACTCGGTTCACTCAGAGCGCTATCAGCATCCTCAGCATTACCATGCTCGCAACGCCATTCATACATCTCACAGAACTCAGCGCCTCACTCAGCCACTCCAACTCATCAATGCAGCATCATCGAGCATCACATCGCTCAGCATCTAGTCATCGCTCAGCGCTCTCAAAGCATACGCTCAGCGCTCATCATATCTCAGCATTACTCATGCGCTCCCAGCATCACAGCGCTCTCAGCACGCTCAGCAATCATACCGACAAGCCATCCCATCCTCAGACGCTCATCAGCATCGCTCAGGCATACAATCGCTCAGCGCTCCTCAGCATTGTAAGCTCACCTCGCTCATCAGCATCGCTCACGCGACAGCAGCTCATCCCTCAGCATCAGCTCGCATTTACTCGAGCGTCATCAGCTCTCCAGCATACACAGCGCTCTCAGCGCTCACATTCCAGCATCAAGCTCCAGATTACTCGGCGCTCCATCGAATCTCACGCACAGCTTCTCAGCGCCATCGCCGACTCAACGCATCTCATCGCTCAGCGATCATCATCCATCGCTCCCTCATCGCAGCTCAGCTCATCAGCATTGCTCAACGCTCCATCAGCATCGCGTCATCACATCTATAGCTGCTCGCACTCGCACTCACGCATCGCTCAGCATTCACTGGCCGGCTTAATGTCACATCGCTCATACATTACACAGCGTCATCGCATCGCTCAGCATTACAACAAAGCGGTCATCAGCATCGCCTTAGATATTACTCGGCGCTCATCAGACATCGCCCGCGCTCATCAGCATAGCTCCACGCTCATCAGCATCGCTCCAGAACTCGGCTCAAAGGACAGATCCGTCTCACAGCATCCTCAGCATTACACAGCGCTCATCAGCAATCGCTCTCTCATCAAGCGCTCATCAGCAATTGCTCCAACGCTCATCAGCCATGCGCTCATCAGCATCGCTCAGCGCTCATCAGCATCGCTCAGCATTACACAGCACTCATCAGCATCGCTCAGCATTACACAGCACTCATCAGCATCGCTCAGCATTACACAGCGCTCATCAGCATCGCTTAGCATTACTCGGCGCTCATCAGCATCGCTCAGAGCTCATCAGCATCGCTCAGCATCACTCAGAGCTCATCAGCATCGCTCAGCGCTCATCAGCATCGCTCGACGCCCGTCAGCATCGCTCAGCATCACTCAGCGCTCATCAGCATCGCTCAGTGCCCCCTCCGTGCCCGTCAGCATCGCTCAGCATCCCTCAGCATCGCTCAGCGCCGTCAGCATCGCTCAGCGCCGTCAGCATCGCTCAACATCTCTCCCACCGGGAAGCAGGCCCACCTCTCCCACTGGGAAGCAGGACACCTCTCCCGGGAGGGGTTAATGCAGTGAGGCTCTGCAGGGTCTCTGGCAGGGGAGGGGTTAATGCAGCGACGCTCTGCAGGTATCGTGCAGGGGAGGGGTAAATGCAGTGACGCTCTGCAGGTATCTGGCAAGGGAGGGGTTAATGGTGCGACGCTCTGCAGGTATCTGGCAGGGGAGGGGTTAATGCAGCGATGCTCTGCAGGTATCTGGCAGGGGAGGGGTTAATGCAGTGAGGCTCTGCAGGGTCTCTGGCAGGGGAGGGGTTAATGCAGCGACGCTCTGCAGGTATCTTGCAGGGGAGGGGTTAATGCAGTGACGCTCTGCAGGTATCTGGCAAGGGAGGGGTTAATGCAGTAACGCTCTGCAGGTATCTGGCAGGGGAGGGGTTAATGCAGCGACGCTCTGCAGGTATCTTGCAGGGGAGGGGTTAATGCAGTGACGCTCTGCAGGTCTCTGGCAGGGGAGGGGTTAATGGTGCGACGCTCTGCAGTTCCCTCGTTGGTCACTAGATGTCACTGTCACAGTTCCCCTCTACACAGTCTCTGTGAGATAGTCTCTACCCGGCAACCAGTGACATCACCACCCTCCCATTTATCTGATAGGCTGCCTAAGCCACGCAGCTTCTGGGAAATCAAAACATTTCTGCTCTGCCAAGAGGGGTGGGGGGAGGGAGGGGGAAGGTAATATCTGCCTGGTAACTGCTGACCCGGTTGGGGTTGATTTTTTCATTCGATAGCGGGTGCAGCCCCCTCCAATCAGCAGAGAGAATTTCTATATATAAGGCTCGGGGCGCCATGCGTTTACCCATCACAGCGCTGACCCTGTGAAACCAACTCAACTGTGGCAAGTAACACAGATCAAGAAGCTTCCTAAAGAGTGCGACAATACACTCAACAAGAGAACTTGGAGTAATGAGGCTCAAGCCTCGGTATCCAATATCACCACTGACAGATTTAATCTGTCAGTCAGAACAGAACGGTCAGGCGTGTCACAGTGACACATGCGTGTCAGAGAGCGAGGTCCCCAATGTGTCCCATTTAGCAGCACAATGCTGTGCCCCCTCCTCCTGCTCCTCAAGCTGGGGGTGTCCGGGGTCTATTCTGGTGAGTATATACAGGGGTCACTGATCTGTACTGTGTATATAGAGTGTAAGCTCTGCGGGACAGTAACTCTCACACTGATTACAATGTTATATATAGAAGTAGTGTGTGTATATATAGAGTGTAAGCTCTGCGGGACAGTAACTCTCTCACTGATTACATTGTTATATATAGAAGTAGTGTGAGTGTATATATAGAGTGTAAGCTCTGCTGGACAGTAACTATCTCACACTGATTACATTGTTATATACAGAAGTAGTGTGAGTGTATATATAGAGTGTAAGCTCTGTGGGACAGTAACTATCTCACACTGATTACATTGTTATATATAGAAGTAGTGTGAGTGTATATATAGAGTGTAAGCTCTGCGGGACAGTAACTATCTCACACTGATTACATTGTTATATACAGAAGTAGTGTGAGTGTATATATAGAGTGTAAGCTCTGCGGGATAGTAACTCTCACACTGATTATAATGTTATATATAGAAGTAGTGTGAGTGTGTATATAGAGTGTAAGCTCTGCGGGACAGTAACTCTCACACTGATTATAATGTTATATATAGAAGTAGTGTGTGTGTATATCCACATAACGTGAAACACCATCACCCAAAGATCCAATACTGGAGACAATGGGTCTCCCCGGGGGGTTCTCCAGTGATTTGTGGATCTTTGGGAGATGGTAGAACACAGGCACAATTGGAAACTTGCACGCCAGAAAGTCTCTTTCTTTATTATTTAGGACATAGAGTGCGTCACCCAGTTTGAGAAGTCTATTTAGTTCTGTAAGAAACATTGCAGTGGGATCACATTGTAGTTTAACATAAAAATCCGTATCGCTCAATAACCTGAGAGCTTCCTCTCTGTATCTAATAGAGCACTGCACCACTATTGCTCCCCATTTATCAGCATTTTTAATAATGATCGATTTGTCCTTTTTTAATAGATCCAAATCTACTCTCTCTTGTTTGGTGAGGTTGTCAGTCATGTGATTAGAGTCTGAGAATGAAAAGCCCTTGGCTAGTATTCTCAGATCTCTATCCACTAATCTCTCAAATGTAGAGACACAAGGTCCCTTAGTGTTGTTGGGAATAAAGGTAGAGCGTTTTTTAAGATTGGAATCGATGTGGCCAAAGAAAGGGGGGTCAATAGTGATTTCTATACATCCTTCATCAAATAGTGACTGCATGTCAGATTCACAGGCACTTTCAGCAAAGGTACAAACATTTCTGCCATCAACGTCAGTCTCCAAATCAAAATCACATTTCACATCTTTAGATAATTGAGCCGTGTTACTTTTTTTAGCAAACAATTTCTTCAATGCCCATTTTCTGGTGTATTTTTGGAGATCAATTATTGTTGTAAATAAATCGAAATTCTCATGTGGAGCAAAGTTCAGTCCCTTGTCTAACAATGATATTTGATGTGGTGTCAGCGCAATGTCTGAAATATTAATAACATTACTTTCTGTTGGTTCTAGGAATATTTTTTCCTTTTGTTGTCTGTACCAAAGGGTTTCTCTGGTCTTCTTACCCCTTCTACATTTTTTGGATTTTTTAACTGTGTATTGTCCATGTGGGAAAAAGTAGGCCGAGATCTTTCTTCTCTTTGATTCGGTATATAGGTTTTGTCAAAGTAGCCACCCTCAGACTCTCTATTGAGATGTTTATCTTGAGTAGAGAAAGACACTGATGGCCTTTCGTTGGTGTCTGACGAGTCTGTATCGAAACTAGACCTACGGTCTGAGTGTGGTGACTTGAGGATGGACCTTGTATTAGATTTATCTATATCTTCCTCAGATGACCATCTGCGAGGTGTAGAGTTAGAAGGGGTTCTGGATCTACCAAAATCTCGAGTAGGGATAGGCCTCTCCCAGAAATAGACCTGATTTTTCTCATAATCAGCCCTATCTCTGGAGAATTTCTCCTGTTTTTTAGAAATTACCCCCTTTTCCATTTTCTCTATATTTTGTAGTATGATTCTATCATTATGTGTGAATCTATCCATATCCTTAAATCTATACAATTCTTTTTTTAGTGAATCAATATCTGTCACTAGAGATTTTTTCTCATTCACTTTAACACGAACAATCAATTCCATGAGTTTATGTGAACAGTCATCTAATATTTTCCTCCAATGTGATTGAAATTCCTTATTGGGGAAGCCAAATGATGGCATTTTCTTTATTCTCAACCCCCTTGGTATACGTTTTACTCTTAGATAGTTTTCCAAGGTAGTAATGTCCCAAAATAAACGTATATCTCGGGTGAGGAGTCTCTCCAGTTTTACAAAGTGGTCTATTAGATCAGTAGAATTTTCACAGACAATATTTTCTGAAACCTCATCAAATATATGTAGGGCTCTCTTCGCCCGTTCAGAGTTTTTACCACATTTTTGTACATATGTAGTGGGTAGATCATTCACTATTTCCTGTTCCTCGTCCATGTTTACAAGTGAAAAAAATGTCTTTATTGAAAAAGGATTTATGTGAAAAGAAAATTATATATAGTAATAAAAAATATATATATATTTTCAAAAGAGTATAAAAAATGGGTATAACATTAAAAAATTATTATTTAGTCACCATCAGCCTTGAAAAACAGGATAAAGGAAACTCTTCATTTATGTCTCCTTTGAGATATAGAAATATCTTTCTGTATAATGTATGTCTTAATATCCAAAAGACACTTCGATCTACCTGTATATTCTACAAGCATGTACACAGGTAAAAACAATGTTTAAACCCCTCAGGTGCTCAGAAGGAAACTAGCGGGTGCTGTTGTATATGCTCCAAACAGTCAATTGGTAGTAATTACCCACTCCACATAGACATGCATTTAGACATTTAGTACTGAAAATGTTGTCTTTCCCAGCAGTTGGCTCCACACGAGCTCTAGTGATACTGAGATTAAAAGACTCGCTGTTTCAAGGTAGTGGGCAATATGTGGCTGGAAAGTCCGTGAGGCTTGTGTATCCAAGTTTGACGCATATCCGATGCCAAGGGTGGACGAATTAATTGACGCCATTGGTAACGCGGAATATATATCCACGCTGGACTTGACAAAAGGATATTGGCAAATACCCTTAGAGGAAAAGTCCAAATGCAAAACAGCCTTTGCCACTCCCATGGATTTATACCAGTTTGTGACAATGCCATTTGGACTGCACGGAGCCCCAGCCACATTTCAGAGACTCATGGATAAGATACTGAGGCCCCATAGGAATTATGCCGCAGCCTACCTAGATGACATTGTCATTTATAGTAAACACTGGCGGGCCCATCTAAATAGGCTGAAAGCGGTCCTCAAATCTCTAAGAGAGGCAGGGCTCACAGCCAACCCTAAGAAATGTGCCCTGGGTAAGGCGGAAACTAAATACTTAGGGTATGCAGTGGGAGGTGGAAAAGTAAGGCCACTAGCCGACAAGGTAGTTGCCCTGAAAGAAGTTCCGACCCCCCAAACAAAAACACAGGTACGCTCTATGCTGGGTTTAGCAGGGTACTACCGGCGGTTCATCCCCAACTATTCGGAAGTGGCAGCCCCTTTAACGGACCTCACAAAAAAGTGTTCCCCTACACAAGTGGTGTGGTCAAGGGATTGTCAGAGAGCCTTTGAGGACATAAAAAGGTGTCTATCAGAGGGTCCCATCCTTAGAAGCCCAGACTTCAACAGCCCTTTTATAGTGCAAACAGATGCATCAGAGCTAGGGCTAGGGGCAGTGTTGTCACAATAGTTTGAGGGAGTTGAACATCCTATCCTTTTCCTGAGTAGGAAATTGTTCCCAAGGGAAAGAATCTACTCAGTGATTGAGAAAGAGTGCCTCACAGTAAAGTGGAGAATCGAGGCTTTGAGGCATTACCTGGCAGGAGTCCATTTTACTTTGGTGATGGATCATGCTCCACTGAAGTGGTTAAATGGTATGAAGGATTCCAATGCTAGATTGACTAGGTGGTATATGGCCCTCCAACCCTTCTCATTTGAGATTCAGCATAGGCCGGGAAAAGAGAACGCAAATGCTGACTTCTTTTCTAGAGAAGAGGTGGATGGTCGGGCTTCAGCCGTGCGTAGCCCCAGCCACACACTAACAGGGGAGGAATGTGACAGGGTAAATAAAAGCCACCAGCTATATGCCTGGAAAACCTATGTCTAGTCTGCAGTGCAGCACTGACTAGGTTAACTTCAGCTGGGAACCTCAGGACAATTAGTTGGAACCCAGCTGCCTAATCAAGGTGTGTTAAAACCCAGGGGCTGTAGACACATAGAAGCTGGCTGTTGAGGAGAGAGGAGTAAGCTACTGAAGAGATTACTGCTGTAAGGTCTGTTATCAAAGTAGATGAATTATGAACTGTCTGTCTCCTGCATAGAAAAGGGTAACTGCCTGATTTATACACTGTCTGCTAAAAAGAAACTGTTTTTTTTTGTCTGCTGAAGAAAATCCATTTTTCTTTTGTTGCTGATGAAAAGCTATTTTTGTTTTGTGTGCTGTATATCTTTTAAGGCTAAATAAATAAGCCTTGTCAAGAAACCCGCGTGTGTAGTTGCATGTACCCTGCAACAACCCTCTAGACCAGTCCAGAGTCAAGATCTCCCCCCCTTTCCTCCCCTGCTCTTAACCTCCCCCCTACCTCTCCCCCCCCCTTTTTTTTTTGTTATGATTTGACCCCTTTTATTACTTTCCTTACTGTATTATTTTCCTACAAGTCGTACGGCCGAGTAGGGACCGAAAAGTCGTACGATTCCATTGCAATTACATCATTGTACAAATGATCCATATTGGTGTATTTATATCTTATGTACACAGGCTGTCATTTCAAACACAAATATTGTATTGTATACTACGCATGCTTTTCTCAATAAAAGACAAGTTATATAAAAAAAAAAAAAACATTTCACTCGGCCCTTCTAAACAATTTCTATAAATAGCATAAGTGAAACATATAACTGTGTTACGTGACTAATCTATTTCAGGCGTTTAGACCTTGGACTCTTCTACATCCGTATCCTTTGGTGGTGAGATCAGGTGTTAAATGGACTGCTGATTCCCCATTGAAACGTGCAATATTGCAGCTCTGAAATGTACAGTAGCGGCAGCTTTTATTTGACGTAATGCCGGCGGCATGCCGGGATCTACTCCGGCTGCCGCCAGTCAAGACCGCGCGCCGCCGCGTTTCCCCCACGCACCCCCCCCTCCACTTCGCGCGCATTTTACCCCCCCTTCCCGACTCCGAACCCGGCTCCTGCTCTGCCCCTCTGCTTCCCCGCACCTTACTTTAAACTCCAGGGGTGTCGGGGAAGCCGGGCGCGCACGTGACTGTGACGTCACAGTGCGCCGCAACGCGCCGCGTCTCCACGCTTCCCGCACGCATCCTGCCGTGCGGGAAGTGTTCAAATAAAAGCTGCCGCTAATGTACAGAGAGACAAACAAATAACATTATTTTCTATACCATGTACAGCAATGTGATGGTAACCTGACAATTATCTGTAATAGCGGTGCCATAATAGGCACATTTTGTCACCCCTTACACATTACTGTGATAATATGTTGCAATTATTAGTGTTATGACCATGTTCTCATCAACTACTAATCACCCACGTATGGTTCAAATATAGTAACATGTCAAAGGAGTAAACATTTGGCCAACATTTGACTACACACTGTGTGGCACAGATGTTGCCATTGGAAAATCACTGTATCTACTGTAGCAACCTTTCTATACATATGTTCTATACATTATATTACAGCTCGGTTTGTTCCGTGACAGTTTATAAGTATACTACAGTGATGTAATAAACAACATTACTATTTTGTTAAACACAGGTGTCCTATGGAGCTTATGTTACCAGCACATAGGTAGTGTCTTTTCAGCTATGCTGCATTACTGTACATTATTTCATAATGTTACAGTACATTAATAACCTATCATCAAATTCAATTTTGATATCATCATTGAAAAACTTAGCTGCAAGGTTAAATATAGATGTGTTACACACTTCTTCAAGACGCATGTAGCTGTTGTGCGCTATGAATAGATAACAAAAAAAATGTCTTTCCATAATTAATGCAGTACTATCCAATTATGTGTGCTAATGTGTAGAAACTGTCCCAAATGGCACATTGCCTATTGCCTATTGCCTCACTGCATGCGACTCATCTGAATACATACACTGGAGAAACACAAGTGTCTTACAACAATGTTGTAGACGATGATTGACACATATGCTTCTTTATATAACACTGCTGAACTAGCACAATAACAAGATAGATGACCATGTAATTTACATGCTTTTCAAATAAGAAATTCCAAACTATTATTACATATGAATATGTCCTCTTAACATGTTATCATGCTTTGATATGCATCAGTACGTGTGACATCATGGTATAAAACATTATCAATATGGAGATAAACTGTTAGTGAGTGCAATTATTTTACCTTCAAAAATGACATCCTGCGTGTCCTTGAGGAAGCATGTAGTTCACATCTGAAACATTGTTCACATGCATGTTTGATTCCATCTCTGCGAACATATGTTCATCATTTTGCATCATCGCCTCCTTGCTCCATACATCTTCGTTACTTGGGCTTAACACTTGCATGCACATGTTCTGATGCTGAATTATATCTCCCAAGAAATGCTGGTCTTCTGCATGGCTGATGACATTGCTTCCATAACTGTGTGCACAGTTATCATATAAATATTGTGTGCTGCTACATAGTTCTTGGGGCACACCGCTGACAGCCCTCTCACATGCAGCATTAGCCATTTGACAAGTGTCGTTCTGTTCTTCTGTGAAATTACACTTTCTTTCTGTTGCTGTGCCGGCAAACAAATCATTTAATTCCCAGCAGCCATAAGTCTTCATCTGCCGAGGGAGGGTTCTAACAAAGCAGGACTGAACAGACAAGCTTCGCCTGATACCATTTTTCCATGTACTTTCTTTGGCATAGAATTTATAATAGTCATAATGGTTGGAAATATATTCATAAATTTCTTGAAGTGTTGCACGCTTATCATCTTGTATATTAATTGCATCTGCAATTAACTGTTTGTAAGTAATATTAGGACGTGTCTCCATGACTGCTCCACACTCCGTAAGTAATGTGCAAAATTCTTTTTAAAATGGCAATTACAGTTAGTTCTTACCGTGTACACCAGTGTTCGCGTTGCTACTTTTAATCTGTGAAAGTTTTAACACTCAAGGTCATATTACAAAAGAAAATGTGTATCGCCACATTACTCCCCAACACAGGTGGCTGTCTTATTTCTTGGAACTTCTAATGTACTGCACGTACAATAATGTTCCTTGTACAATATGTAACTGTTGGGTTAAAAAAAGGGGCTACTTTGTCAACAACCTTTACCAAACTTCGCTTTATTGTAACTCAGAGCAGAAAATATGTAATGTATTTTGCATTGAACACAGCTCCGTGGTGTCCTTATTAAAGGGGAAGATATTACATTGAGCTGTAGGTTTTCTGAAAACCATTGTACATGTTCATAAGCATGTCACAACGGACACTCTAATTAGATATGTAAGACAACTTGTTTTTTTGTTTCTACAGTTTATGATGGGCCTAAATAAGTAATCGTTACAATGGTTCTCTTTCAATACCTTACAACTTTATTTACACTTCAATGAATGGTTACAAACATGCTCAGAAGACATACATACATACATGCATACATAACATGTAAATGGAGGTGATCATCTTTTGCATAAACTGAATTTAGCATTCAATGCAGCATTTTAAGCAGTTATAATGTGTGCATTGTGGAATTAATGTAAGTGTTTGCAGTGCAAACTTCTGTCCTATTACTGCACATAACGTTAACACATTTTCAAACATATATATAATAGGCGGCCAATGGAACACATAATACAATAACTGCAATAACTAACAGAAGAACTACGCAATACGGAAACTATGCAAATTGTATCATATAGTTTGTTGAAAGCGCATTTTTGGCCTTTCAATGTTGCTTGACACTTGCATTCCGTTTCTTATAACGGCGCTTGATAAGTTTGGGCCCGGCATTTTCACCCAGTAACTGTGTCTGTGTCATGTTCTGTGTATGATGTATGTGCTGCAATGGCTTTGTTGGAAATCTTTTCACCTTCAATGATATGTTCTATGAGGCTGCTGTGTTCTACGCATACTGCATTGCACTCTTCCATATCTTCGCCCATACTAGATTCAACTACTTTTGATGGACATATTTCAGTAGTACTCGTCTGACAGATATTTTCCAGAACTGCCACTCGTGTACTATTTGAAATAGTACTAGGTACTTCTAATTGCATGGCTGAGGCCCTTGCAAGTGTTGCATGTACACGATGTGGCACCCATTTTGATGTTTTTGGGCACCAAATGTGCCATAGAGAATAAATTTGCCTTCTCCTTCTTTTCAGAGAACTGGGCCTCAATACATCAAGGCAAGACTCCTGTTGTCCAGTGACAACAATGTTATCAGGAAGAATTGACTGAACAGTTTCCAGTACAAGGCCATCCTCCAAACCTTCCTGGTTACAGGAAACCATTTCAGCCAATTCCATGTCAACAGGAACCTTACTGTCACTATTTTCTTCTTTTTTATCCTCGCATGAGGGTATCAGTACGACTGAAGATGTATCCATGTCACATGTCACTTGAGTTTGGGGGGGGGAGGGGTTCGTGTTTTCAACACTTTCCAGGAGTTGGACAGGACTTGGAGATGGGGAAAGCAATGGTCCCTCTACTGTTTGAAAGGAAGTAGCAGTACTAATTGTGTATGGCATTGCTGCGCAGTGCGGATCATTTTGTTTCATAAGTGTTTCTGAAATTGATGCCATAAATTTATTATGTTGACATATGTGTTCATGGGTATGTTTTAAAATCTCTTTCATCTCCAGCATTTCTATCAAAAAAATTTCCTGGACGCCCATCACTTGCTCATGCCGTTGCTGATGGAGGAGCATTAATTTTTCTTCCGCTCTTTCAAAACCTGATAAGTGTTGCTGTAGGCCAACATCACCCTCATGACTAATATGTTCATGTTGGTTTGAACGGGTATTCTGTTGTGGAGACAAGGTGACTGGCCGGATGATGGGTGACAGGCTGCGTTCAATCACCATATCTGCAAATCACCAAAAAACAGATCATTAGAATTGACGGATAGAAGACACATACATACAGGCATACCCCGGTTTAAGGACACTCACTTTAAGTACACTCGCGAGTAAGTACATCTCGCTCAATAGGCAAACGGCAGCTCACGCATGCGCCTGTCAGCACATCCTGAACAGCAATACCGACTCCCTACCTGTACTGAAGCTGTGCGCAAGCGGGGAGACTATAGAGCCCGTTACAAATGCGTTATTTACATCAGTTATGCACATATATGACGATTACAGTACAGTACATGCATCGCTAAGTGGGGAAAAGGCAGTGCGTCACTAAGTACATTTTCGCTTTACATACATGCTCCGGTCCCATTGCATACGTTAATGCGGGGTATGCCTGTATACATTACATCCATCTGTAATAATAAAAGTTGTTAACAATAATGTTTGCCACTGTTATAGCATGAGCATAATCAGTGTTTGACAAATCACCCAAAAATCTACTCGCCCAACCAAAAAATCTACTCGCCACCTAGTCCCGCCCCCAACCCTAGTCCCGCCCACAACCCTAGTCTCGCCCCCAACCCTAGTCTCGCTCCCAACCCCGCTTTAAAATATAATATATAAATAAAATAAATTTAATAAATTCCAAGTCAGAACAACATTCGTTTTTGACATAAATGTATTTATTGTATTACAATATACTACAATTAGTCCTTGTTACGTGTGTGTGTAAATGTCGATCTAGAAATAAAAGCCAGGTTTGAATGACTAGTTTCCTGAAACCCTTAATCAGTGTCTGGACGCCTCCGCGTCACAATATCTAAAGCAGCAATCCCGCCTGGGATCTTACCTGATCCGCAGTCCCTCAATGTCCAGGTACCCTCATTCCCGCAATGTTATACATTGGAGGGGAGGTGTTACCTACCCGTCTTCTGGGTTAGAGGGGGGGGGGGTTCCGATGTCTTCCATGTGAAGCTTGAGTCAGATCTGGAAGAAAACAGTATAGGTTATTTCGGTGTAGTATAGGGCAGTTAAGATATATAGGGTAAATAAGAGATCCAGAAACAGAGTGTGAGACAGACACTGAGAGGGGGTGAGAGAGATAGAGGGGGTGAGAGAGAGAGAGAGACGGGGCGAGAGAGAGACGGGGCGAGAGGCGTGACGGGTTGATTGGGTGGGGTGACGGGGTGATTGGGTGGTGGGGTGACGGGGTGGTGGGGTGACGGGGTGATTGGGTGACGGGGTGATGTGACACTTCTGGTATCACACACACACCCATGCATGCACACACACACTCTCCCATGCATACACACACACACACACTACTCTCCCATGCATGCACACACACACTACTCTCCCATGCATGCACACACACACACACACACACACTCTCCCATGCATACACAGACACACACTACTCTCCCATGCATACACACACACACACACACACACACACACACACACACACACACACACTACTCTCCCATGCATACACACACACACACACACACACACACACTACTCTCCCATGCATGCACACACACACACACCACAAAACACACACACACACCCATACACACACACACTCCCTACACAAAGCACCCGATAACACACACACACTACCACACATACACACACACCAACACACCATACACACACACACACACTCCCATACACACACACCACAACTCCATACACACACACACAGACATACCACACACTCCACATCACACACTACTCTCCATGCATACAAACACACACACACACACACACACACTACTCTCCCATGCATACACACACACTACCTCCCTCACAGCACACACCACACACACAAACCCACATACACACACACCCTACACACACACACTCCAACCACACAAACCCACACACACACACACAATCCCATACACACACACACACACTCCCCATACACATCCCCAACCAACACACACTCACCAACAACAACACCGATACACACACACCATCACAATCATACACACACACACACACACACACACACACCACACACACACAACACACACACACACACACACACCACACACACACACACACACACACACACCCATACACACACACACTCCCATACACACACACACTCCCATACACACACACACTCCCATACACACACTCCCATACACACACACACACACACACGGGGAAGAAGAGGAAAGGCCGCGCGACCGAGCACCACCACCACTGCCCAGCTAGCCCCCCGTGACCATCTCCCGCGCAGACAGCCACGGGACCGTGGGGAAGCAGAGACCAAGGAGGTAAGGGGGGAACACCCCCGCTACCATCTCCCGCCCCGCGTGGGTATCGCGGGAAGTGGCGCGTGAAGCCGGGGTAAGCGGGGAACACCCCCACTACCATCACCCGCCCCGCGCGGGGATCGTGGGAAGCGGGAAGTGGCGCGAGGACCGGGGAAAGAAGGGGTGGAACACCCCCGCTACCATCACCCGCCCCGCGGCGCGGGTATCGGGGGAAGCGGTAAGTGGCACGGGGACCGGGGAGAGAAGGGGAGGAACACCCCCACTACCATCACCCGCCCCGCGGGTATTGGGGGCAGCGGTAAGTGGCGCGGGGACCGGGGAGAGAAGGGGGGAACACCCCCACTACCATCACCCGACCCGCGACGCGGGTATCGGGGGAAGCGGGAAGTGGCGCGGGAAGCCGGGGGGAGAAGGAGGGGAACACCTTGGCTTGCAGGGATGGAGCAGAGGGGCCGCAGGATGGAGGATAGGAGAGCACTTACTCTCCAACAGATCTTCTGGCAGAAAAAATGGCCGCTCGTTGGGGGCGTGCTCATATAGAGGGTAGGGGGCGGGGGGGTTTCAGTCAGCGCAAGCAGGGAAAATTTCAGCGCGTGCAGGGAAAATTTAAAAAAACAAACACGTGTGCTGCTTGGGCCAATATTTACTCGCCCGGAGGTTAAATCCACTCGCCCCGGGCGTGTAAATGTATAGGATTGTCGAACACTGAGCATAATATCTATCCCCTTGAACACATAGTGGGTCAAAACTTAGAAATGTTGCCTGTCAATAAGGAGCGGAATAGATTTTGGATCCAACATACAGTAGGAGTACACACAAACAACATTACTTTTACTGTAAAGGCAAGTATTTCTTTACACACGTCCACAAGACACTGCAAGGGTTCTATGGTACATCAGTGGAAGTGTGTGAAACACATTTGACGTACACTGATGTTCTTCATGTACACATAAGGACAACGTGCTCATCATTAATTCGCATTACACATGCACATCACATAAACTGTGTCAGTCCATGTACAACACATAGAAAATGAATGGATTTTGCTGCCAACCCTGCGGTGTTAATCCTATTTGTCATTACACCATATAAATTCTCCTTGCACTGTAATTCTAATAGGCAACAACTTCAAGCAGCACACAACCTGATACTGTGAAGGCAATGTGCATTTGCAGTTTTGGAAGAACAGTGTTCTAGTCTGTTGCTAACAGTGTGAAACACGTCACCATTAACAGTGTTATATGTTTGGCTGATTACATACAGGCTTCATTGCAGCTCACAGACTGTTGAATTCTGTTGCCTTCTGAAGCTCTCACCTTGTGCAAGAGGCGTGGAGGTATGGGAAGAACGTGATGGCGTTCGCGAGCTACATTCAGAATCCATGTTGATAGTTTGATCTTCTAACGGTGAAGCGGGACACACTGTGAAGTATACGGAAGCAATGTGTCCATAAAACATGCCATGCTACAGTCCAGAACTTTTCGTATGTCACTTACATTAGCATACCATGGACAACATGTAACACTGTGGTGAAATGTTAGGATCAACACATACACATCTTCATTTAACGTATAACTAATACCTGCAGATTATGATTAGTTTGGGTGCAGGTATGTGTTAAGGATGTGCCTCTAGTTCTGTATTTATGTTACAGACTCTGTATACTAGCTTACTTGTGTAATGACACAGATATCATGACATGTTCTAATTTAATTTTCATGGTTTACAACACTCACAACATTGTTATAAGCACATTTTTGACATACAATGCCGTTCCCCAGTGACACAGAACATCTACATAATACAGACATTGGACACGATTTATATATGTAAGAAGATTACAAACCTTCCGGACATACATGCTCATACACACCAATGTCCAAATCTCCAGGCAAACCTGCTATCTGAACTGTTGGAAATTTGGCGGCAAGTTGTTCCTCTAAGGGAGTCAATGTAATCTGTTCTGCTGATGGACCTCCTCCAGTTGCTGACGCATGTAAAATGCCTTTTTGATATTTTTTCTTTAATTTTTGTTTGATATCGTCAAACCTTTTCCGACAATTATCATGTGTTCGCTGCTGACGACCACATCCCGAAACTGCTAGTCTTATTTGTTCCCAGCATTGCCTCTTAATCAAGGAGGAGGTTTCCCCTTAAAATTGACAAGAATATATGCATCATTTAAATGTTTTAGGTTGTCATGTCCTTGACACTTTTGTAATGTTAAGTCACATACTATGTATCGGTACAGTAATGTTACTGTGTCTATCAATAAATTTCCATAATATGTGTACGCATAAGTTAAACATTAGTGTTTACACAGTTGAACAACTTGTCTCCATTTCACATAACTGGAAACAATGACAGCTGTTCACAAAATGGATGAACACACTGTTATAGGTCAGCAGTCAACATGTCAACTAGTCTAGTTGACATGTTGACTGCTGACCTACAGTATAACAGTGTGTTCATCCATTTTGTGATCAGCTGTCATTGTTTACAGTTATGTGAAATGGAGACAAGTTGTTCAACTGTGTAAACACTAATGTTTATGTTATGTGTACACATATTATGGAAATAAATCCTGTGAATGATAACAAAACATTTACTTCACTTATGTATATTGAATGCAATTTGCAGCAACGTATTTTGTTACCTGCTAACTGGCCAAATATTCGATCATAATGCTCAAGGATACAAGTGACAAGCACTCGGTTCTCCTCGTCGTTGAATTTTTGATTTCTTTTTTTCAACTGAGAACTCAGATGGACACTACTGGTCTCTCCCTCCTCAATTGCAAGGGACTGCATGACAAGTGCACTTTCACCATAATGAGCAGGCACACTTTCAGCACAACAGACACTGGAATCCAAATTCAAGATCCCACCCGCTGTCACCATTGCTGTTCGACTAACACCACTGCGACCCCTTCCCCTAGCTGCACGCATCACATTTGCACCACTACCATCTGTTACTCCTCCTCTGCACATACCTCCTCTACTTGACATACCACAACCCCTCACATGCACACCACCACCCCTCACACGCACACCTCCCCTCACACGCAGACCAGCACCCCTCACACGCACACCACCATGCACAGCAATGACCCCTGCATCAACACTGACCACAGATGCACAACTCACCATACCTGTCACACCTGCATTCTCAAGAACGGCACCACTTGCAACCCTAGTCACTCCAGCACTCGCTCCAGCACCTCCAATCATCCGAGATGATCCAGCCACTGTTGCGCCACCATAACCTCCTACTAAACCTGGTGCTACAGTAAGTACATGAGGTGCTCGAGATACTCCAGCAACAGCAACACTGTGCACTGCAGAACCAGTCGCAGCAACAGACTTCACTGCTTCAGTTGCAGCCATATTGGCACTCCACGGCGGAATACGGTCCACTGTTGTCAGAAAAGTATCACACAATGACACCACACACCAAAATGTATATGCAACAATGTCAGCTTCACACAACATAAGAGGTTTTTAATAATTACACACACAGCTGACACACACAACTGTGGGCTGTGTTTGTGTTACGTCTCTGAGATATATGGTACAATCTTGAAGTACTGCTATGTCAGCCTGTCAGAAAGCATATCAAAATGACACTGACACTGGCTGAGGTGATTTCGCAACTGTCAGTCAGCTGCTTGGGACTTGCTCGTCATCAAAACAAAGCTATCTGCTGGGCCAAGAACGTGCGGCTGTGCATGGCGAGATTAACGCCAAATAAAGCACGCCAGAGTTCAAAATTAGTTTTGCCAAGGGTATCGGAGTATCCTGCATATGGTGAACTGAAACGGCAATTATGTGGCGATTTTATTGCCATGGCGGTTTTGATGAACGCAGTTCTCTGCATAGGCCCCATAGTCTTTTAAGGATAATTTCAGATAAAACTCCAGAAATGTCGCGCTGGCCTGGAGGGTCCAAATTTGCATGACTTTGATAGTTCTGCAAACTCACAGAGCTGCTGGCTATCATATCAGCCAGGTTGGTCTTTCTGCCATCATCTTCATCTGTATTCCATTGAGGAGGACTGACTTTTCCTTCTGAGATTGCATCTTCCGTGGTGTCGTCTGTGATCAGTGGCATGGCCTGGGTAGAGGGTGTTACACACCTTTGCAGTATGGATTTACTGCACATGACACAGACATACAAAACAACCAGAACTGCAAACACACAGACAAATCCATTCATCAGTTTCGCTTCTAGAAAACCAACCAACATGCTAATTCCTCTCAACTTTGTTTTTATTAGTTTTTTGTGCATACACATCATAGAATACAGAATGTTGTCAAGTGTTTCAGGTATACACCAAACTTACAGGAATACTTTACAAGTAACGGACAAACATTGGGGGGACCACAAGACAGGACACAGACAGACTGACAACATCTAAGGACAAGGAAAAAGAGGGGGGAGGGGGGGGGGGAGCGGCCTGGGAGAAGCGCTGATTCCACATTTCGCCGGCATCTTTCACCATCACTGCCTTTGCTCTGCTCCAGTTCACCTCTCAGAGGAGCTCAAATCCGGCTCACATCAGAATTTCTTTGGTCGGTGAATCTCTTCACCACTGTACCTCGGGGGGAGCCCTACTGTCCGATCGTCCCGTCCGGCTCCCAGCCCAACATCCAAGGAGAACCCATCTATCTCTATCAAAGCCATATTGTGGCCTCATTCATCCCCTGAATATCAGTCTGGGCAAGCCATAATGACCATACTTTTTCAAATTTGTCGGCTGAGTCGTTAACTAAACTCGTTAACTTCTCCATTCTACAAATGAACCAAATTCTGTTTCTGATTTTATCAATAGAAGGAATCGCATTCTGATTCCACAGTGCTGCGGTCTCGCACCTCATAGCGGTAGCAAAATGTGCTATCAGCTTGTTACCCGATCTAGATACCTCGTTTGTAGGTTTACCTAATAAAAATAGCCACGGGTCCAGCTGTATTGTGAGCCCTAAAAAGATCCTCTGCAGCCAATCACGGATCTGGGTCCAGACCGGCACTAATCTCGGGCAAGACCACAGCATGTGCACCAGATCCCCCTGTTCCCCGCACCGCCTGGGGCAGAGCGGGGAAGCCCCCCGGACGAATTTAGCTAATCTGATTGGGGTGAGATACCACCTTAATAATACCTTATATGAGTTCTCCTTCAATGTTGTGCATATGGAGCTCGAGGCCGCAGCTTTGAACACCGCAGCCCAGTCCTCGTCCTCTAGTTGTGTCTGGAGATCCTCTTCCCATTGTGTCATGAAACGGGGTTTGACTGTCCTGTCTGAGTCAGTATTCACCACCTCTCTGTACAACGCAGAGATCAGTCCCCGCGTGTCGGCTCCGCGCACGCAGAGCTGTTCGAATTTGGTCAGCGGTGGTCTCACCGGGTGTGCGTTATAAAATGCCCGGACCTGGAGGTACCTCATATAATCAGTGTTAGGTAAGTCCGTTTCCGACTGTAATAGTTCAAAAGATTTGATCTTGCCCTTAACCTCCAGGTCCTTCAATCGACTAATCCCTAATTGCCGCCAGCGCGGGAAGCATTTTTCTGCCAGCCCAGGAGCAAAGTCCGGGTTGCCATATAAAGGAGCCATCAGTGTGTGTTTGGAGGTCAAAGAGCAGCTACTTTTAGAAGCCTCCCAGACCGAGAGTGAGTTGAGCACAGAGGATAGTGGAATAAGCTTATCCTTCACCCGTGTCCTCGGGTACCAGATTAGGTCCCTGAGCTCAAGCGGGGCGCACACCTCCTTCTCCAGTGCCACCCACCTCCTGAGCCCCGGGTCCCCATGCCACTGCGTGATTTGACACAATTGTGCCGCTTTATAGTAGGATAAGACGCTCGGGACTGCTAGGCCACCAGCTTCCTTGGTTTTTTGCATAATTTTCCCTTTAATCCGTGGTTTTTTATCTTTCCAAATAAATTGAGAAATAGCTTTTTGGAGCCCTGCAATGTCTGCTCTAACCACGGCAACCGGGAGAGTTTGGAACAGGTATAGAATTCGGGGAAGGATGTTCATCTTGACACTATAGATCCTCCCCAACCAAGAAATACCATATGCCTTCCATGCCTGCAGCTCTTTTTTGAGAGTCCTCAACAGTCTGGGATAGTTAGCCGAATATAAGGAGCTCGCCTTTTTTGTGATCTGCACTCCTAGGTATTTCATGGCGGATGGTCGCCATCTAAACTCAAAGTTGAGTTCTATCAGCTTCTCCATTTCTCTTGGCATGTATAGGCTTAAGGCCTCTGATTTAGCTTGATTTATTTTGAAGCCAGAGATCTGGGCAAAACGCTCTAGAAGCTCGAACAGATTAGGCAGCGAGATAAGCGGCTTGGCAAGGGTTAGGATGATATCATCCGCGTACAGAGCCACTTTGTGCTCCTGCGAATGGATCTGTACCCCAGCGATATCAGCGTTACTCCGAATTTGTGCTGCGAGTGGTTCGATGCATAAGGCGAATAGCAGGGGCGAAAGCGGACATCCCTGCCTTGTACCACTTTTAATTGGGAATAGTTCCGACGGGAATCCCTGGTGAACTACTCTGGCTGATGGTGCCGTATATAGTGCTTTGACAGCCTGTTGGAATTTGCCACCAAACCCAAATGCGCCAAGCGTGGACTCCAGGTATGGCCAATCAATCCTGTCAAAGGCCTTTTCCGCGTCTAGGCTTAGGGCCACACCCCGAATCTCATTGGCTCCCATAAAGTCTATTATATCCACAATTCTTCTAGTGTTGTCGGCCGCTTGTCTACCTCTAATGAAGCCAACTTGATCCGGGTGGATGAGCCCTGGCAGGATTATATTTAATCTATTGGCCAGCAATTTAGCGTAGATTTTTACATCTGTGTTAATTAATGATATTGGCCGATAACTTTGGCAGCTAGTGGGATCCTTGTCCTCTTTATGAATTACCGAGATTGACGCCTGGAGCATCTGTCCCGGGAAGGGCTCTCCCGCCAACACTCCATTAAACAGCTGGAGCATGTGAGGAGCTAAGACTCCGATAAATTTTTTATAGTACAGGTTGGAGAACCCATCCGGGCCTGGGGCTTTTGATGCTTTTAAGTTTTTTACAACCGCCTCTAGTTCCTCCCTTGTGAAGTCTCGTTGAAGAGCCTCTCGCTCCTTTCTGTTTACTTGTGGCAAGGCTGCGTCTGCTAGGAATTTCTGTAGATTACTACTTGTCCTAGCATTGTGAACTACCTTCTCTCCATTATATAGCTGTTCGTAGAATTTCGCAAACTCCCCTACTATGACTTTAGGGTTTGAGGAACTCTGGCCTCCTGCGGTCATAATAGATTGAATGTTAAAATTTGGTTTCCTATTACGGAGTCTGGTGGCTAGCATAGTGTCCGGTTTGTTAGCTTTCTCATAGAACTTCCTCTGCGTCCAACTCATGTCCTTCTCCGCTCGGGAAGTAAGGAGGAGGTTTAGCTGAATTCTAACATCCTTCAACTCCCTCAGATCATCATCTCTACCTGTCTGGTTATGTAGAATAGAGAGCTCATGTAACCTGTGATAAAGCTGGGATAATTTGGCTTCCTTTTTCTTTTTCCTATTTGCCGCTATACCGATTAATACCCCCCTAATCGTGGCTTTATGAGCCTCCCATAACAGTGAATGGGATTCCACACTGCCACTATTTATCCGAAAATACTCTGATATTTCAGATTTCACTTTGTTTTGGATCTCCGGGATTTTGATTATTGATTCATTTAGCTTCCAGTTTGCTCCCGGGCTGGCATTACTCAATTGAATGCATCTCAGCTCTACTGATGCATGGTCCGACCAAGTAATATCATGTATGCTTGTGTCGGAAATTTGTGGGACCATTCTGCCCGATACAAAGAAGTGGTCAATCCTACTGTAGCTGTCATGTGGGTGGGAGTAGAAAGAATAACTGCGGTCTCCCTGGTGCTGCTCTCTCCAGATGTCCACCAGACTAGTCTGTTTAAGGCCTTTCAGTAATGAGATATTCCCTTCTTTCTTATTATTTTTTTGGGACGTAGATCTGTCTACCTTTGCATTCATGACTGTGTTAAAGTCGCCACCTAGAATTATTTGTCCCTCAGCCCATACCTGCAGCTTCTGGAAGAATGTGTTGTAAAAGTCTAGTTGACCTTCATTTGGTGCATATATACACGCTAATGTCACTCTGACCTGCTTAAGGAGCCCGACCAGCACCAGATACCTTCCCTTTGGGTCCCTTTTAACCTTTTCAACCTGGAAGGGGGTGTGATTTTGAAACAGGATAGCTACACCTTTCTTTTTCTCTGCCCCTGATGCTAAGAAGAACTTTCGAAAGCTAGAATCGAGGAATTTCGGATTATTACGCGAGCTGAAGTGAGTCTCCTGTAGGAAGACCACGTCAGCCCCTCTCCTCTTGAACTCAGTGAAAGCGACTCTTCGCTTGCGTGGACTGTTGAGCCCTTTGGCGTTTTGCGAGATAAAAATTACCTCCATTTTATGCAGCAGTGTCTGTGTGGACCTAATATGTAAGCCGATCTGATCTTACCCCAGACCCTGGACATGCTCCGTTGGTGGCATCTGCTGACCCTCCTTCTTACGCCGGGGGGGCCCACTGGAGATTGTTTTTGTTGGTGGAAACTTCCTTGGTGGAGAATCACGCTCCCTCTTGCACCTTCAGGATGAGGATGGGATACATTGAAGGGAGGAAACACTGGGGAAAAGCAGGGAAAACAACCAACATATAAAGAAACATAGAGAACCATAGTGATCCCTCGGGACCCCAGGTTCGGTGCCCGGTTGTGGCTACGCCTCTCTGGACCCACCTCCCTCCCAGTCCAGTCCCATGGCCCCTCCTGCAGACCATGTATTTCCGGGACTTTTGCAGGAGTGTGGGGGTAACCCACACCCCTGCCGCCGAAACGCATGTCTTCGGGTAGGATTAGTGGTGTTCTCCTATCTACCCGCCGGCATCAAATGTATATTTCAGGAACCGCCACCCCGGAACCCGGTGGCATGAAACTATGGGTATGACTAACTGTGCCTGTCTGGTATCTCCTGTCTTGTGTCTCCTCTGTGGGCACTCTACGTCCTGGGTTGCTTACTGAGGGTTCCCTCACTTTCTAGTTCCTGTCGTGTCTAGTCCTCCCCTATTGCCTCCCTTCCAGGCTACCATTCTGATGACCCTCTTGGGGTCTTGCTGGCCCATCTCCCTCTTTCTGTTCTCCCTGCAGCCCTCCGCCTCTCTGGGCCTCTCTAGACTTTCTCTCCTCCATCTCTCCCTGAACTCCCCCTATGTCCCCTCCCTTACTGCATTGCCCCCCTACCCCCTCTCGAATGCCCCCCTACCCCCTCTCGAATGCCCCCCTACCCCCTCTGCTGTTATGTTGTTATGCCAGACCCCCTAATGTCTCAACTTCGTCACGAGATTTCTGAGAAACGGTGTTTATGACCATGGGAACCTCCCCCGGAATGCGAGATGTGCTTGTTATCTATATTTTATTTTCATAACAGTGGCACATTTCTCCCATTTCCAAGGTCTTGTGGTTAGCTGAAAAGCTTATTATCACTTAAAACTAAGGAGCAGAAAGAAAAAAAAATGTGTCTTTTAAACCTAACTTTTCATACCAACACTCATGCAGACAATAGACAAAATGGATGACAATATCAAGCACCTAAGATGGATGCTGACTTAAAATGGCTGCTCAGATCCCAGTGCTGTTTATGTCAGACCTCCCCCCTTAATGTACTTTTTCTCAACTTCGTCAAATGTGATGGTTTTCCACCTGGTAGTTGAAGATGATGGGAGATGCTGGGTTGCCAGTCTTGTGCTGTCCCTTTTTATTGTACAAAGTGTCCATGTAACTTATAATTTATTATATTCTGCAACAACATAACATACAATGTGACTAAATGATTGGGAAATGTCTAACTCCAATACATAACTATGACTAGAAGTCGTCTGTTCCTTTTATCAAATACCGGTCATCAAATAGTCACTGTCACAGGAGGAGACGGTGGTCATTAGTCCTGGCTATTGAAATTGTTAATTTAGAAGGGGGTGTTCAGGCTTTATTTGAAGGGGGAGAGGGTGAAAAGGTGCTTGACTGTCTTCTGCTCCTTCCTACATCTGATGGGAAGTCCCTGCCCTCTACTGATTTTCCACAACCATCCTTCACTAACTCACCCCCACATGGGGACAGAGAGGGGGATGGGTAGAAAAGGAAGGTTGTATAAAATGAGCACAGGGCAGGGAAATCCCATCTGAGATGTATTTATTTATTTATAAAATATTTTACCAGGAAGTAATACATTGAGAGTTGCCTCTTGTTTTCAAGTATGTCCTGGGCACAGAGTTATGATGACAAATACATTTACAAATACATTTACATAAATGAGCAGGATATAAATTATATACAAGACATTGCGTGCACAGTTAAAGATAATATATATTATGGGCGTATGAAACAGTTACAGACCAGATTAAAATGTGGGACAGCCTTAGATTTGAAAGAACTTAAACTGGTAGTAGATGTAAGAGACTCTGGTAGGTTGTTCCAGTTTTGGGGTGCATGGTAAGAGAAGGAGGAGTGGCCGGATACTTTGTTGAGCCTTGGGACCATGAACAGTCTTTTGGATTCTGATCTCAGGTGATAGGTGCTGCATGTGGTAGGGGTGAGGAGCTTGTTCAGATAGCTGGGTAGCTTGCCCATAAAGAATTTGAAGGCAAGACCGGAAAGGTGAACTTTGCGCCTAGACTCGAGTGATGACCAATCTAGTTCTTTGAGCATTTCGCAGTGATGTGTGTTGTAGTTGCATTGGAGAACAAAACGACAAATTGAGTTGTAGAGGGTGTCAAGTTTGCTAAGGTGGGATTGAGTTGCAGAGCCATATACTATGTCTCCATAGTCAATAATTGGCATTAGTATCTGCTGTGTGACGTAGGAAGGAGCAGAAGATTACTTTGTAGGTTATGTACCATTGGTCAATATTATTAATATTTTTTTTTGGGGGGGGGGGGTGGAGTGAATATGGGATTGCACCTACAAATCCCCCATTGTTTTTCCATCAAACTATTTGCAAATTGCTTTTTCGTCAAACGAATCTAGCCATCCTAAAAAAAAACCGGTCTGGATTTGAATGATTATGCATTGAGGGGGGGGGGATTCTATGTCTTTATTTGTATCTGTTATCTGTCACAAGGTGTTTACCCTTTGGTAACATCAGATAAGTAGTATCCAAACCTTCACCTCGGCTAGCCATTTAACATTAATGTATATATGTATATAATGTATTTATTTCTTTTCAGCAGGAGAATAATGAACCCCATTAAATATACAAACTAAAATAGGCTATGCTAATCAACAACACTTCTGCCGTCACAGCTAACCCCATTAGCTATACAGGCTTAATTAACTATAGCTATATAGTGCATCTGTATAACCATTCCTTGATGAAGTAGCGTTTCAGCTACGAAACGCATAGGATTAATGTGTTTTACAAATTGTTATTTTTAATCAATGATAGACTTCATGCCTGCATAATTTATAAGCATTCGAATTTGCAATTCACCGCGGGGGAGCGGTTGTAATCAACCATCAGCTGAGACTGTGCAGCTGGTATCACGCACTCTGAGTGTCTTACGTGAGTCACGTGATACTGCTTGATACGGGTCTCATGGACAAGCATTGTGCAATTGATGCGCGCGCAAGACCTAAACTGGACTGGCTTGCATTCTTAGAAGTAACTTACTCGGGACTCAAATTATCACCATCACTGGAAGGGTTTTCCCGGAAAGAGACGCACACCCTCAGACGGACCAATTGTTTAGCCGACTACCATCCTTGAGGAGCTGTGATGACGTCCTGATATCGCTTGTGACTACCTACCAGAGGGTCGCGTTCCAGCCTGTCTCTCCAGCTTCACCGTGTGGTAACAAATGTGGTAACATGTGCACATGTTCTATTTACCTGATGTACGCAGAATACTTACCTTTTTGAACTAGATAAATTATCTTGATACATTTCACTATTGCGATTGCGCTGTTGTTTTTGTTCACTGTACATAGACGTTTGCAGGCACAAGGAGTCCTGGACCCTACAGCTTACAATCTAATGCTGGTGACCGTATATGAAACCAGGTAACCAAAGATTAACTATCCAGGCGCTTCCAAGAGTCATAAAGACAGCTGCATCCTGATTATACAGTAAGTGAATGTAATGCTGGCTAGTTTCCAAGACAAACCGATGATAAACGGTCTTAACAATAAACAAATAGCTCTCCTTAGACTTGTAATTGTAGACTCACGGTTGTAAAAGTAGTGGAATGCCAGTAGTGAAGATAAACAGCAGCACCGGCGATCTGTAGACCGGTAAGAAACTTCTCTCAGCTCGTGTCGTGTAAATGCCTCCGTAGTCCTGGAGTGACAGGTACAGCAGCTGTCCGGCGTGCAGCCAGTAGAAATAGCAACATGAAGATACTCCTCCCGTGGGAGGCAGGAACGGCGCGCAGCCGAATGAAGACCGCAGCAGGCAATGGTGATGAAGCAAACAGTTTAATCAGACATCAGGGTAAAAAAGTCTGGTGGATCCTCTGACGCGTTTCAGCCCGTGGGGCCTTTGACAAAGCCTGAAGCCAGACATACACACCTGATCTCACTCATGCCTCCCTGCCATCTCTTCCTCTGTAAATGGTGTTAACCTTTTCATTTAACACTGACCAACCTTAAAATTTGCCTCACAAATCAAGCATCCCAACAGCCTGCACTCATGGCTATTGTCCCACAGTCACTTATACCACCGATTGTGGCCAAGCACTGCCATCTACAGCACTTATTCCCTCACCTGCTGTCTCTGTAAGTTTCCCCTCAAACCTCTTAGATTGTAAGCTCTTCGGGGCAGGGATTTCCTTTCCCATTGTCTGATTTTTGCTGCAATTATTGTATTATTATAATTCCCTGTACTGTATTCTTTGTGAAGCGTACACTTTTGGCGCTTTATAAATAGAGACATACAATACAATATGTAATCTGTGGTGTTACAACTCCATGGACCACAGACTGTCTCCAGCTCATTTTCTTTCCCTGGCTGTCAGGTTTTACACTGAATCTCATCGGTTCTCCCTCTCTCACTAATAAAGTTCTGTGGCTCCAAAGTCATTGGCCACATCTACTGTGACCTTGCCCCTCTCATTGAACATTCCTGCTCAGACACTTCTGTTCTTGAGTTGTTAGTCATGGTGTTGTCGTTGTTTGCAAATGCACGAAGATAAGAGCAAACACGGGCCATGGATAATGAGTTTGTTTATTTTATATTCTGAATGATCATACAGGAGGGTCTCAAGAGACTCTGCATGGGGAGGGCCTCACAGCCTTTTTATACAGATATGAGTTTATTTGTCTAAAACAAGTTGCTAGGTAGAATACAATATCTCCTCCTTTTTCTAAACCAATCATTGTAAAGGTCACTAAATGAGAAAAAACTGGGTTACAGCATCTTAATACAATGAACAAGGTATATTAGGATACATTTTTAAATCTGAATATACTGCAGAATACGTGCTTCCCTCTCATTTCTGGGCATAGGTTGATTTTGTTCTTGAGTCTACTGGTGGTCAACCTGATACACTCGCAACATGCACATTCTTTCACACACGAATGATTGCAGGAACTCAGCATGAGACACAAGACAGAGACTTGTGAAGACAAAGACAGACAAAATGGAGATGAAATGGATTCTGCACACCACCAACAACCTCATCTCCAGAGAACCCCCCCCCCCCAGTCCATTTCATCCACATGTCATCCATTTCTACAGTATGTTCATTTCAACAATATTACATTTACAGTGCCAACCTACCCTATCGGTCTTTTCCCCTTTGTGTTCATCATCATAACTTATGTCTGCATCTTCCTCACCATTCTTGGAATCTCTTCAACCACTGGTCGTCAAAAAGCCTTTTTCACCTGCAGCTCCCAACTGGCGGCTGTGTGCATGTAATATGGACCTCAGCTTTCTAAATATATTGTCCCAGCCGATGGCAAGCCATGGATTGTAAACAAGCTCATATCACTGTTGCATACTGCGGTCACTCCATTGTTCAACCCTATCATATACAGTCTGAGGAACCAGGAGCTCCGGGCATTGTTTTTCAAAATGATCTGTAAAAGATGGACCTGCCCGTGCAACTGGTAGTACTGCAACACATAATGGCGATGGAATATAGAGAGAGCACTCAGCCACGTAACATCAATTTCATTCACAGACCGGAAAGAATGGAAGTAGTGTTAGTCTCCTATTTCATGTGGGGGGAAAAAGATCAATATTTTGAAAAAAGACTTAGGGGTCTATGCACTAAGCAGCGGAAAATTGCATTCGCCAGGGGTTTGAATTTGCCATGTTTTTGGAGTGTTGCCCTCGCTGTATGCAGGAAGGGCCGAATCCCTGGTGAATCAATGCGCCACCACCATTTGACAAGATGGCGACTAACTGGTGGCGAGACAGTCTGCCTGGCGAGAAACTGTCCCCTGCCGAGATGTGTCTGCAGCAGAGAGAGATCCGCCGCTCTCTCGGCACAAACATCGGCACATTAAAAATTATTTTTAATACAATTTTATTCATAGTGTACATGTGCAGGGGGTCTCCGGAGCTGAACCGCATTGGTTTCAGGTCCGGGGAGCCCCTGCTTCCCGAGATAAAGGCCCCTATGTAGACACCATTCTTGTCTGGTTCCTGTTCGTAGCAGTCGCACAGCATAATGGATGATAATGTAAACATCCAGTTGGTCAGATCTGCACATAACTGCTTCCATTGCTAGTCCTGTCTGCCTATCAGAAATAATGTACGCCTCGGATTCTGGGTAATTCTCACTGCTGTATGGCACACAGCATACAAGAGGGGAGTAACAAGACAGAGAATGTATTGAGTGCCCTTATAAAAATATAATAAAAGAAGTGTAGCTACTATAGACAATCACATACACCTGGTCCTTAGAAATTTTGAAAAGTTGAGACCCAAATAGATGTTTTGTATAGAGTAACAGGCAGGATAAAAGGAGAAGAGAAGAAGGAACGATAAAAATGAGAGAGAACAAAATTAAAACAGAGGCAGAAGAGATGGCCACACAGAAAATTAAATAAATAAGAGAAGTGAAGGTTAGTCAAAATGGAGAAGTTGTATGAATAAACTGAGTAATTTACAAAAACACAGAGAAGCCCAGATAGTCATTCAGACCATGCGGAATCATTGAGTCCATCTGAATGGTCCATCTGGACTCGCTACGTAACAATGTCTTCTCCGGGTCCCCACCACGTATACCCAATGAAACATTGTCTATTGCAAAGGCCCGTAATGATGCATAATCCGAGTCATGCTTAAGAAGAAAATGCTTGGCTATTGATGTTATTTTTTTGAGAGACTCCAGGTCCTTTGTGGCGTACTTAATGTTTCTGCTATGCTCAAGAACTCGAAATCTCACTAGTAGTAGTCAATGGTCAGTCAGTCAATGGTTGTCACTGACTAGTGTCAGTCAATGGTTGTCACTTATAAGATGTACTATAGTCTACAATTCTGAGAGACATTGGACTAAATGCCTCCAGAGAATGCTTACTTGAGGGTTCTGGAATGCAAATGTTGTAGCAGGACTTATGCTAAGGAGATCACAGGAGTAATTGGAAATTTTAGATTAAATTATTTAATGATGTTAGTAAATTTATTTGTATAAAAGTAAGGCAAAATAAAGATCCAGGAGAGTCTTTGACTTTGCAAGTTAGAAGTTGAAGATGACTTGTCTGTGCTGCATCTAAAGGTACAGTATTGCTGCCTTATAGCACTGGTCCATTTCTGAAGACCAACTCTAGAGATGCCTCAGAGGGTTTGCCAACATGACACTGGGATGGTGTATAGAGATGGGCAAAATCTTAGTACAAGTTTTAAAATATGCTAAACCTGTGTGTGACAGGGTGAATGAACGTCACCAGCCATATACCTGGCAAGCCTATGTTTAGGCTTGCAGTGCAGCAGTGATGAGGTTAAGTTGGG
The DNA here is from genome assembly GCA_036426205.1 of Ascaphus truei. Lineage (NCBI taxonomy): Eukaryota > Metazoa > Chordata > Amphibia > Anura > Ascaphidae > Ascaphus > Ascaphus truei. The sequence goes on from CM071586.1 coordinate 10,733,172, forward strand.
AAGGGCTGCTTAATTAGTCTGCATGATCAAAGTGTTTTAAAACCCCCAGGCTGTGCACACATGCAGGCTAGCTGGTCAGGAGAGAGGACTGAAATACTGGGGAGATTACTGCTAGAAGGTCTGTTTGCAAAGTACATGTTTAATGAACTGTCTGTGTCCTGCATGCAAACGAGAAGCTGCTTTGTTTGTCTGCTAAAAAGAAGCTATTTTGTTTTGTCTGCTGAAGAAGAAGCTATTTTCTTTTTGTCTGCTGATGGGAAGCTATTTTGTTTTTGTGTGCTGTATGTTTTAAGACTCAATAAATAAGCCTTATCAAGGGAACCCGAGTGTGTGGTTGCATGTTCCCTGCAACATATGGTGTCAGAAAGTGTCGAGATTTTGAGAGGCCCCTGCAGTTGAAGGGCCACCCACACACACACACACAAAATGAGAAAAATAAAAGAATTTTTAAATGAGTTTCTGTGCGAGCAGACCAGACAGCAGGGACTGTTAATGCAGGAGCAGGCCCAACTACTATTGCAGCAACAAACCCAGCTCCTAACCCAGCAGCAGGCAGCACAGGATGTGCGGATGGCCAAGCTGCTGACCCAATTCCAGGGGTCTGCCAGTCCACAACTTGCGAACAAACCCCCGGTCCTCCTGAGGAAAATGGCTCCGAACGAGGATCCCGAGGCTTTTTTACTGACATTTGAAAGGGTTGCCGAAGCTCAGGGCTGGGCTGCAGATCGCTGGGCTGCAGATCGCTGGGCAACTGCTTTGGCCCCGCTCCTCATAGGAGAAGCCCAGGCCTCATATCAGGGCCTCCCAGCAGATCAGGCAATGGACTACCAACAAGTAAAAGCCGCCATACTTGATCGCTTAGGTCTGACCCCAGAGACCTACCGGCAACAGTTCCAGAACCTGAAGTACACCGCTAAGATGAGACCCCGGGTCCTCGCTCAGCAGTTATTGGACTTGTGTACTCGCTGGATACAACCCGATGAGCGCACTAAGGAGGTTCATCCCCAACTACTCGGAAGTTGCAGCACCACTAACAGACCTCACAAAAAAGTGTGCCCCTACACAAGTGGTATGGTCAAGGGAATGTCAGAGTGCCTTTTAGGACATAAAAAGGTGTCTATCAGAGGGTCCCGTCCTTAGAAGCCCAGACTTCAACAGGCCTTTTGTAGTGCAAACCGATGCATCAGAAATAGGGCTAGGGGCAGTGTTGTCACAACAGTTTGAGGGAGTCAAACATCCGATCCTTTTTCTGAGTAGGAAATTGTTCCCGAGGGAAAAAAAACTACTCAGTGATTGAGAAGGAGTGCCTCGCAGTAAAGTGGGCAATCGAGGCTTTGAGGCATTACCTGGCAGGAGTCAATTTTACTCTGGTGACGGACCATGCTCTATTAAAGTGGTTAAATAGTATGAAGGACTCCAATGCTAGATTGACCAGGTGGAATATGGCCCTCCAACCCTTCTCATTTGAGATTCAGCACAGGCCTGGAAAAAAAAGGCTAATGCTGACTTCTTTTCTAGAGAAGGGGTGGATGATCGTGCTTCAGCCGTGCGCGCCCCCTCCCGCTTCTATGTGCTTGCGCTCGCATGCTGTATAGACGCGATCACTGCCTTTTGGCAGTCTGATCGCTCAGCGTGAGGATGCGTCCGCACGATCGTCCATACCATGGACGCAGCCTTACAGTTAAATCTCATCCGATCCTTGTCTGCTAAAATCTTCACAACAGGTCTTTAATGGAGGGCCCAAATAACATCTGTGGCTACTGTGAAACTGGGAACTGTGGGGTAACAGGAGGCCAGAGCAGGAGACAGAACATCTACTATCCAGGCCCTAGAAGGTTTGAGAAAAGAGAAGCTGTAGGTGAATTTCACATGGCACTACCATGATCTCTTTTCTCTTATTCCCTTAATTTTAGAAGTTCATTCCTGCTTCTAGAATTTCCTTAAGCTAACTGGTCCTTCCTAAGTAAGACTCGTAATGACTAGAGCTATAATACAATCTGATGAACAGAGGTGATGACCTCAGCAGGGGATTCTGGGTAGGGAATATAGCAACAAGTCTTTATTGCAGTATTATTATTTGAGTCAGATAAAGTACAGTACAATTGTACCCCAAAGGTTGTCCATCCAAGCTTGTTACCTTCATTATAGGACTTTCATAGATAAGATTACAGAAGGTGGAAAGACAGACATTTGTGCTGAACTTCCGTTTACAATTCTTCCCAGGACAAGCATTCAAAAATGAAATGTTGACGAGGATCTAATTTTAACAAATTATGCATTCCTCTGTAATTGGTTCAGTTTGACTCTATGACTTGCAAAACTTTTTAAAGGCCCGACGGCTGCGATAGAATTTGCCATCTATACCTTCTCACTTGCTCCACACTACCAGACCTTGTGGTGTTTTCCATGCAGACCAAGGGGCCGATCAAAGGGTTCCCCCCCCCCCCCCGAGCTTATCAAATATTTTTTGAAGCTCACTGACTTAAGTGAAGAGGCATTGGCCCGGTTTTGAAGGTTGGTTCCACAGCCAGATTCTTCCCTGCTCCTTCTTCCTTTTTTTTTCTCAAATCTTAATTTAAGAGGATGGGATGTTGAAATCCATTACCATAATCCGGGACCTCCAATATCTCGGTGGGGTGGACGACTGTCCACTGTAGAGCGGTCTATTAGGTCAAACCTGAAAATAGTACATTTACGCGTGGGGTCCCTTTCCCCATATTTACATTTCCCCTATTTCTGCAGGTCCGAACTCAGAGGAAAATGAATTGGCAACGATTGGCCCCCTTTATGTTGTTGGTCCTCAGAGCAACAATGCACTTGCCGTAAAGCAGCAGTCCAAGCCTTCTGTAGAAGGTTAGGTGTTGGTGGCAGTAGGTTGCTCAAGTCTTGTAGTTTCTGTCGCTGTTGTGGTCATTGTGAAGAATATGTGCAAGAACCCATATTTTCTGCATGCTACGCAAATAAAATAATGTACAATATATATATATATATGCTGTTGAGTATTTCTATTCTGATTCCACAGGAAGCTCCTCCATGTTAAGGGAGGAGAAATGAACCTGAGGGGACATTGGCCAAAAGATTACATTAAGCATGGAAATTTGTAACAGTTGCTCTTGGTGATGGAGGTGTTTTGAGTCAAACGTCTTTGCCATGCAAGTCAATGGCCATTTTACAAATGTACCCTTTAACTGTTCAATGCAGTTGGATAATTCATCACAAACTAGCCTAACAGATTCCCTCTGTTTGAGAGCTGTTTGGGTTACCACAAATCTGAAGCCGTATCCTAGTGGTTGTATGACTCTAAAGGCCTGGTAGGTATTCACAAGTTTGAGATTAAGTCAAGATTGTACGTTAATTTTGCACAAAGGTCCTCAGCATTTAACTTGACTATACCTATGACATTTTCTCACTGGTCCATTAAGTTATTGCAATTGGCCACACCATTATTCTGTATAATGGTTACAACCTATTACAAGGAGCCATTAGTACATGGATGACATGACTGCAGGTCATGTAGCCAGGCCAGAATGGACTGTATGATTAAATGGAAAGACTACATTGGAAGCGGAGAGTGTATGAGACTTGCCTACCCTGTTACAGGGCAGATAATGAACAGTTCCAATCAGTAGAGAGATGTATCTTAACCTAAACATTACTGTATGTCTCGGTTAAGGATTCATTTACAGAGCCTTTAAATGTAAAAAGATCTTGATATGGTTTTTTTTTTTAAATTAGAGGCACAATGTCACCCAATATATAATATGCATGTGCAATAACAATAGGGCAAAGGTTATTCTGTAACTAGTCGAGTTGTAGAGACCTGTACTCTCCTTGTGGAAAAAGGCTCAACTGAGCCCAAAATATTGCCTGACCTCACAATGCTGCATTTCTAAATGCTGTACATTCAAAGGCCGAAAAAGCAAATGTTTGCTAAGCTGATGCATTGATTATTATTTGTGTGGCTGTGAGGGAGCCATGCATTTCCCTGGGACTGGGACCATTTGTGATTCTACTGGGACCTGCGTTGATTTCTCTACACAATCCCTGTTCCACATGGACTTCCCCCATCGCTACCTACTGTGCAAATAAAAACAATGTACAGTAGATCCCTGAAGCTGCAGATTCTGGGATGTCTCCGGTTTGCTCGGGGGGTCTGTGCGATTTCTTTTCATACAGAATGCTATTGAAGATACTCAGCTACACTGCCATCTGAGCCACTGCCTACAACTGCACAACTATAACATTACTAAACTGGATCTGTGGTATGCAGAGTGCTTCCATTATTGTGTTTTCCTTTGCAGGATGTACAGTACGGCTGCAGCTGGCGTTACATAGCTTTAGCAAACGGGAATTCTGTTAATATTTTAGTTGTCATGTCGGTATAGTATTCACAAACTGCAGGCTGCTGTTTCATATTACGCTAATAGAAAAGTATTACATGGCAGACATAACTAGGTCTAGGTGCATTTTGCACCATGTGCCAAGACCGTTGCTAACAACTATATCGAAGGCTAAAGGGTGTACTTAGAGGATGGACATGCGACATATAGAATATGTTTAATCTAGGAAAAGATACATGAAGCAGAACATCTTTTTGGATCATCTAAAGAGTTCTCTGCTCCCCTCTACATATTTCATGTCACTGCTCCGCTTCTGCGCTCTGTCTCCTTTCCACCTCTACTGCTCTCTCACCTTAAACCTTTTCCCTCACTGCCCCATACCTGTGGAACTCACTCCCACTCTGTATACGCCGAGCACCCTCTCTCCACCTTTGAGGTCAAACCTTAAAACTCACCTCTTAAATGAAGCATCCCAATAAGCCTGGCCTCATGGCTACTGTCACACCCATAGTCACTGCCATCTACTACACTGACCCACCATCAGGGCCAGGCACTGCCATCTACTGCACTTATTCCCTCACCTGCTGTCTCCAATTCCCCCAACATACCCCTTAGATTGTAAGCTCTCCGAGACAGGTATTTCCTTTCCTATTGTCTGATCGTGTTTGATAAATCCCTGTACTGTGTTGTTTCTTGTAAAGAGTTGAGTACACTATGGACACTATTTAAATACAGATATACATACTGTACAGGTGAGACGTGAAGAAAGGAAAGGGACAAACGTGGAGGGAACGAGGGGTTATATGGAAATAGGGCTATTTACCTTCACCAATAATCCAATTAAATAATACAATCAAAGAAATTCCTTCTAAATGGGATTTTTGGAGATCCTGACCCCTAAATCTTGATCATCTTGCTTTGTGCACGGATTATAATATGGGGGTAGCAAAGGGAAAATGATTTGTTTTGGTAGTGTAAAAATGTTGGGAATCACTGACTTAAAGTATAATGTAAACTAAGTTGTTGGAAAAACTGTTTCTTATTTGTTCTCTATTAAAATTCTAATAGATATTCCTAAGTGAGATTTGGGGAATTAGGGCCATATTTACTACGCAGCCTTCTGCCAAATTGCTCCTCCCAGTGCTAGGAGACTAGTTATTATATAGTGTTTAATGTTGGTCGGTCACAGTGCACCTCCATCACACTCTCTTCCTTCAAATGTTACTGCATGAAGCTACGGTGTCCCTGTAAAAGTCTACTCCACCATGTTACAGCATGAAGCTGCAGTGTCTGTTTAAGAGTGGACTCCACCACTGAGGAATGCAGGCGAAGAACCAGACAGCCGTTTCTGAATTCTTTCTGCTGGGATTTCATGGTCTTCACAACAACCATGGCTTCTTTTTCTTTCTAACCCTTACATAGTTACATAGTAGATAAGGTTGAAAAAAGAAGTACATCCATCATGTTCAGACGCCAGAAAAGGACCTAAAGCGCACAGGAGAGAAAAGACAATAAACAAAACATAGTGTTATTTGTTTTGGTATAGAAAACCCCGCTAAATAAAAGGTCTACACTTACAGAATAAAAGATCGATATGGGCAGTGATCATAAACTCGGATGAACTGGCCCGAGAACCCCTCCTTCAGGTATCAGCTGGGCTCATCTGCCAAACGTATTACTCCAATGAGATCCTCCTGTAATAATGGTCTCCCGAGACAGCACACCACCTCAATGGCTTTTACACAGGGATATGCATCCAGATAAGGAACCAAAACAGTATGTACTAACGTACAAAACAATTTAATGAATAAAATAGAAACACATAAAGGATATGTCCACTGGAGTACTCCACACCGGTACCTCTGACACAGAAAAAAGTCCCACGCACCACCAGCTCAACTCCGACACCTTAGCCTGTGTGGGAGATCCCACGGAATGTACTCCTGCAGCTTGAAAGGAGGTAATGCGTTGGCAGATAATAATTGTAACTAGTGACTGCCTGGTCACATTATCTTCCCCACAGCACTTTGCATCTTTGGTCCTCTTCTGCTGCACTGATAGCCATTTAGTGAACCCCCGAGCCGAATCTTCGCCGATCCATCCCAGGAGAACGGATCGATCGGCGACTTAGCTAATTACTTATCATTGTGTGGATTGTATTGATGCACATATTAAAAGGAGAAGAAACAAAATGTAAAAAAAAATGGCAGCTTGGACAGCTGCTTTAATAGACAGCTTGGGGGTTAAATGGAGTGCAAGCTCTCTGTAAGGTCCTGGGAGTCACGCCGTCCTCGGCGTGCTCCTCACTTACTCGTGGTGCCGCCGGACTCTCCCGCGTCTCGTAGCGATCATCCCTCCAGGAAGCCGATCGCCATATTGCCTAGGCGTGCGCGCGCACGTCAGCGCTCCCCTTCTAGTGTCAGGCCTGGGCGTGTACTCGGTCACGTGCCCGCAAGTACGGCCACACGGGGGCGCGTCCACATGGAGGAGCACCAGCCTCTTAAAGGCATATCTCCTCTTTACAATGCCTCAATCAAATGTGCTCGTTCGTCTAGTCCCTCCTCCAGGGGTTTCTCTGGACCTATCCCTGCCTCAGCCTGGCCCATTCACACACCCCCACCTTGCTACTCTGCCATTGGACCCTCGTGCCTATATATACCCTACAGCTTCATTAACTCATCGGCTGAGCTTAGAACCAGTTGTTCTTCACTCTCTGCCTCCCTAGTCCTGTCTTGTTTTGCAGTCTTCCTCGTGTATCAAACCGGCTTCCTCTATGACTACCCGCACCTCTGGCATCCCGAACTCGGCATACGGCAACACGACTCTCCGCACCTCTGGCATCCCGAACCCGGCAAACGGTAAACGATTACGTCCTTCTCTCTAACCCCGGACTTGGCAAACAGCACCCTCTACCATCCGTACCTCTCCTGCCCCGACCCGGACTCCCAGACCACTCTACTCTCAAGACGTGCCCTCATGGCTGTGGGTGGCGTTATATCCTATCCCACCTCAGCACCGCGGTCCCGTCTCGTTTGTGGTGAGCACGTCCTAACATTATGCTCAGCCCTACAAACATGGACCCCGCTGAGGTGGAGCGTACTTTAAATGCCCATACAAATCTCTTCACCAGGCTAGAGACTTATCTGGAACAAGCTGATAGGCGAATGGATACTTTACAGCAAAGCCTTCATTCCCTTACCGTTCAAGTCCGAGCTCTCAGTCGGGAACCTTCACCCGTGGCTTCTACAGCCTCCGCAACCGCCTTTCCAGCACCTTCGTTTGCTTTGGAACCTCGTATTCCAACTCCCAAACACTATGCTGGGGATCCCCAAGGATGTAGGGCTTCCTTAACCAATGCCTCATCCAATTTCGACTCTCGCCCTCTCGTTTTGTCTCTTCTGTCTCCAGGGTCGGCTATATCGTGGCTCTTCTCACCGACGAGGTGCTGGCATGGGCTTCTCCCATCTGGGAACAACAAGGTCCTCTCACACAGGACATCGATCTCTTCATCCAGGAGTTCCGCAGAGTCTTCGACACCCCTGCACGGCAATTAACGGCAGCATCTTCTCTTCATCACATAACCCAGGGAGATCGACCCGTCGCCCGGTACGCTGTGGAGTTCCGCACACTTGCTGCTGAGACAGGATGGAATAATGAAGCACTATCTTCAGCGTTTTGGCAAGGTCTGTCTGAATCCCTAAAGGATGAGCTCGCAGCGCGGGAACGTCCCACTGACCTAGAGGATTTGATCGGTCCGTGCGTTCGAGTGGACCAGCGTCTGCAGGAGCGGAGGACTGAACGTTCTCGTTACCGTCAACGGGTTTCAAGGCATCTTGCTCCATCGTTCGTGGCTCCTACACCCCCTTCCGGGGACGCCCCGGAACCAATGCAGTTGGGAGGTAACAAGCTGTCTGCTGCCGAGAAACAACGTCGGCACAATGCTGGTCTTTGCATGTATTGTGGCAATTCCGGTCACATAGTACCCCAGTGTCCCCACAAGCCAGGAAACGCCAACTCCCAATGAAATACCGGAGAGTTTCGTTGGGAATACTGACACTTTCTCCCATCATCAAAGACGTCCTTCCCACCAGGATAATGTTGCCAATAACACTGTCTGGAGAGGGGTTTCACACTCAAGCAAGGGCGTTCATTGACTCCGGTTCCGCAGGCAATTTCATCGATGAGACTTTTGCTAGACGGAACAATATTCCATTTATCAGTAAGAAGACGCCAGTAGGTCTGGAGGCCATTGACGGTCGACCTCTACAGCCGGCATTTATCACGCTACAGACAGTGCCTCTCCTACTGCAGTTCATCGACGTTCATACGGAGATCATTACCCTCGATGTTATCCACACTCCCTCTGTTGAGCTGATTTTGGGTCTTCCTTGGCTTCAACTCCATAATCCTCGCATCGACGGGACGGATCGGGAACCCATCCAGTGGGGTGCTCCTTGTGCCAAGACATGTACCAGGATTTTCCATAAGATTGGTGGGTTGTCTACCCTGCCAGAGAAGGGCGACTCCCTACCTTCTGTGTATTGGGAATTCCGTGATGTGTTCGACAAAGCACGTTCCGAGGTTCTACCTCCGCACCGTCCTTTCGACTGTCCTATTGACCTACTACCCGGGGCACCTCTTCCCAGAGGACAATCCTATCCTCTCTCTCTCCCAGAGACTAAAGCCATGGACACTTACATTGCAGAGAATTTAGAGAGGGGTTTCATCCGAAAGTCTTCCTCTCCAGTCGGAGCAGGCTTCTTTTTCGTCAAAAAGAAGGACGGTTCTCTTTGTCCATGCATAGACTACTGGGGTTTGAATAACATCACACGCAAGAACCGCTACCCACTGCCCTTGATACCGGAACTCTTCGACGTCTTCAGGGAGCAACTATCTTTTCTAAATTGGATTTAAGAGGTGCCTACAATTTAGTAAGGATACGTGAGGGGGACGAGTGGAAGACTGCTTTTAACACCCATGATGGCCACTATGAATACCTGGTCATGCCGTTCGGTCTGTGCAACGCACCAGCAGTTTTCCAGGATTTCGTCAATGAGATTTTTCGGGACATTCTTAACAAATTTCTTATAGTCTACCTAGATGACATCCTAATTTTTTCTAAATCCCCTCAAGAACACATCAAACACGTTCAACAGGTGCTGTTACGCCTCCGGGAGAACCATCTCTTTGCGAAATTGGAGAAATGTCAGTTCCATCTCAAGTCTGTGGCATTTTTGGGATACGTTATCTCTGACTCCGGATTCAATATGGATCCAGAAAAACTTAAGGCTATTTTGGACTGGCCCCGTCCGACCACTCTCAAAGCCGTGCAACGCTTTCTAGGTTTTGCAAACTATTATCGATGCTTCATTCGCAATTTTTCTTCTACGGTATCTCCCATAACTGCTCTCACGAAGAAGGGTGCAGATCCTTCATCATGGTCTGAGACCGCCATACGGCCATTTAAACTTCTGAAGAAGGCTTTTGTGTCTGCCCCTATCCTCACCCACCCAGATCCTAAACTTCCATTTACCTTGGAGGTAGATGCCTCTGACATCGGGGCTGGGGCTGTCTTATCCCAAAGGATCTCTCCCTTAGCCAGACTACACCCATGTGCCTTCTTCTCGAAGAAATTCTCGTCCGCAGAACGGAATTACGATGTCGGGAACCGGGAGCTTTTGGCTATCAAGTTGGCATTAGAAGAGTGGAGACACTTCTTAGAAGGTACGGAGACACCTATAACCATACTCACAGACCATAAGAACCTTCTCTACTTAGAAGGGGCACGTCGTTTGAGCTCTCGACAAGCCCGCTGGGCACTTTTTTTTTCACGATTCAATTTTCTCATCTCCTTCATTCCTGGCTCCAAAAACCTAAAGGCGGACGCTCTGTCTCGACAATTCCTTGCAGAGGACAAGTCTGAAGAACAGCTAGAGATGATTATTCCATCTAGATGTATTCTGTCCGCCAACTCCTTTGATATTATGGACAAGATTCAATCCGAGCAATCACAAGCTCCGATGGGGCTCAAGGTTCCGGAGGGAAGACTCTACACGGCACCCCAACACCGCAAAAGGGTTCTTGAGTGGTGCCATTCCTCTAAATCGGCAGGACATCCAGGGATACGGAAAACCAACGACCTTGTTCAACGTACCTTCTGGTGGCCAGAGAGGGCTAAGGATGTGGAGGAGTTTGTTAAAGCGTGTGGCACTTGCGCTCGCAACAAAGTACCCCGGGTCAGACCAGTAGGCCTTCTTGTTCCCTTACCCATTCCAGACCATACCTGGAACCATATTTCTATGGACTTAATTTTAGAGCTCCCAGAGTCCAAAGGGAAGAATACGATTCTTGTGGTAATTGATCGTTTTTCCAAACAGACTCACCTTGTCCCCTTGAGGGGTCTTCCAAATTCCTCCAGGCTTGCGGATGTTTTCATTCAGGAGATTTTTCGTCTTCACGGAGTGCCTTCAACCATCGTCTCTGATCGTGGGTCCCAATTTGTGTCAAGATTTTGGCGAGCCTTTTCCCGAAAATTGGGTATTTCACTTCAATTCTCCTCGGGATACCACCCACAGACCAATGGGCAGACGGAGAAGTCCAACCAAAACCTGGAACAATACCTTCGGTGTTTTATAACCGATACACAGGATGATTGGGTGGATCTGCTCCCTTGGGCTGAGTTTGCTCTTAACTCCCTTCGCAATGACTCCACTCAAGAATCTCCCTTCTTCATAAATTGTGGCTTTCATCCTTCCCGTTTACCCTTCTCCCCTCTATCTTCAGGAGTACCAGCGGTTGACAAGCACATCTCCCGACTGAAAGACTTATGGACGAGGATTCAGGAGAACTTAAAGGTGGCCACAGGGAGACAGAAACTCCAGGCAGACCGCCTTCGATGCCCGGTCCCGGAATTCGTCCCAGGAGACAGGGTTTGGCTTTCTTCCAGGAATATCCGACTAAAGGTTCCTACCATGAAGCTAGCACCCAAGTTCCTCGGTCCCTTTCCTGTGGTCAGGAGGATTAATCCTGTGGCTTATCGCCTGCGCCTTCCACCCTCGATGAAGATCCCTTTAGTCTTTCATGTATCTTTGCTTAAACCAGCATTCCAGAGTCCTCGCTTTTCTAAGACCACGTCTCCTCCACTTCCTCTTCCGATCCAAGGTCAACAGGAGTACGAGGTTCAGTCTATCCTGGATTCTAGGATTTCCAGAGGAGGAGTACAATACCTGGTCCACTGGAGGGGGTTCGGACCAGAGGAACGTTCCTGGATTCCCCACCGGTATCTCCACGCGCCTCGACTCGTCCAGGCTTTCCATCGTAAGAATCCTTCCAAGCCATGTCATGGACGCCCGGAGGTCGCCCCTGAAGGGGGGGGGGGGGTACTGTAAGGTCCTGGGAGTCACACCATCCTCGGCGTGCTCCTCACTTACATATTGCCTAGGCGCGCGCGCGCACGTCAGCGCTCCCCTTCTAGTGTCAGGCCTGGGCGTGTACTCGGTCACTTACCCGCAAGTACGGCCACACGGGGGCGCATCCACATGGAGGAGCACCAGCCTCTTAAAGGCATAGCTCCTCTTTACAATGCCTCAATCAAATGTGCTCATTCGTCTAGTCCCTCCTCCAGGGGTTTCTCTGGACCTATCCCTGCCTCAGCCTGGCCCATTCACAGCCCCCACCTTGCTACTCTGCCATTGGACCCTCGTGCCTATATATAACCTACAGCTTCATTAACTCATCGGCTGAGCATAGAACCAGTTGTTCTTCACTCTCTGCCTCCCTAGTCCTGTCTTGTTTTGCAGTCTTCCTCGTGTACCGAACCGGCTTCCTCTACGACTACCCGCACCTCTGGCATCCCGAACTCAGCATACGGCAACACGACTCTCCGCACCTCTGGCATCCCAAACCCGGCAAACGGTAAACGATTACGTCCTTCTCTCTAACCCCGGACTTGGCAAACAGCACCCTCTACCATCCATACCTCTCCTGCCCCGACCCGGACTCCCAGACCACTCTACTCTCAAGACGTGCCCTCGTGGCTGTGGGGGGCGTTATATCCTATCCCACCTCAGCACCGCGGTCCCGTCTCGTTTGTGGTGAGCACGTCGTGACACTCTCAGACCCACAATGGTCCTTTCTTTACACAAATGTAGTTCCCTTTTTTAATTAAGAATACAGAAAAATCCAGAGCACCAATCTACCATTCGTATATAGAGAAATATTCAAAATAAATATTGGGTAATATATCCAAATATGTAAAAATTGGAAAATAAATAAATATATATATATATACAGTAATACAGTCTCACTCGCAGCGCTACAGATGTAATCGGGCTGTTTGAAGAAGATGAATTCTTATGGCCTTCAGGATTAGAAGAAGAACAACAACAAATAAAGTATAATACTGTTTTTACTGATAAAAAGCTAGAATGGTATCAAAACCAAAAAATGAGATATCATTGGATAATGTGTCACTGGGGGTTTGTGTTTGCCTTCCTTTGGATCAATATACTGTAAGTACGGATATAGGAGAACGTATCTGTAGTCTAAATTGAGCATAGGTAGCACTTGATGGACATAGAGTATGTCATTATCCAACGTCATTTGTTATGTAATGCTGAAACTACGATGTAATGATGTAACAATGTAATGCTGTAACTATGTAACTACTACATAACTATGCACCAACAAACGATGCTACAATGTAACACTGTAACTATGTAACAATGTACAGCTGTTACGATGTAACTACATAATGCTGAAACTATGTAACTACTATGTAACTATGTAACGATGTAAAGCTGTAACTATGTAACTACTATGTAACTACCATGTACCTATGTGACTATGCAACAATGTAACACTGTAACTATGTAACGATATACAGCCGGTACGATGTAATGCTGTAACTATGTAACTACCATGTAACTATGAAACAATGTACAGACGTTACAATGTAACAATGTAGCCAAGTAACACATGGGCAGGTTATAGTTTCAACTTTAAACGAAACTGTACTCTTTAAATTAAAAAAAACACTGTTGTTTCAAATGGAGGAATTCCTTTCCCTTGATACAGTAAATAGCTACATAATATGTCCCACAGTTTTGAAGCCCTCCTGTGCTATGTTGAACCCCTCCCATAATGAGAGAGAGAGACAGGGAGAGAGAGAGACTCTTAGTTAGAGTATGGCATCATTGTTTACCCATGATGAAGGGCATAGATCCCATGAACATTAAGCCATCAATGCATCTACATAATAATATTAAACTTATTATGCATAAGTTAAAGTAACTTGATTGTTCTTGTGGGACGGGTCACACCAAGCTCCATTAAGGAAATTGAAAGACCATGGCATCCTTCTCTGCAATCAATATCACTCTGACCGGCACTGGTGCCCAGTGACTTTCCAGGTTCCATTCAAGTTGGCTGTAATGACCTTTAAACTCTTGCAAGGCCAAGGGCCTGGCTATCTGTAGTCTCGCTTGAAGCCACGGTGGGAAACTGGCAATGACCTCAGGTCCTATGGTAGTGTCTGCCTCTCCAGGCCAAGGTTACTGCACCCTACGCGGGCTGGGTGTGCTGCTGATTCCCACCACGGGGAGAAGAGAACCTGTACATACATAGCAACAATATGTTTGGAGATGTCTGCACAATAGAACGGCTGCACCACGTGTTGGGAGGAGGGATACGCCCACAGGAGGACGTCGTGCATCACCGGACGAGGCGATTGGACGTATGGAAGGATCGCCACTCCCATCAAATGACGCCATGCACCCAAGAACGGAGGATTTTCATTGGATCCAGAGGGGACCTGACAACGGGGCAGCAACGCAATAAAGTCACGCACCAACCATGCGCGTGGAGGTCAGAGCTCCATGATGACGTTGGATGCCAACCAAAAGATGGCAGAACCCACAGATGCAGCACGGTGGACAGCTGGAGTTTGATTGGGAAGGAGGAACACCTGGAGACATTGGGGGATATAAAGCAGAGACACTGGTGTGGTGTTAGCATGCCAGTCAATTTTGAGAAAGGCAGCTGTGCTTGCTGAATCGTCATGTCGTTTATGTAATGCACAACCTTTTTGACCTGAAATGTTTCACTAGAAAAGCTGCAAGATACAGTTCCCCTAAATAGTACCAGAATGAGCTGAATGCGAAAGGCTTGTTTCCATTTGGTCACTGACGTCTCCCAATGAATGGGCCGAAGAAATGATTTATCTGTTTTTATGCTGGAGCCAGGGAGCTCATATGTGTTTATTTGTTTGTTTCCCTCTAGGTTATTAATGAAACTGTTGTGCTCCCTTTACATGTCACGCGTGTCTTGTCTGTAGAACAGTGTAGCACAAACGTAAGTAAGAAAGCTGTGTAAATTCTGCTGAGTCTGGACAGAGGTGGACAAGGAGAGCCTACACAGTGGGGAGAATAGGGTCTACCATCAGCCAGGTATTCAGCATTAGATGTCTGCTGTTACATACTCTAGTCTTGGCTATTGCCCCCAGTAGATATTCCCTGCAAGTATTAAATCCCATCACCTGAATGTTCTTAATGTTAAATTTCAAAAAAAAGGGGGGTGGCGGGGCTGGGCCAGAGCGAGTAGCTTTTTTGGTCTGGCGAGTCATATTTTTGCAATTTGTCGAGCCCTGGGAGAGAGTAAAAAATCCGGACAGGGCCAGCCTTAGGGCTGGGACCCGCTGCGCCCGGCGGCGCGGGCGGCTGCACGGGCTTTCCCCACCAGCAGGGGAATCCTCCCGAGCCGGTCCCGGTCCCCCCTGGCTGCACAGCTCACGACACGCTGTGACGCATCAGCCGCCAGGGGAGGCAAGAGAATTGTAATCCCTAGCTGCGACGCGTCACGTGGTGTGGCTGTGAGCCAATGGGGAGGGGAGGCTTAGGGAGGAGGAGAGGCTTCGGGGAGCGGGGAGGAGTGTGGAGGGAAAGCAGCGTGAGTGCTTGTCGGTGTTTGTGTCTGAGTGCCTATCTGTGTTTGTGTATGTGTGTGCCTGAGTGCGTGAGTGCCTGCCTGTGTGTGTGTGTGTGTATGAGTGCGTGTGTGTGTATGAGTGCCTGCCTGTGTGTGTGTGTGTGTATGTGTGAGAGTGCCTGCGTGTGTGTATGAGTGCCTGGGTGTGTGTTTGAGTGTGTGTTGCTTGTGATTACATTGTGATCAGCAGCTCCAGCCCGAGCCCGTGGAGGGAGGGAGGGGGGGAGAGTAGCGGGTCCCTCCGCTCAAGCCATGCCCCCCCTCCCGCTCAAGCCTCCCACTCCCGCCCACCTCCCGCTCCGGCTCCCGCTCCCTACAGACCGCATATCGCGGTCTGTGTATGTCAGAGCCCCGCCTGTCTGCAGTGCGGGAGCACTGACGGAGGGAGCGGGGCCTTAGCCTTAGGATTCGCGTGGGCCCAAGTCTGCTGCTGGCAGCGGGACTTACCTAGACAATAAGCCCTCCTCTACCAGCATCACAGCATCATGTGATGTCACAGTGCCATGGCAACACGACATCATGTGATGCCGTGATGGCGACTGGGCAGGAGGCGTGCTCGCTGCGGAGAGGGAACAGGCATGCGCACGCACTACCGCGCCACACCCCACACTCACCTATCTGTTGGTCTGTGGGCCCCACGCTCCATCCTCTCTCTCCTCATGTCGGCGCCCAGATCCCACTTCCAACTGGAGGGGGGCCACGCACTCCCTCCTCCAGCTCCTCCCTCCAGTCAGATGAAAGTTGGATCCCGGTGCCGACAGGAGGGAGAAGAGGTGGATAAGAATACGTGATAGAACTTGATAATGTAAATCATAAGATACACTGTATGGCAATGTAACAGCAAATACATCAACGCGTTTCACACGCTTAACAGATAAATTTGCTCATCTCAATTCTAACTGTGGCGGATCAGTATTTAGACATGTAGTAGGTCGTATTAAAATTGTCTTTTTTTGATTTATTGATAAAAGAGCATTCTGAAAATGTTATCTGGCCAGCAAATTTTTATTTTTTCTCTCTCTCCTTTTATTTGTGTGAGCTTTCGAGATACACTGATCTCTTCTTCCGGAGATGTTACAATGAATAAAGCAAGAAAGGGTTTTACTTAAAAACAGTGCATCCTGGAATGTATCTAACTGAAGCCTATCCCTCCTCCTGGGTGTTACGCCGGTGCTGCCCGCAGACCACACCCATCCCTTATACTGAGGTGGGGACGTATATGTGCACGCACCCGCAGCAGAAGGAGCGTGTCCATAGTGTGGTGTTTTGGTGTTGCCTGGCCAGGTGGAAATAGCTGTAGCAATACTTGCCGGTCTGGTAAAAGAAGTGACGTGGTTGTTGCCGTTAGCCAAGGTCAGGGATAGGAGAGATCCGGAAGGTCGGGGTTCAAGCTGAGATCGAGGGACGTGAGAAGCCATGTAGTCAAGTGGGAACCGGGGTCGAAAGCCAGAAAGTGTAGTCCGCCAAGCCGAGTCGTAACCTGAATAAGCGAAGATGAGAGAGCCAGAATAGACATCCACAAAGATACTATGTCGAGCAATGTGAAAGAGGTAAGACAGGCATTATATACTGTGTCTGACCAATAGGAAGTGGAGGCAGGCCTTGAGGAGCACAAGGAGCTGTCCTGGATTGGTTCCTATGATAGGCAGCCAGGTGGGAAGCTTTGGGGTTAAGTTGTAGCCAGCACGTGGGCGGAGGGCGTGGCTTCACTGCAAGAGCAGTGAATAAATTATCTTGGTCCATTGCGTGCTCCGTAATGAGGGGAGGCGCGTGCGCAGAGGCAATGGCAGCCGCCTGAGCACCAGCTGCCCGCGGAGCAGCGGCCGCCCACTGGGGATGACTGGGAAGCCCCCAAACCACGGGAGCCAGGCGGGAGCGGCGAGGAAGGAGCCTCACAGTAGCGGTAGCAAAAAGAAGTGAGTGGGGGTCATGCTGCGACCGCCGTGATCCCTGAATCCTCAGAGTACCCCCTTCAGGGTCAGCCTCAGGATGATCCTTCCATGGTTTGGATGGAAACTTTTTCCGGAAGCATTTGAGAAGTCCTGGTGAGTGAATGTCCCTTTGGAAGCTGTGGACCCAAATCCGTCTCTCCTTCCCGAAGGTGGATGAACAGCGATCTCATCGTTTTCCAGGGTTTCAGGAGGTTCACGTGGTAGATTTGTTTACCCTTCCTGGACCCTGGTTGAGAGACCTCATAGTTCACCTCCCCGGTGCGGCGGAGAACTTGGAAAGGACCCTGCCACTTCGAAAGGAGTTTACTCTCTGATGTCGGTAGTAGTAGCATCACTTGGTCCCCAGGTTGGAAGACCCTCAAGCGAGCATTTTGGTTATACTGCCTCTCTTGACGTTCTTGAGCAGATTTGAGGTTTTCCTTCGCAAACCGACCAATCATGTCTAGGCGGTTTCTAATGTCTATGACATACTGAAGGGTATTCTTGGAGGGGGAGGGCTCCTCCTCCCAGGATTCCTTCAGTAGGTCAAGAATACCCCGAGGTTGGCGTCCATATAGGAGATCAAACGGGGAGAAGCCTGTGGATGATTGGGGAACTTATCATACCGCAAACAACAGGAAAGGGAGAAGTTCATCCCAAGCTCGCTTTTCAGTGTCCACAAACTTCCTAAGCATGGTTTTTAAAGTACGGTTAAACCTCTCTACCAATCCATCAGTCTGAGGATGGTAGACTGAGGTCCGGACGGATTTTACCTCCAATAACTTCAGGACATCCTGCATTAACTTTGCCATGAAATTTGTTCCCTGGTCAGTTAACATTACTTGGGGAAGTCCTACCCTAGAGAACAGTTCTAACAGCCTGTGAGCAACCTGTTTAGCAGTGGCTGATCTCAGAGGGAAGGCCTCAGGATATCTGGTGGCATAATCTACAACAACGATATAAATTTATGTCCCTTCGCAGAGGGTTCTAAAGGTCCGACCAGAACTACCCCAATTCTCTCGAACGGGATGGCTACCAAGGGCAGAGGGACCAAGGGAGCCGGCTTCTGTCCTTTTGGCTAGTTAACTGGCATTCAGGACATGTCTCACATAGTTTCATGATGTCACCATGTATGCCTGGCCAGTAAAACCGGGACGAGATGCGGTCCGCGGTCTTATCTCTGCCCAAATGACCACCCCATGGGAGAGTATGGGCTAGGGTGAACACTGTTTTAATCAACCCTTTAGGAACTAGCATCTGTCGAATGACCTCCCCTGTTTGTGTAACCTTATTCACACGATATAGGATGTCATTCAACAGTTCAAAATGTGGAAACACTTTTACACCTTGTTCATCCATTATCTTGTTGTTGACCTGTACCATCTTCTTATATTGTCTAGCCAGAGCTGGGTCTTCCCTCTGCCTCTGACGGAAGTCAGGAAGTCCAGGTCTGGCAAAATTCCCGTATCTATCTGTTCCCCACCCTGGTCATCCCCGGCCATGACCTGCAGTCCTTTGGGCTAACTAATGTTACCAAGAGTCCCAGCCTTTCTTAACCAGTCCTCTTTTTCTGCACGTCTCTGTTTACAGCTGTCTCTACCCACCGGAAGCCTCGGATGCTGATGACGTCACTTCCGGTCGCTGACACGCACCCGTGACACGCACAGCAGAGAAGGAGAAAGATCCGAGAGAGAGATTCCATCCGGTGGCAGCACAGAGCGAAATTTGCAGAGATCATTGAGATCTAAAATGCTGTTTTTTATCTTGCACCATGTGAGTAGATTGGAATATAACTACTTCATTTATTAAATTGTCATACAGTCTACGCTATGTCCAGTGTTTTCCTACCCTAAGGTCAGCTGAGAACCACACTCCTCTGGCAACAACACACTTGACAGACTGACACCAGTTCGTAAAGATACCTTTATGTGTCTGTATCCTACCTCACGTTTGTGAGTATTCTGTGTACACATTTTTGGGCTAGACAATTTCTTTCAACATTGTTTGCACAATATTGCACCATAAGCATTTTTTATGTGTTCCCACATGGTATGCGCTTCCTGATGATCCACTTGCCACTTCTTCAAACGAGGATTGAGAAAGAAATCCTACACCAGGTCACAGCTGCAATCAACCATTGTGTTTGTTTAAGTATCACTTTATCACTATTTTATTGATTATATCACTGTCTGTTGTAAATGTATATGAGCGCCATTTTTGGTTAAACACCCCACATACACCATTCTCTCTGGGAATACTGTGGGTGGCGGCCTCCCTTGAGTGATCCAATGGCCTCGGACCCGGGACGGGCGTCTCTGCGGGAGTTTGTACCAGGAACCCTCCGAGATGGGAAAGGGTCTTCCGATCGGGTTGACTGAATCTCCCGAGCTGGCGGGTTGAAGACCCCTTAATTGTCTTCTCTCCTGCCTCTAGCATCACCGGAAGCAACTGGTGTTTGCACGGACCGTTCCCAGAAAAAAGATAGGTGCAAAACAGTGCTAATATTATATCAAATGAAATGACAAAGTGTATAGGCAGCCAGGTAAATGACCGGGGGTACAACCAGTCAGAGTGACAGAACGAAAAAAAAGGGGATGACCGGCGCCAAAAAAAGGTTAAATACCAAACCAATGAAAGTGTGACAGTCCAAATGCAGTCCTTGGGATGATGAAATATGATGATTCTCACCTCAACAGGATATGTGGAAAAAGAGAAACGAAAAGAAAAACAGATAATGGTGCAGTAAATCAACACTGGGGGGGTGAACAGGTACTGACAATACGAGACATACAAGACATACAAACGTAAAACACTAGCACGGCCTAAATATTAATAAAAAGCAAATTTATTATGGTGTGGAAGGTGCATAAACCGCATCCGGAGGGGTAAAATTACAACCCTACTCACAAGATGCTGGAAAGGTTAAGGCAACGAACTGGATGCATGCAGCTTGGCTCTCAAGATGGTGACCGGAGCACTTTGCCTGGCGTCCACACGTGACCGGGATGGAAGACAGATGACTCAGATGATGGGGCCTCTGGGCGGACGTGACGTCTCCTCCGCTGTAGTCCCACCACAGGCTCACAGGACTTCAGTCCTCCTCAGCAACCGCGATACCGCCGCAAATCGGTTGTAGCACTTTGACGACTGCAGATTTCTCCCTTTGGGACTGCAGACTTCACCACGACCTGGAAACACTCTAAAAACTCGAAACTTCCCGACGCGTTTCGTACGCATGCGCGTACTTCTTCAAGGGATGTGCTTGCCTTTTAGTCTCTATGGTATATATACCATCAGTCCAAAGTTCTTATTGGTTAATTGGATAGTTAGTATTAACCCCATGTAGGGCTGATAAACGGCAGCACATAAAGAACGGCCTATGCTAATCAACATACAGAACAAACATAAAACATTAAATGGGATAACAAAAAAATTAGGAAAAAACATTAAAAACATTTAAAAGAACATTGAAAATGCATTAAAATGATTACAAATGTACAGAGGCAGAGCAATGAATTAATGACTTAAAAAAGATGATTATAAAAAGGCTTTGAGTTCAAAGTCGATATTCATTCCTTTCGGGGAGAGAGTTTTTAGTTCATATATCCAGTAAGCTTCACGTATACTGGCGTGCTGGAGTCTACTCCCCCCTCTGGGATTAACATCAACCTGCTCAATTGCCTGACAGATAAGACCCTTGGGATTTTTATCATGGTACAGAGAAAAGTGATGCGAGACACTATGTGTCACTAAGCCCCTCTTAATGTTGTAGATATGCTCATAGACACGTCTCTGGAACGTTCTCCCTGTTCTGCCCACATATTGTAAGCCACAAGGGCATTGCAATAAATATATAACATATATGGAGTGGCAGTTAATGAAATTATGTATAGGGTAACTCCTATTGGTGACGTTAGATGTAAATTGTTTAGAATTTTTACTAAAAGAGCATGCTACGCACTTTGCACAGGTGAAGAAACCTTTTAGACTCCCTCCTAGTTTCTGTTTTTTTTGGTTCACCGGACAACTGGGAGCTAGTTTGGATTTCAAGTTATTAGCCTTTGAAAATATAATATTAGCTTTTTTTGGAAGGATATCTGCCAATACTTCATCTTGTAATAAAATAGGCCAATATTTATTTATAATTTGTTTAATTTTTGGCGCCATCTCATTGTATTGAGTGATGAACGCTACCTGATTGTGACATCTATTTAATGTTTCCTTCTTTTTAGCATCGTACTGAAGTAAAGTGTCCCTATTGATCTCATTAACCTGATCAAAAGCCTCATTTAATTCAAACTCTTGATATTTTCTATTAATGAATTTTTGTTTTAAATCTTCTGCTTGTTTCTTAAAAATCTCGTCTTCGGAACAGTTACGTTTAAGACGTACCAGTTGTCCCTTTGGGATATTTCGCAGCCACTGCGGATTATGGTGACTATCCGCGCGTATATAGTTATTTGCCTGTACAGGCTTAAAGAAGGTCTTAGTGTGCAATATATCATCTTTGACATATATGTGAAGGTCCAAAAAATCAATGTGTTCAGTACTAAAACTACAAGTGAACTTAAGATTAAGGTGATTTTGATTTAAATATGTGCAAAAATCATTTAAGGAATCCTGAGTGCCTGACCAAATAAAGATCACATCATCAATGTAGCGCCGCCAGAGCACCAGGTTTGCTCCTAGGGGACAGTTGTTCCAGATGAACTCCTCCTCCCAACTGTCCATAAATAAGTTGGCATAACTAGGAGCAAACCTCGTGCCCATAGCGGTACCACATTTCTGACCGTTCCCAGCTATCCTGTTGGGTGTCGTCGCCAAGGAAGTTTTCCACCAAGCGGACCGCTGAATCCAGGGAAAATGCAGCGTGTGTTTTTACCCAGGAGCAGGAGGAGGGGGGCAGTATCTGTATGAACTGCTCGAGCACAAACTGTTCAAGGATCTCTGCCTTGGTATGCTTCTCCGGTTGTATCCACCTGGTACATAAGTCTACAAAGCGGTGGGCTACGACTCGGGGTCTGTCTTTGTTTGCATATTTGACTGTCCGGAACCGCTGTTGGTAGGTCTCTGGAGTGAGGCCTAGGCGATCCAGAATAGCAGCCTTTAGTCGCTGATAGTCCATGGCCTCGTCTGCTGGAAGAGCCTGGTAGGCTGCCTGAGCTTCTCCTATAAGAAGTGGAGCCAGAGTCGTTACCCAGCGATCAACTGTCCAGCCGTGGGCCGTGGCTACCCTTTCAAAAGTGAGGAGAAATGCCTCCGGGTCTTCGGTTGGCTTCATTTTAGGCAGCATCACCGGTGGGTTATTTGGAATCGCTGGTCTGCCTTCAACTAGCAGTTGGAGTAGCTTTTCCACCCGCCGGGCCTGTTGCTCATCTTGCTGGGCCTGTCGCTCAGCTTGCTGGGCTTGTCACTCAGCTTGCTGGGCTTGATGTTCTGCTTGCTTGGCCTGCCATTCTATTTGCTGGGCCTGTTGCTCAGCTTATTTCTCTGCTAGCTGGAGCTGTTGCTCAAGGAACTGAGAAAAAAAATTCTCCATTTTTTTTCTGTGTGGCCCTTCAGATACAGGGGCTGTCAGACATCCCACTTCTGACACCAGCTGTGGCAGGACGGCCTGTAGCCGAGGTCAGGGAACAGTTCACACGTATAGTTTCAGGATAAATGAAATCGTTCAGTGGCTTTATTTCTCCACAGCAACATCACAGGCGGGTACACTGTCCCTTTAAACAAATAAATCCTGCTCCACATTGGGAGAAAAACTGACTAAGACAGCAGGCCTATCTAGCAGGCTTGCTGGCTAAAGCAGAACCAAACCATAAGGGTACTTTAAGCAGTCAGTAAAACAAATGAACAATCCTTACTTTGGTTGAAGTAGTCTTTGTTGAAATCCCTCTGGCTAAGAGCTCACGTAGCAGTGTGCTCCTCTCTAAGGCAGGGCAGCTACTGCCAGCAACAAGATCCTTTTTCTACCTTGCTGGCTCTCAGGTGTCAGCTTACATCCTGATTTACCTAGCTTCCACCTGAGTTAACCCTTATGAGTGCTGGATGAAGCACTCAGACATATGTCTCCCAGGCATAATTGATAGGGGTTGACTTCACACTGTCA
The DNA here is from genome assembly GCA_036426205.1 of Ascaphus truei. Taxonomy (NCBI): domain Eukaryota; kingdom Metazoa; phylum Chordata; class Amphibia; order Anura; family Ascaphidae; genus Ascaphus; species Ascaphus truei. The sequence continues at coordinate 10,756,532 of CM071586.1, forward strand.
CATCCAGATAAACAATTACAAAACGGTTAAGGACATCCCAAAAAATGTAATTGATAAAGTCCTGAAAGACCGCTGGAGCGTTGTATAAGCCGAAGGGCATCACGAGATATTCGTAGTGGCCGCTACGGGTGTTGAAGGCGGTCTTCAATTCTTCATCCTCCCGGATGCGAATGAGATTATATGCCCCGCGAAGGTCTAGCTTGGTAAACAGGTTAGCACCTTGAAGTCTATCGAAGAGTTCAGAGATGAGTGCGAGTGGGTAAAGGTTCTTCACCGTAATGCGGTTCAGACCCCGTTTGTTTATACACGATCTGAGAGTACCGTCTTTATTCTTAATGAAAAAGAATCCAGCCCCCGTGGGCGAATTGGAATGCCGTATAAAGCCCCGTTTCAAGTTCTCGCGAATATATTCGTTCATGGCTTCTGTCCCAGGCAGAGAGAGGGGGTAGGATTTGAATTTGAGCAATGTGTATCCAGGTACCTAGTCTATCGGACAATCGTATGATCTGTGAGGGGGTAGTAGCTCGGATTGAGTCTTGCTGAAGACATCCAGAAAATCTGCGTATGGGGCGGGTAAATCTCCCTTATGGTTGGATGTATTAGCCAGCAGTTGAGGCGGAAGTACAGCTGGTGGGGAAGACTCCTCTGACCTTGACTTCCACACAATGGGATCTTGAGATGTCCAATTGATGTACGGATTGTGCTTCTGAAACCAAGGTAAGCCAAAGGTGACCGGAGTTCTAGGAGCATGGATTACAACAAAGGCCAGGGTCTTCTTGTGGGAATGAGAAGAAAGGGTGAGGGGGCAGGTCTCCAAGGAGATGTATGCCGGGGTTAGCGGACAGCCGTCGATCCCTACAAAGGCAACAGGAGATTTCTTCCTAATGAGTGGAATCTGGTTCTGTTCAGAGAATGTCTGGTCCACGAAATTTCCTCCCGCGCCGGAATCGATAAATGCCTCTGTGGAGGTGCGGAAGGTAGGACCAGAGAGTGAGATGGGAATTGTCAACTTTTTGGGAAGTTCCTTTTTGGAAAGGGTACAAGGAGAGTTAGCACCCAGGGAGAGCCCCTTCGTACTCACTGGGCTTGGTCGTTTCCCGGACATAGTGGACAATCACAGACCAGATGGTATGAAGATCCGCAGTAGTAGCATAACCCACCGGCCCGGGGATGCTGGACTCCGAGTTGCATTGGCACCAGAGCAAGCAGCGGGGAGACGACAGGCCCCGTGGTTGAAGAGAACCTGGGAAAAGGGGCATGGAAAGGCATAAATCAGGGGTGTTGGCGCTCAGCTCGACGTACCTGAAGACGTCGCTCTACTCGAATGGCCTGGGAGATGAGTTCCTCCAGAAGTCCTGGCCTGGGTTGTGAGGCGAGTTCGTCCTTCACTGAATCCGTTAGGCGTTGCCAGAAGACTGAGACTTAGGCCTTCTGGTCTAATCGTGTCTCAGCTGCTATGGTCCTGAACTCCAAGGCGTACTGGGCCACGGACCGACGTCCCTGTGAAAGCTGAAGCAAAAAGTCAGAGGCAGTTTCTTGGCATGCGGGGGTATTGAAGACCTGTCGAAAGTCTCGTCTAAGGGCAGTGTAATCACGGGTGATTTCGGGACATAGTTCCAAATCGGGGAGGCCCATGCCAGTGCATTTCCCGTGAGTAGGCTGTAAACGTACGCCACTTTCTTACGACTAGTGGAATACTGCTGCGGGGCAATCTCAAACTGGATCTCGCATTGATTGAGAAATCCACGACAGGCGTGCGGGTCCCCCATGTACGGCTTTGGTGCCGGAATCTTGGGCCTGGTGCCGCGGTGGACACCAGTTCTGCCTGCGCTGGCGGTGTGGACACAGGTGGTGCCTGAAAAGAAAGATCTTCTACCTGTTGAGTGAGGAAAGCCATCTGATCAGTTAAGGCATGTATTTGTTGATACAAAGCCGTCATCATAGAGCCCAGATCAGTCTGGTCTGAGTCTTGTGGGCTCGACATAATGTTACACCGGTGCTGCCCGCAGACCAGACCCGTCCCTTATACTGAGGTGGGGACGTATATGTGCACGCACCCGCAGCAGAAGGAGCGTGTCCGGAGTGTGGTGTTTTGGTGTTGCCTGGCCAGGTAGAAATAGCTGTAGCAATACTTGCCGGTACCGGTAAAAGTAGAGACGTAGTAGTTGCCGTTAGCCAAGGTCAGGAATAGGAGAGATCCGGAAGGTCGGGTCCGAGCTGAGATCAAGGGACGTGAGAAGCCACGTAGTCAATAGGGAGCCGGGGTCGAGAGCCAGAGAGTGTAGTCCGCCAAGCCGAGTCGTAACCTGAATAAGCGAAGACAAGAGAGAGCCAGAATAGACATCCACAAAGAGATACTATGTCGAGCAATGTGAAAGAGGTAAGACAGGTACTATATACTGCGGCTGACCAATAGGAAGCGGAGGCAGGCCTGGAGGAGCACGAGGAGCTGTCCTGGATTGGTTCCTATGATAGCCAGCCAGGTGGGAAGCTTTGGGGTTAAGTTGTAGCTGGCGCGTGGGCGGAGGGCGATGCTTCACTGCAAGAGCAGTGAATAAATTATCTTGGTCCGGCGCGCGTGCCGTAACGAGGGGAGGCGTGCGCGCAGAGGCAATGGCAGCCGCCTGAGCACCAGCTGCCCGTGGTGCAGGGTCTGCCCGCCGGAGTCGACCGGGAAGCCCCCCAACCACAGGGGCCATGCAGGAGCGGCGAGGAAGGAGCACCACAGTAGTGGGAGCAAAAAGAGGTGAGGGGGGGGTCATGCTGCGACCACCGTGACCCCTGAATCCTCAAACTGAGGAGTATGCAATTTATGACTTAAGGCATTAAATGGTCCCTGTGTGTGTATGTACTGCTGCGGCCGAGTTTATTTGAGCATTTGCCCGGTCTCGGCCGCAGCAGTAACCAGGCGCGCGCCGGGATGTGCCTGGCACGCGCCGAAGCCGCGGAGGAGCGCCCTCCGATCGGGGCTTTCTCCCTCCGCTCGCCGGGTCCGCCGAGTCCCCCGGAACCCCCTGCCGCCGTCCCCCACATCGCGGGACACCAGGGCTCCCTCGGGGAGCCCTGGACGCACGTGCAGGGGGCGCAGGCACCCGATGACGCGTGACCGCGCGTCGATGACGCGCGGCACGCCGAGAGAGTGCGGCTAGCATGCCGGGGCATCCCCAGGCTTGCGGAGCTAGCCGCACTCAAATAAAATGTGCCGCCTCTGTATGTGTGTATATATATATATATATATATATATAATATTATATATATATATTATATAATATATATATATTATGTATATACTGACAGCAAATAAGGACCACTTCATGCATTTAAACTGGATATTACCCTCACTTAGCATAGCCATGAGGTGACAAAGTAAGTTGTTTAGGGTAAGGAATTAGGGTAAGGTGTTTAGGGTAGGGTGTTAGGGTAAGGTGTTTAGGGTGAGGTGTCTTGTCAGTGGCAGCGAGAGTTTCCCGGCGGCAAGGTGAGTGGCAGCTAAACACCGGCAGTGATTTTCTCACCGGCAAAATAGTCGCGACCAAATGTACTGGACAGCCCCACCATGAACCAATCAATATCACCAATGACAACAGCAGCTGTAATACCTTATCCTCACTCCGCTGTTCCCAGAGCAATTAGTGCAGCACCCCCAGTGGTAGCCATTGGAAACCAGAGTCGGGATCATAAGCTTTGTGTTCCACTTCGTGGGGGTGGAAGTTATTATTGGTTCGAACAGAACTTAAGTCAGGTAGTGAGCTAACAACACAATGAATTGCACCTTATATTTACATATGTTCTCCTGGATCTGTCTGCTCCGGCACAGGTGGAACATGGCCAAGGGGTAGGGGGGGCTCAGAGGAAGGACCGGCACTGGTGTCTAACAAAGAGGGGAGTGTTAGTAACCAGGAGAGTGGTGGTCTTCAAGCTAAGGATGATGATGTTGAGCAAAGAGAGGAAGAGGCAGCAGCAATGGCTCTAGCAGAAGAAGCACCTTATCCAGGGGTTTCACACACTAAAGTACCCAATGTTCAGTAATAATTTACATTGCCTCTTCCAATCATTGTGCCGAATTTTGTCGTACTGTCACCCTACATGTGCAGCCACAACATGACAAGGGAAAGAAGAGAACACATTTAGCTAAGCTAACTAACTTCGGTGGCACTACCATCAATGGTCACATAACCATGGTAGGAACTGACCCGGAGGATAAGGATGCGGTCAGTCCCATTAGGTTGCATGGAACCCCACATAGTATGATCGTGGCAGACATTGTCTCTGGAGCCGAGGACATCTGCTTCTTCTACTGCTTCGCCGGAGACAGTGAGTCTGGCTCCATCTGTATGACATCACTGTACACAGAATGCAACTACGGATAAATCAAGTGACCAAAATTCCTTCTCCCCCCCCAATTATACATGTTGCCCTGGAATCTTATAAAACCATGCCACACGTAAATATACTTATTATACGTATTATGCGTTCATCTAAAGGGAATATGAACTCATAGTTGGTTGGTCGACTTTAGGGTTACATGGTGTTATATGACTTCAGATGTCGCCACCGGCATCCCGGTCCTAGTCCCTTCCATTATAGGAATATAGCAGTGGTCAATAGGACACCGAAATGGAACTACTGGACTGTGTAAAGGCCGCTTTAGCAGAAAAGCAATACTTATGGGAAAGAGGACGGGACTAGGTCATCACGTTTAATCATTTTTAATTATTCATTTTCTTATTTGTTGTTTTTTTTCATTTGGTTACTAATTAAAGCTCATTTGGATTTATGGCACCCCCGTCCTTCAGCCCTGGGGCGTCTTTCTGAGCCTTCTTCTCTAGTCTGTTTTTCGCTAACCCTACTGTAAATCTTTCTTTTTTTTACCACCATACACAATTTTGATACACTGAACAAGTAGAACGAGTTTGCTGTCTAATATACAGTAGTTATTGTTTATTATTTGCCAAAACTTCAATTGAAACTCAAACAAACGGTGATATTTGGATGTAAGCTGGAGTATGTTGGGATATCTGGTGTGACAATGTACTGTAACGTGCTATTTCTGTATAACTGCTCTACTGATTTTTGAGAATAATGGCACTATTACTGCTGCGGCAGCATTTATTCTTACTAATCACTGGCATGTACCTGGCATGTTCCTGGAATGCCACTCTGTTCACCTGGAGCATGCCGGGCTCCTTTTGCCTTCCCAGCCAGGCGCATTACACGGCAGACGCGCGGTTGATGTGTTAATTGATAATGGTTCAGGATTTACTAGGTGTTGGTCAAATTCCCAAAAACAGCCACCTTTTACAGCCTTCCCAAACTACATAAATCTAAGAGACCCCCACCAGGTAGGCCTATTGTTTCGGGGATTGGGAGCTTAACCGAAAAAACTAGCTCCTACATAGACTGTATCTTGAGACCATTTGTACAATCTCTGCCATCCTACCTTAGAGACACTAAGGATGTGCTGAGGAGACTTGATGGCATCACTGTAACAGACGAAACCATCTTTGTCACTATGGATGTCGAAGGACTCTATACCAGCATCAAACATGATGCTGGTATAAAGGCAGCTATGTATTTCCTCAATACAAGGGGTACGTTTTATAAAGCACACAATGCATTCAGGGCCGAGCTGATTGAGTTTGTACTTACACATAACTATTTTTTGTTTGCAAACACATATTACCATCAGATCCAAGGCACGGCCATGGGTACAAAGTGTGCTTCATCATACGCCAACCTATATTTAGGGTGGTGGGAAACTATGCTGTTTTTCTCAGAAGAAATGCAGCCATACACATCACACATCGATATATGGGTACGCTATATCGATGATGTGATGATGTTATGGAATGGCACCACTGATAAACTTCTGGAGTTAGTTGACATTCTCAACAGCAACGAACTTAATCTGTTTCTGACTCTAGAACATGATCATGATAAAGTAATGTTCTTAGATGTGTGTATCTCCAGAGGCACTGACAACATCATTGATACCACCATCCACCGTAAGGCCACAGCCACAAACAACCTTCTTACTGCCAGTAGTCATCACCCTAGATCTCTCATCAACGGTATTCCAGTTGGCCAGTGTCTGAGATTAAAACGCAACTGTAGTAACAATACCGACTTTGAGATACAGGCAGGTTTGATGGCTAAGAGGTTCTGCGAACGTTGCTATAGTAAGCGAATAGTGAAGTTGGCATATAAAAGGGCCAAGTATACTCCACGCTGTTCATTGTTACAAGATAAGATCACAAAAACAGATGACAAAATAGTAAGATTTATTGGCTCATTTAACAACCAATGGAACCATGCCAGGGATATTATATATAAGCACTGGCACATTTTGAGGGCAGACAACATTATTGGTGAATTTTTGCTGGACCATCCATCCATGGTCAGCAGGAGGGCGAGAAATCTAAATGATGTTCTGGTTCATAGCCACTTTGACGAAGACGTCAAGAGGACCTGGATACCTCCTAAACCACAGGGGTCATTCAAATGTAGCAAATGTAAGGCGTGTGATCACATACTTACTACCAGTACATTTTCTAACTGGAATGGAACCCAGACTTATAACATCAGAAAGTTCATCAATTGTCAGACCACTGGCGTCATTTATCAAGCCATTTGCGACTGTGGTAAAGTATACTGCTGCGGCAGCATTTATTCTTACTAATCACTGGCATGTACCTGGCATGTTCCTGGAATGCCACTCTGTTCACCTGGAGCATGCCGGGCTCCTTTTGCCTTCCCAGCCAGGCGCATTACACGGCAGACGCGCGGTTGATGTGTTAATTGATAATGGTTCAGGATTTACTAGGCTGCAATGCTTCGCGTGTCCGCCAGATGGCATAAATTCATGACTTGTAATGCGCCGAATCAGTAATGTGTTGGCTTGCAGGTGTTTCGTTTAAAAAAGATACTGTACCACAGTGTGCCATTGTAACTTGGCCTTGGCCTTGAGACTGAAGGAAGAGTTGCCAAAATGTATCAATTTAGGCTTTTCATATTAAAGAAAGACAAAGACCAGTTTCAGTTTGTACACTATTCTCCAGAGACCCACCCGCCATGAGTGTTCAAGTGCAGCCTGCTTTCCAAAAACCTGACAGAAGTTACGCGTATTTGATATGGGCCGCGATTAATGCAACAGAGGATAAGATGGCAACAGTTGCTCAAATTTATCAGTATTTTATCGAAAAATATGACTTTTACAAATTTTCGCCAACTCCTCATACGTGGAAGCGTGCAATAAGGAAAAGGTTATGTAGTGACCCCTGTTTTCACCGTATTGAGCCCCAATTTGTTGGAGGGTATTGGTGTGTATCACCAGGTTTTTCCCGTATCTATGATCATGGAGGCGGCAAAAGGCAAAGGGTCGTGTTAAAACCAACTAAGAAGCGACAGTCGCTGCCAAGCAATGCACCAGCACCAGCACCGGCTTCCAATGACGGTCCCACTGTCAGTGACAACCCTGAGCCTGAGCCTGAGGCTGAGCTGGATTTGGCGTGCAGTTTTGATGAAGCTTGCATGTACCTAAACGATTTCCAGCCTCACCTGCTGACTACAGATGGACTAGTCCCGCTGCCAACTATCGACGTGGATGATGAAGAAAGTTGGACCGGCAGTGGACCGGCGCCGGCACAAGCTGAATGGGAAATTCAATGGTGAGTGCTGTCTTGTTGCCGTATTATTTTGGTGGGGCTGGCTGGGTACTTCTTTAGGGGGCTGACCATTACTGTACTGTACATTAAAACTTTTCTTTTTTTTTCCTCAGAAAAGAAAACGGCTAATGGGGGGATTTCGATGGATAATATTGTACTGTACTGTATGCTGATGTTTTCCGGCCGTACAGTATACTGTGTAATAAACCCTGATTAAATAAAACTATGCATTTATTCTACATACAGTATTCAGTATCGTTTCATTATTTGTCTTCCACAGTATACTGTACAGTGGTATACAGTGCCTAACATCTATGGGCAAAAAGAATTTTATTCCTAGGTGCCCTACAACAGAAGTTCCCACGCCAATTGCCCTTGAACTTGACCGCGGCCCTAAGTAGATCCCACGCCAATTGCGCGAATATAATGTAAAATAACCCGTTCTGTGGGTCTGAGCGTGTTGAAATTTACATGGTCCCCATGCGGTGGGACCCTTGCCATAGTGGCAAAATATCAGCCTCCCAAGACCCCCGGAACCGGAGGTCCCAAAAGACAATTTAAAAGCACATTACCAAAGTGGCTTTTTTTCTGCCATGCAAGTCAATGGCAGAAACCTGAACTTTAACATCACCCTGACTCCGTTCTGTTGCCACGAGAGGGTCGCAATTTGCCATGCAATCCTGCCACAACTAGGACTACATGGTGTCCGAATATGAGCCCTCTAGCTCGAACAGAACCGGAGTTCTGGGTTCCAGGTTTCTGCTCATTGTGACTAAGCCGCTTCAAAGCTTTCTCCGCCATTTGCGCTCAATGGTAGGACCCTCCTCGCTGGCGTGACCCTTTCTCGCCGCCATTACTGCTCGGACCCTGTTGGGGTCAAGTGAGGGGGTTCCTAACATCTAGGGGCAAATAAATTTTATTTCTAGGTGCCCTAAAACAAAAGTTCCCACGCCAATTGACCTAGTTCCAACGCCAATTGCCGTAGTTCCTACACCAATTGCGCGACCAGCCAGTAAAAAAACAGTGCAGCAAGCCTCTACAGTCCACAGTACATTTGTTACACTGGCAAAGCAGCAGATGGAAACAATGTGAGGCAATTCAACATGGTCTTTTATTGGTGGAGTCTGTACAAAAACATTTATTTACAATATTGAAACATTTAAAGTGCACAGCAATTCAAAACATCAAGAAAACACAGGGAGTTAAAGTGACTTGCTTTTTTTAACCATCCATACATAATAATACATTCTGCAGCCTTTATTATTACAGTACATTCTTCTGCCTGCCACAAAACATTTTTGGTGCATGGGGCACAGGGAGTTAAAGTGGCTTGCTTTTTATGTACTATATTTGGGGGTTGTCTTTGGGGTCTAATCACACCATCCCCCTCCCCCAACCCTAAGAGGCCTGTTCTTTGAACGGTACTGTAATGCTTTCAAAAGTCCCCTCTCGAATTTGGAAAACCTTTGTGAATCATCGGGAAACATGAGTATATACTGTATAGTAAAATTAATTTTTCTTTAGTCTTTCTTTATCTTTTCCTCATTCTGTCTGCAGTACAGTAGTTCATTGAGAGAGGAGAGGTTTTGTGTACATCATTGCTGCTGTTTATATACTGTACATTTGACTGTACAAGCAGATTTGACTGGACACAACGCCCCCATCCACCTAGGCCACCGTTTTTCCTGGAACGACAAGAAAACCAAAAATTAGTGCAGTTACTGTACTGTATTATGGCAGAACTACTGTAGTAGGTGGCTGGTGCAGCTTTCTCTGGAAAGAAAAAAAATGGGGCAGTTAGTAGGCAGTTACTGTAGTACTGTCCAACTAGTGTACTGTATACCGTACTGGAACTACTGTATACTCTGACTACTGTTAAATTCTATGTATCTGTAACCTAATGGCTGGTGCTGCTCTCTCTGTAAAGAAAAAACTAACTACTGTATACTCTTACTATCTGGAAAGAAAAAAACTGTGCCATACTTACCTGTAACATACTGTACTGTACTTACAATACTACAGCACAGTACTACTTTCCTGATGCTTGCCCATTACGCGCGAGGACAATGGGCAACACAGTGGCAATGTGGTCTATATATTTATTGCAGCGTTCCACGGTGAGTACATCCTTCCAAAAACTCAGTATGCCTTTCAACAACTCGTCCTTTTTGGAGGGTTTCACCACTTTCCGGATATGGTCCTTCAGCTGATGCCAGACCATTTCGATCGGATTGAAGTCTGGCGACCTGTCATTGGAAAGAAAGGACAATTGGTTTAAGAGCTAAAAACAGTGGGGAACAAAAATGGGACACAGTCTACTGCACTTACTCCGCTGGCGTCTTCACCCAGTTGATGCCGCGCTCAAGGATATGCGCCGTTGACGCGGTGTGCTTGGGATCGTTGTCCTGGTAGAAGCGGTGACCATTGGGAAAGTCTCATGTGATGTATTGCACTATCTCGGGCACAATGTTGTCTTGGAAGTAAACTTTATTCATGATTCCTATAGCAAGAAAAGAAAAGTGCTCAAAAAACTGCACAATAGTACAGTACAGTGCATACGGTAAGGCAACACTAGTCAAGTACAGTGCATTAGGCGACATTATATTTGATACATTTTACCTTCAAAGATGACAATGCATCCCGGTCCACGCCTAGAGATGGCACCCCACACATGCAGCTTCACAGGGTGTTTTGGCCGCGGCTTCAAAGATAAGCGACCTTTTTTGTGGAACGCAAATCGTGCAAATCTCTCCAGCGACACAGTAGACTCATCAGTGAAGATGCAATCCTGGAAAGTCTCCCCGCTGTCGATCCATGCCTGGGCCTGGAGCACTCTTTTGATTTTGTTTGCATCCTGTATCATGGGGTACGCTCTGTAATGACAAGAAATGAAAAATTTTTGCGGCACAGTGCAGTACAGTTTGCGAAACAACACTTTTACCTCCTGTACTGTCCAGTACTAACCTCACACGTCCATATTTCCATCCAATGCCGCGTCTCATCTTCTTTATGCTGCTCTCGGATACAGTCAGATTGTGCTTTTCCTGCAGAGTGTATTTGACCCTTAATGCACTCCTCTCATCATTCTCCTCACTTATTTTGTCCACCAGAACAGTTGTCTCCCTACAATGTAAAGAAATTATATTGTTTTATTAATATGCAGCAATATAAAATGTATATAAATGCAATGTTGTAATATACTGTACAGTACTGTACATTAAATATAAATAGACAAAATATATATACTGTTGTAAGATTAATTGAAATATACAAAAAATGTATACTGCTGTACTATAAATATAAATATACCAAATAAATCTACTGTTGTAATATAAATATAAATATACAGTACATCCTATTCAGTATATACCGTTGTAAGATTAATTGAAATATACAAAAAATGTATACTGCTGTACTATAAATATAAATAGACAAAATATATATACTGTTGTACTATACATATAAATATACCAAATAAATCTACTGTAGTAATATAAATATAAATATACAGTACATCCTATTCAGTATATACCGTTGTAAGATTAATTGAAATATACAAAAAATGTATACTGCTGTTGTAATATAATATAAATAGACAAAATATATATACTGTTGTACTATACATATAAATATACCAAATAAATCTACTGTTGTAATATAAATATAAAAATATAGTACATTCCTATTCAGTATATACCGTTGTAAAATTAATTGAAATATACAAAAAAAAAAAAATTTGTTAAGTTTTATAAATATACTTACGCGTTTGTTACCCTTGGTGCCTTTTTCCGGTCTCTGTTTTTTCCTTGTGCATGATAGCTCACGGTGGTTAATGGCACAACGAGGTCAGAAGTAGCTAACCAGCGTTGGATAGCAGCAATTCGGTGTCCGCTCCTGTACATCTCCTTAATTCGCATGCTGAGCTCCTTTGAAATCTTTTTAACAGGCATTGCTGCGAGTGGAAAGAAATACAGACACAAGAATGTATATTCGATGTTTAGTCGATGTGTATTCTATGTGCAGTCAATCCACAAAATGGATGGTGTATTTATACTCACATTAGAGTACGCCCACTTTCAACACCTGTACCTGGCCGCCATGCATAAAAGGTCACACACTTTGCATAGTCCACCACTCCAGGATCTTTATCTGAACTTGCCCTTGTCCAGATGCTGTACTGAATTGTGCCACCTGCTTCCATGGAGCATCCCCGGTTCTATGGACACAAGAACCCACTCACCTCTGCCGTGCCTGTCATGCTGAAAAAGCGAAAGGCAGGAGCCGTTTCTACGCCAAGGGCAAAGCGACAGGCTAAGGCCAATAAAGAAAACCTTCTGCTGACCCCAAAGGCTAAGGGTTTTCTTACACGTAAGCCTCATTATGTGAAGAAGATATACGCTAACACGCTCTCTACACAAAACGAATGGCAGCCAACACATCGAACCCGCAGACCACTTCCTCCCATATGCTTCGACGACTCTGCTGTAGCTGTCCCGGAAATCTTCATCCCGTCTTCTCCACCCCCATCTTCTCCGGTTCCATCTGATGACGCTGCCGCCTCTGAAATCCACGGGTCACTGTCTCCTTTGCGCTTAGATGACTCTGCTTCTCGCCCGGAAATCCAAAGGTCACCTTCTCCATTCCTCTTCGACAATGCTGCCGCTTCTCCTCTACCGGTATCCACAGTTCACCTCCTCCACTCTCCATCGATGCCGCTTCTCTCCATGGAACCCCCATCTCATCCTCCGTTGCACCCATCCCCCCAGATGTCCAGACGCCATGCACAAGAAGCAGCTCGTTGGACCGGATGCTGAATGGGATAAGTTTGGATCTCCCCGGGAATTCTATTGTGCTGGCAAAGATAGATCTGCTTCTGGAGACCATGTTAAATGTGGAGCAACGGATGCTACAAATGGAGCAACGGATGGATCAACGGATGGAGAAGATAGAGGCTGACATTGCGGGCATACATTATTTGCTCGGTGCTAATGCCCCTGTTTCCCCGACGCCGGAGCAGGAGGGTGACATGGATGTGATGAATGGGACCTTGGACCCCCTTCCATCACCAAGCGCCCCCCCTCCACCACAAGATGTAGTGTACATGTATGCCGTTGAGGAGGACATGACAACCCCATCAAGACCACGCCAGGAGACAACACGGCGACCACGACCGGAGGAAAGCTTCCTCCCAGACATGCTACCATCGCCTCAAGCACACCCGTTCCCAAAAGACCTACACCCGCTCGCATAGAAACAGTGCCCGACATCACCCTGCGCGATCTGCCACCGGGGCTCAGGGAGAAGTATAGGGTGATGAGTGCTGGTGTACCCCACAAGTATGCCTTGATCATTTTTAAGCACTAGGTTCCCTACACGTTGTACTGCGACTGGGTGTTCAAAGTGAACTACGATGGGAATCGCCTAAAAAAGGCCCTTCCTGCCAATTTAAGGAAAAACATTCTGGATGAAATGCGGCGCTTTTATACAGTTACAGATCCTGTAATGAAAGGCGTTAGAGACTGCATTAATGGCGTTTTGCGCCATGCAAGGAATTGGCCATGGATGGACAATGTGGAGGACTGTCAGTGAGACCATACTGTTGTGCTGAACTGTATTGTACTCTCCATGTTTTGCCCTACAGTACCTGCTGTACTTAAACAAAGGAGATGTTGATGTGTGTTTTTTTTCACAGGACATGCACAACTCTAGTCCCTGAGGGCCGCAAACAGGCACGGTTTTCAATGTTGCCCTGAAAACCTGCCCTGTTTGCTGCCCTCTAGGACTGAACTGGTGCAGGTCTGACTGACAGTGTTGGGCACAATCCCACTGTACTGTATACAGTACTGGGTTTCTTTAATAAAGGAGATGTAACTTAAAATGTCACTTTAACTCCCTTTGCCCCATGCACCAAAAATGTTTTGTTTTCTTGATGTTTTGAATTGCTGTGCACTTTAAATGTTTCAATATTGTAAATAACCAATAAGAGACCATGTTGAATTGCCTCACATTGTTTCCATCTGCTGCTTTGCCAGTGTAACAAATGTACTGTGGACTGTAGAGGCTTGCTGCACTGTTTTTTTACTGGCTGGTCGCGCAATTGGCGTAGGAACTACGGCAATTGGCGTGGGAACTAGGTCAATTGGCGTGGGAACTTTTGTTTTAGGGCACCTAGAAATAAAATTTATTTGCCCCCTAGATGTTAGGAACCCCCTCACTTGACCCCAACAGGGTCCGAGCAGTAATGGCGACGAGAAAGGGTCACACCGGCGAGGAGGGTCCTACCATTGAGCGCAAATGGCGGAGAGAGCTTTGAAGCGGCTAAGTCTCAATGAACAGAAACTTGGAACCCAGAACTCCGGTTCTGTTCGGCCTAGAGGGCTCAGATTCGGTGATCATGTAGTCCTAGTTGCGGCAGGATTGCATGGCAAATTGCGACCCTCTCGTGGCAACAGAACGGAGTCAGGGTGATGTTAAAGTTCAGGTTTCTGCCATTGACTTGCATGGCAGAAAAAAAGCCACTTTGGTAATGTGCTTTTAAACTGTCTTTTGGTACCTCCGGTTCCGGGGGTCTTGGGAGGCTGATATTTTGCCACTATGGCAAGGGTCCCCCCGCATGGGGACCAGGTAAATTTGAACCCGCTCAGACCCACAGAACGGGTTATTTTACATTATACAGTACTGTATGTACTTACAGTACACAGTATACAGGATTTATATATTTTTATTTTAAAGATATTAAAGAATGTACTGTACTGTATTGTATTAAAAACATGTGACTGTAAACCATAGTGACTGACCAATATTTTCACACCCTGATGAAATACTGTACTGTCTCAGTGTACTCTCAATTCTCTCAGTGCTGTGCACATCAGATTTACATTTTAAATTCGAGAGGGGACTTTTGAAAGCATCACAGTACCGTTCAAAGAACAAGCCTCTAAGGGTTGGGGGAGGGGGATGGTGTGATTAGACGCAGGCGTATCGCACTGTGTTTGAAGCTCGGCTATGTATGGGCGGATTAAGAACACAATGCAAATATGCTAGGCTAGGGAGGGATTAAAAAGTCTGGAGGTGTGTGGCTGAAATACAGTACTGTAGTTAATAGCAGTGTAATTTCAAAAGGCAGTTGATCATAATAATTGGATGAATAAAAACCCCAAAGACAACCCCCAAATACAGCACATAAAAAGCAAGTCACTTTAACTCCCTGTGCCCCACGCACCAAAAATGTTTTGTGGCAGGCAGAAGAATTTAATAAAGGCTGCAGAATGTACAGTATTATTGTGTATGGATGGTTAAAAAAAGCAAGTCACTTTAACTCCCTGTGCCCCACGCACCAAAAATGTTTTGTGGCAAGCAGAAGAATTTAATAAAGGCTGCAGAATGTACAGTATTATTGTGTATGGATGGTTAAAAAAAGCAAGTCACTTTAACTCCCTGTGCCCCACACACCAAAAATGTTTTGTTTTCTTGATGTTTTGAATTGCTGTGCACTTTAAATGTTTCAATATTGTAAATAACCAATAAAAGACCATGTTGAATTGCCTCACATTGTTTCCATCGCGCTTTGCCAGTTGTAACAAATGTACTGTGGACTGTAGAGGCTTGCTGTACTGTTTTTTTACTGGCTGGTCGCGCAATTGGCGTAGGAACTACGGCAATTGGCGTGGGAACTAGGTCAATTGGCGTGGGAACTTTTGTTTTAGGGCACCTAGAAATAAAATTTATTTGCCCCCTAGATGTTAGGAACCCCCTCACTTGACCCCAACAGGGTCCGAGCAGTAATGGCGGCGAGAAAGGGTCACGCCGGCGAGGAGGGTCCTACCATTGAGCGCAAATGGCGGAGAAAGCTTTGAAGCGGCTAAGTCACAATGAGCAGAAACCTGGAACCCAGAACTCCGGTTCTGTTCGAGCTAGAGGGCTCATATTCGGGCACCATGTAGACCTAGTTGCGGCAGGATTGCATGGCAAATTGCGACCCTATCGTGGCAACAGAACGGAGTCAGGGTGATGTTAAAGTTCAGGTTTCTGCCATTGACTTGCATGGCAGAAAAAAAGCCACTTTGGTAATGTGCTTTTAAACTGTCTTTTGGTACCTCCGGTTCCGGGGGTCTTGGGAGGCTGATATTTTGCCACTATGGCAAGGGTCCCCCCGCATGGGGACCAGGTAAATTTCAACACGCTCAGACCCACAGAACGGGTTATTTTACATTATATTCGCGCAATTGGCGTGGGAACTACTTAGGGCCGCGGTCAAGTTCACGGGCAATTGGCGTGGGAACTTCTGTTGTAGGGCACCTAGAAATAAAATTCTTTTTGCCCATAGATGTTAGGCACTGTATACCACTGTACAGTATACTGTGGAAGACAAATAATGAAACGATACTGAATACTGTATGTAGAATAAATGCATAGTTGTATTTAATCAGGGTTTATTACACAGTATACTGTACGGCCGGAAAACATCAGCATACAGTACAGTACAATATTATCCTTCGAAATCCCCCCATTAGCCGTTTTCTTTTCTGAGGAAAAAAAAAGAAAAGTTTTAATGTACAGTACAGTAATGGTCAGCCCCCTAAAGAAGTACCCAGCCAGCCCCACCAAAATAATACGGCAACAAGACAGTACTCACCATAGAATTAAAATTCATTTCCCCCCTAGTGTTAGGAACCCCCTCACTTCACCCCAACAGGGTCCGAGCATGTACAGTACTGTACTTTAAAATAAATTAAATATGCAATTTTACTATTACTGCACGCACACGCACAGACTGTGTACAGGTACAATACTGCAGGTTGAACCGCGAATGTATTAGACTTCAGAGACAACAGCTCGCAAGCGCCCCCATGCGTTTTTACACGGCATTGCAGTATTGCAGCCAGCCGGAATAAAATGCTTAAATCACAGCCGCAGAAATAACGCTATACACCCCGGGAGAAAATGACACAAAACCGCACATCACCGGGATACTCTGAAATTCGCGGAGCTAGCCAAGTAAGAATAAATTTGCTCGCCAGTGTAGTTCATTTGTTGTTCTTTCTCTCGTTCCTCTGCTGTTTCTTGGTGCTACTTATGTTTTGTGTGCCTGTGTTGCCAAGAAGTCAGGGAGCGCAGTACACCAGTGGAAACATGCCGGGAAAGAGTGCACACAAATAATAGTGCAATACTGTATAGTAAGATGATGATTATCATAAAACTGCAAGTAGAACAGCATACACTGGCGACACACTTTATTCGAGCTCGGCTAGTCCCACGAATTCGGGTATACCCGGGTGTATTGAGGTTTGTGACTGTTTTCTGCCCGAGTGCATTGGGTTATTTTCCAGGCAGGGATTGAAGCATTTTATTCCCGCTGGCTGCAATACTGCACAGTATATATATATATACTGCATTACAATTCATGAATTTATGCCATCTGGTAGACACGCGAAGCATTGCAGCCTATTAAATCCTAATCATTATCATTTAACAGATCAGCCGCCCGTCAGCCAGGCATGAACCCAGGCTGGGAGGCAAATGCAACGGGGCTTGTCAGAGGTGAGGAGCGGCGCATTTCAGGTATCTGCCAGATACATACTGGGTATTTGCTCGAATAAAGTGTGTCGGTGCAGTAAAAGAAACAAGAGTCCATGAAGCTAATGAGATGCACACTTCTGGACATCCACATATAATTCAAACATGTTTGGCCCCCGTACAGGTGCGAAGTTTGTTATTATCAGGAAGAATCCTATAGGATCCTCAGTGATCAGATTACATATAAAAAATTGAAAAAAAATCCTACAGATCAGTTCAAACAAGAACTTTCAATTTTAATAAATAAAGGATTGGAGGATGAAGTGACAACTAAGAAAGAACTGGAGTTCCTCATGGTAGAGGAACCCAAAATACCAGTTTTTTACTTCATCCCCAAACTGCACAAGGATCCCATCAGACCCCCGGGAAGACCAATCATTTCAGGGATCGGTTCCCTAACGTCAAACCTTTCTCAATTCCTAGATCATATACTACAAAAATATGTTACACAAGTTCCATCATACCTAAGGGACACCACACACGTGTTGAACTTAATTCAAAATCTCACTTGGGATAGTGACCTCATTTGGGTCACATGTGGTGTCCCTATACACCATCATTGAGGATGAAACAGGTCTGAGAGCGGTAAAAATGGCATTGGAACAGGACATTGAAGTCAGTGTAGCATTAATGGAGTTTGTTCTTGATGGTATTCGCTATATTCTCAACACAATTATTTTTGTCACGATGGGGAGTTCTTTCTCCAGACGTGCGGCACCGCAATGGGCACCAGGTTTGCACCGAGCTATGCCTATCTGTTCATGGCCATGTGGGAATGGGAACGGATTTGGAGTAATAACCCGTTTGGTGCAAACCTGGTGCTCTGGAGAAGATACATCGACGATGTGCTGTGCGTCTGGAGAGGTACACAAGATGAACTAACCCAGTTCCAAAAACATTTAAACGCCAATTCCTGTAACATTAGATTCACTTTTAATAGTGATCCAGTGTCCATTAATTTTCTAGACCTTACCTTATATATAGAGAACAACTTAGTGCACACGAAAACTTATTTCAAAGAGGTGGATGCCAACACATATCTTTTGGCATCCAGCCATCATCACCCGAGACGGTAGACAACATCCCACAGGGACAAGCTTTGAGATTAAAAAGAAACTGTTCTCAAAAGCATATTTATGAGGAACAAGTAGGAGAATTGAAGCACAAATTTTTGGCACGGAATTATAACAAGAAAAAAGTGTAATTGGCTATTGAAAAAGTTAATCACGTAGATAGAACAACATTAGTGGATATAGACCGTAAGAAGATTAAAAAAGAAAGAGAGGGAGAATTCATACCTTTTATCACAAAATATAATAGTATGGCCCCTGAAATAGTGAAAACACTTAGGAAACACTGGGGAATTCTCCAACGAGACCCCATTTTACAGTCATTTCTACCACCACAGCCTCAAATCATATATAAAAAAGCCAATAATTTGAAGGCCTCATTGGCACCGAGTTGTCCTAATGATAGATCAAACCATAAAACAATCACATGGCTATCTGATTTTAAAGGTTATTTTGTGTGTGGAAAGTGTGTGGCCTGCAATTACAGTGAAAAATGTGATAAGTTTCATTCTACTGTTACGAACAGAACTTATGAAATTGGCTCATTTATTAACTGCAAAAGCAAGTTCTGTGTATATCTCCTACAATGTCCGTGTGGACTTCAATATGTGGGAAGAATGGGAAGACCACTGACACGTAGATTAGCAGAACACATTTATAACATTAAAAGAGGTTTGGAGATACATAGTGTCTCCAACCATTTCAGATTGGTCCATAATCAGAATCCCAATGGTTTAGTATGTAAAGGAATAGATTGTCCCAAGCCTAATTGGAGGGGAGGTGATAGGTTAAACAATCTATCTAAGAAAGAAAGTTTTTGGATCTACACTTTAAAAACTCTTGCTCCTAAGGGTTTAAATATAGAGTTTGACCTGGCTTCATTTTTAAAAGATTAACATTTGTTGCATATATATTTAGCTTGGCTTCATTTTAAAAGATTAACATTTGTTGCGCATATATATTTATCTAACAGCATATAAGGTTGGTCTGGTGTTTATGTATGTTTTTATTGTAACAGTCACCACTATAGGTGTAAGTTTGTTGTTAAATGTGCCTCTGAATCCCAGGGTGTTGGCATCCTCAGATACATATCGTTATGTAACAGACAGGAATGCACCTGTATGTGATTAACATGTAATTATCACTTAAGGGGGTAATCATCTCTTGGGGGGTATATAGTAAGAGATTGCCAGTAGCTTCTTATTCCTTTGAGAAAGTGGCGTCCCTACGTCACGAAACGCGTTAGGGTGGGAGGAGCTAGATTTTCTGTCAGCAGTAGACTCGCTGTGACTGCAGAGGTGCGCAGTCTGTCAGACCTGTTGGTTGTATACCAGAACGCAGCCAAGTGGGGGGAGAGACGCAGACGCACCAAACCGGATGAGACAAGCAGTGAGACAGCACATCTTAACCGGAGCAGGCCCAGGAGTTGCATCACAAGCTGTGGACGGCATTCTCGTGTCGTTTTAAATCGCATGTATTCATGTGAGTACATGTGAGTGATTTTTTATCGTTTAAGGCTTGTTTTAGCCGTTCTGTTAGGCTTGTTGAAGCCGATTTTATTTAATTTGTGATCACCTTTTGCAATTATTCATTCTCCTTCTCTGGGGGTCCGTGTATTTTGGGTGATTCTGGAATCACGGAGTTTCAAGAGGTTAAGGAAGTACCCGGGGGATTCGTGGCACAGGTGGACGTTGAAGGGATTAAAGCACAGATTGTCTCCACTGTATCCTGAAAGAGACACTCCTGTAAGTAGACTCAGTCTACATTGGGAACGTTATATGTAAGGGAAAACCATTAGAAATCAGTAGTACTGCGCAATGGTGTGCCCTTCTATCATTTCCAGGTAAATTGGGAAGTTGCAGCAGTGAAGAAAAACCACAGATATGCACTTCAAGTTTTGGACTCTGGGAGATTTTCTAAAGACTGGTTTTGTTTCTTATGGACACAGTGTTATTCTAAGCGCCAGGTATCCTTTTTCCATCATCGTATCATTGTATGCAGGTTTGAGATAATTTGCATTGTGGAAAGCCTTTGGCAGCTTTGGCCTCTTGTTATCACAACTGGTTTTTATTATTGCTTATTATTGCACATTTTTTGTTTCACGTGTAATTCACACATTATAGGTTAAGCGTTATAGTTAGGGTTAATTCCAATTTACAGCTCATTAAACCTGTTTAGAACTGGCCTCAAACAACTCTGAATAGATACTTGGTATACCCTATCACTGGGAATGTGGGCGTTAACTACAGACACAGTCGTAAATCTACTTAGGAGCGAAACCCCATCTTTACCAGACACACATTCCTACACACAAAATGGAAACTGAAGACAACAGTGTGACGGTAAGGGAAATATGGCTGCTGTTTATAAGGTTAGTCTGCCATTACCCCCTACCTGTCAGTAATACATTGGTTTGTATTGTTGTTATATGTATATTATATATATATATATCTATATATATATATCTATATATATATATATCATATACATACGACTATTAGGTTATGGTGGGTAAAAAAAGTGACTAAAACCCTCCACAGTAAAGCATAAAGCAACTGTAATATTCCTGTAATTTTTGCATGTCTTAGACAGTCTGCAACCCTGTCTTTCACCATTATCACCCAGCAAACAGCACTTCCACGGCAGCAAAGGATTCTGGGAAATGACATGCAAATAAGCACACAGTGCCACTTTTAATCTCATGCTCACATTACATGAGCAACCCTTAGTCAATGCATGCTGCTTTAAACATAGCTTTTAAGCAAGGACTTGGGAGATGCAAAGTCAGTTAACCCACTCACAGACATGTTTCAACCTTGATGGGTATCATCAGTGTGAGGTTGGCTTGCTGACAATTGCTCAAATGAGATACGAGTAGGTAATCACCACGACTATTAAGGTTATGGTGGGTAAAAAAAAGTGACTAAAACCCTCCACAGTAAAGCATAAAGCAACTGTAAATATTCCTGTATATTCATTTGCATGTCTTAGACAGGTCTGCAACCCTGTCTTTCACCATTATCACCCAGCAAACAGCACTTCCACTGCACATGATGGATCCCGTCTGAACCGTACCCAGAAACGTCTCTTCCCGTTAAACATGCCATACGGGTTTTTAAGTTCTTCACCTCCTCTGATCATTTCACAATACCTTTTCAAAAAAGTCACAATCTCCTCTTTCCTTGTATACGGATTGTACATGTGGTCTCTCCTCCAGCATAAAACTTGGAATTACCTTGATGCCATATAAGACCGGATCACCAGACTTCTCCTTGCACTTTTCAAAAGTGCACCAAACATCCGCTTCTTGATGACAGGTCAGGTCATAAATCCCCTGTGCAGGGAAATTCTGAAGGCAGAAGATCTTCTCAGCATCCAGAACAATCAATTGCTTCAGCACCTTCTCCACTATCCACTGCAGGTTTACTCGACATCTCTCCGTCTCCTCGATCAGGAACCGGATGGAATTGCGCATTCCAGCTTGCGACGTCATCTCCGCTCTCCCAAGCTCAGGTGCGGCACCCCAAAAGCAGCAAGGGACTTTAGCCAGTAAAGGCGATGTCCCAGGGCAAAGGTGCCGGCCCCTCACTTCCGCATCTGCTCGCTCAGAACCGCTTGCTCAGGATCACTCCTCTCAGCTCGAGATGGCGTGCCCCCCAAAAGCAGCAGGAGTCTTTAGTCCCCGAAGGGACGATGACTCAAGGCCAAGGGGACACAGTCTCAGCTACACAGCTGTTTCGACCTTGATGGGTCTCATCAGTGTGGGGTTGATTTTAACTGGATATGCATAAGAGGCCATGGGATAGGCTATACCATAATACTGAGTTAAGTTATGGTGAGTAAAAAAAGTGACAAAAACCCTCCACAGGAAAGCAAATATGCAAATACAACTGTATGCTCATCTGCATGTCTTAGGCAGGTCTGCAACCCCGCCTTTCCCCATTATCACCCAGCATACAGCACTTCCACTGCAGCAAGGGATTCTGGGAAATGACATGCAAATGAGCACACAGTTATACCATAATACTGAGTTAAGTTATGGTGAGTAAAAAAAGTGACAAAAACCCTCCACAGGAAAGCAAATATGCAAATACAACTGTATGCTCATCTGCATGTCTTAGGCAGGTCTGCAACCCCGCCTTTCCCCATTATCACCCAGCATACAGCACTTCCACTGCAGCAAGGGATTCTGGGAAATGACATGCAAATGAGCACACAGTGTCACTTTTTGCCTCAAAAACCATTTTTAACATGGTTCCCTATAGGCTTAAGCTTGCTGCATGGTAGCTTGCTGCATGGTCACAGCTTTGAGCACAGCCAGGGTTAATGTGCATACCCAGAAAACCACCCACAGACAGCTGTTTCGACCTTGATGGGTCTCATCAGTGTGGGGTTGATTTTAACTGTATTTATGGGTTCCTGTGCATGGTGGATTGGTTCGAGAGTAAGCTGTTCAACGTCATGAAAAGAAACATGGCCGGCGTCACATGGTACGGTAGCCAATCAGAGCGTGGGAACTCCATCCCAACTCTGATTGGCTCTAGTATACCATGTGACAGAGGCTTGGGGAGAACAGATGTGACGTCATTGAAAGCCTGTCACATGGTACTGGAGCCAATCAGAGTAGGGATAGACTTCCCACGCTCTGCTTGGCTACCGTATCATGTGAGGCCAGCCATATTTCTTTTAATGAAATCATCTTAAAGGCAATTGAAGCAAAGCCATTCTGATTGGCTGTGCTTTCATTGCCTTTAAGTGACGTCATCTTTTTTTTTTCTCGGCCAAAACACATGGTTTTCATGGGCCAATCAGGCCCGTGGGAACCATGATGAAAATGTGACGTCACACTGCTGCGGCCGAGTTTATTCGAGCATTTGACCGTTCTCGGCCGCAGCAGTAGCCTGGCGCGCGCCGGAGGGTGACGGGCGCGCGCCAAAGCAGCGGAAGAGCGCCCTCCGATCGCCTTAGTACACAGGCCTGAGTATGCCCAAAACCTGCCTTAGTACACATCCCTGAGTATGCCCAAAACCTGCCCTAGTACACATCCCTGAGTATGCCCAAAACCTGCCTTAGTACACATCCCTGAGTATGCCCAAAACCTGCCTTAGTACACATCCCTGAGTATGCCCAAATCCTGCCTTAGTACACAGGCCTGAGTATCCCCAAAACCTGCCTTAGTACACTGTGATGGTAGGGCGTAGCCGGCCTTCATTAATAAAGGTGGAGCCCGGCTGGCTGCCCCTGAAACCATATGGCAGGGCTGAGAGTGCCAGCTCTTGGGTTTAATATTGTACCATAGGGTTATAAGCTAGGAACCGTGTGTGGGGTTAACTAGGTAAGCCCAGTGTGCCAGTTAATGCATTATCTGTGTATTCCTTTTGACTCATGGGCACGCAGCTGCCTGTGCAAGCTTATAAGTGGATTGCCTTGTATGGGTGGCCTCTTATGAGAAATAGCTGCAGGGCACAGACTTCTGGAACATGATGGAAAAGGGGGGATATTTGGGGGCAAACAGGGTTAACCTGTATTGCCTGTCAGCAAGGTACTAGAGCTTGTGTCTTAGAGCAGGTTTTAGAGCCCCGTTCGCAGACCCCACATTTTAGGTCCAAGTGGTAGAGTGCAAGCTCTAGGGACCAAATTTTAGTTTTTCTGGGTTTTAAAACTGCATTTTGTGTTTGTGCTGTGAGCTGGACTGCATACAGGACAAAAGGCAGCCACATGTGAATTAGCATTTCAATGCCTCCAGCTCAGGTATAGGGATTCCCTGTGTTAATTGAAAAAGATATATGTAGGTTTTGGCACAGGGTGAGGGGAAAGGGCTGTGAACAGGATATCTAGATTAGAAAGTCTTTGTTTCACGTAGACACAGCAGAGCCAGGTAAAACGGTTGTTGGAGTTCAAACTCCTAAGCACGATTCTATTGGCAAGTTTTGAATTTTGCCCTCCTATGAGTGAATGCACAATCACAATCCATGCTCTAACTAGCTGCCAGCCCCCTCAGTGTATTAGATAGGCATCAAGTCTTATATAAGGAAGAGCAGTAAAGCAGCTCTCTCTTTTTCCTGTTGGAGATGTGAAGACAAGCAGCTGCTGGTGGGCCTCTCAAAGGTGCTTCTGAAGTGAAAGAGGTTTTCACACAGGGAAGCATGGAGGGGTCCAGCCAGCAGGCTGGATTCTGGTCCAGGAGTCCAGGACAAGGGTCCTATCAAGGTTAGCCTTTGCTGAAGCAGGCACCTTGCAACTAGGAAAGTCTAGTCATCAAACCCCAGTAAGTGTGTATATTCCCTGTATTTTGTATTTCTGTGTGTTTCCGAGGTCTTATCCAAATAAACCTAATTTTATTTCATTATTGTGTTTTGCCTATTGACTGATCCCTTAAATATAAATGGTGTTAAAAGTCCTGGGCTACCGTGACATACACATCCCTGAGTATGCCCAAAACCTGCCTTAGTACACATCCCCAAGTATGCCCAAATCCTGCCTTAGTACACATCCCTGAGTATGCCCAAAACCTGCCTTAGTACACATCCCTGAGTATGCCCAAAACCTGCCTTAGTACACATCCCTGAGTATGCCCAAAACCTGCCTTAGTACATAGCCCTGAGGGTGCCCAAAACCTGCCCTAGTACACATCCCTGAGTATGCCCAAAACCTGCCTTAGTACACATCCCTGAGTATGCCCAAAACCTGCCTCAGTACACATCCCTGAGTATGCCCAAAACCTGCCTTAGTACACATCCGAGTATGCCCAAAACCTGTCTTAGTACACATCCCTGAGTATGTCCAAAACCTGCCTTAGTACACATCCCTGAGTGTGTTCACATTCGTTCCTTCTAAGCTTTCCTCATACGTTTTTCAATGTCAACCATAAACCGTTTTGTTTGTTTCTGTTTGGACAACCTTTTAGTTTATTTTTAAATTATGTTAACATATAAAACATTGATCTTTTCCCGTTTGAATTACAGGAGAATATTATCCCGTCCTGGGCGACTTTGTTCTATTTCTCCTCCCAACATGTGTGAGATGAACCAAACCCAAGTGTCAGAATTCCTTCTTCTTGGATTTCAAGGTCTCCATAAACAGAAGTTTTTACTCTTCATTCTGTTTCTCGTGATTTATATAATGACAGTAACTGGAAACCTCCTGATCATTGTGTTGGTGTCAACCAGTCACAAACTCCACTCTCCCATGTACTTCTTCCTCAGCCATGTATCTTTCACTGATATCTTGATCACAACAGACATTGTTCCCAACATGCTTCGTGTTATACTGGAAGAAGGTAGTACCATCACTGTTGCTTGCTGTATTACTCAGCTTTATTTGTTTGGTACAATAACAATTGCAGAGTGCCTCCTTCTTTCGGTGATGTCTTATGATAGATACCTGGCCATTTGCAGTCCACTGCGTTATATGGCTATTATGCACTTCAAGTTTCAATATTATCTGGTTATTTGGTCTTGGTTACTGGGATTTATTGCTATGCCAAGCATAGGTATTCTGATATGGAAGTTGCAGTTCTGTGGTTCCAATGTCATTGACCATTTCTTCTGCGATGTTGATCCTCTTCTTGAGCTGTCTTCCTCAGACACCTCTTTGGTGAAAATTGAAAACTTTGCCATAAGCACCCCTGTCACTCTCTTCCCATTTCTGTTCATCGTTGTAACTTATGTCTGTATCTTCCACACAATCCTAAAGATTCCCTCCACCACTGGGAAACAGAAAACCTTCTCTACCTGCAGCTCACATCTGACTGTTGTGTGCTTATATTATGGGTCTCTAATCATCATATATGTGGCCCCAAGGAAGAAAGGCTCGCTCAGTGTGAACAAGGTTCTATCACTGCTGTACTCTGTGGTGACTCCGTTGTTCAATCCTATAATATACAGCCTACGGAGTCAGCAAATACGGTCAGCCCTACGTAAACAGGTCTCCATGAGATGGAGAGGTTGAGAAGAACACAACACAATATATTGGCGCCTAGATACAAAACTTAAATCACACTAAGTGATCACTGACCCAATGGCAGTCTAGCCCTTACTCTCCAGGCATATTCAAAAAGGTCTTGATAGATGTCTCATGAAGAACAACAACAAATAGCGGTGAAAGAAAAAAAAATAACATTGGTTTAAACAAAAAATATTGTAATCACCGTGGATCTGAAGAAGACACACTTACATTTTCATCCCCAAAGCTACACGATGAAGCAGATAAAACTGTTTGTCCTTCCAATAAACTACACCGAAACAATGTAAGAAAAAAAATCGTTATTTTCAATTGTATAATTTAAATGATACGAAATCGAGAGGTTATTCCTATATATTTTTTGTCAGGATAAAGGTTTTAGATCTTCCCGCACTCCGTTTGGATAATTATTGTGGGTATCGTTTTTCTTTGTAAGGTGCAGGCAGTTGAAGCGTGGCCGGGATCCTACTTCAGCCACTTACTGCCGCGCCAGCCTTTATTGTAAAACTTCTCTAAGCCGTTGTCATTGGATCTGCTGTATTCCACGCGCTATAAATTTTGCATCCCCCGTGTTCATGCCGCATTCGCGCCGCCTGGCACACACGGTTGATCTGTTTAATTATAATGGTTTCGGATTTAATTTTGGGCAATTCTTCGCGTATGCGCCAGCTGGCAGATATTCATGAATTGTAATGAATTCTAATGTGTACACTACTTGTGCTACAGTAATGTGTCGACTTGCAGGTGTTTAAAAAAACAGATACTGTATAAAGCAAGTACCACAGTGGTCCATTGTGAATTGACCTTGGTACGGAAGAAGTTACTGTATCAATTTAGGCGTTTCATAATAAAAACTCAACGCTCTGTGTCTTTTTTACATTCTTTCTCCTGTCCTGCACAATTGCCGACCGACGCAATGAGTACACAGCAGTACGTGTGCAAAAGACCTGACTGTACTTATGCATTTTTAATATGTTCTGCAATTAATGTAGCAGATGATAAAATGGCCACAGTTGCTGAATTCTATGAATATTTCATCGCAAAGAATGACTTTTACAAATTTTCACCTGATGCTCGTGGGTGGAAGCGTGCAATAAGGAAAAAGTGAAGTAGCGATCCGTGTTTTTTTCGTATTGCCCCCGCACACAGAGTTAAAGAAGGGTATTGGTGTGGGTGCCAGATTTTTCCAGTATCTTTGATAATGGAGACTTCAAAAGGAGAAATGTCAGGTTTAATCCAAATAAGATTCGTCAATCCCAGGCCAGCAATGTAACAGCGCCTGCACCGGTGCCAGCATCGGATTACAATAATGGTCTGACCAGTGAAAACCTGGTGACCGGCAACCCTTGCTATCTGTCCCCACCAAGATACCTGCAAAAAGTCCAACCTGAGCTTGATTTCACGTACAGATACCAGCAAGCTTGCATGTACCAAAAAGATATCCAGCTTCATCAGCTGTCAACTACAGGTGTAGCAGGCTCGCTGCCACCTGTCAACTACGTGTATAATGAAGACTACAAGAGTGACAGTGGCTCATCACCACCGTTTGGCAAAGTCTATAATGAAGGTAAATACAGTATAATTTACTACAGTAACTACCTGTATTACACTACCTGTATTACACTACCTGCAGTTCAAGCTGCCGTATTTTATTCTTTTTGTAAAATATCAATACATTATGCACACAGACAAGTGATTAGTTACTGCAGATCGGTCTGTTCTCCTGTAATCAATCGCTTTGCTCATGGTTATTTAGTTGTATAATTGTATTCACAATTCTAGAAAATGTAGTCCAGCAATATGATTGGCTGAGCAGTTACTACAGTAGATACTGTACAATTGGTGGCCAGCCAGGCGCATGCGTGTATGTCTCATGGTACCTTGTTGAAACGCATATGCGTATCCTCACCCCCCACCAACCTCACACGCAAAGTCTTACTACAGTAACAAAAGAACGGTAATGCAACCACTTATCAACCCCCCTGCCCACCCTCCCCCCGAGCCATTCATGAAAATTCTTGTAGCCTTCTTGAAGGAACCATTATGAGAAATGTTATACTTATGTTTTATAAAAGGTGACACAATGAAACAATGAAACAATTGTAAAAAATCAACTTAAAAAATAAAAAGATTGGATTAAAAACATTAGTTTATAACTTTTGAACAACAGAACAATCAAGCAGCAGCAATACTGGAAATATATAATATACTGTACCAGTAATAATTTTATTTTTCCCCAGAAAATAAACTTTGTCATCAAGCGGAGAAAGGCAAATGACTGTACTATTGTGACATCACTGCGACTAAAACTGCAGTCCCAAGATCGAGTACGGAGGATGGTGTGAGTTGGAGACAGCACTGATGAAGCGGTACCGCCTCGAAACGCGTAGTGTGGCTTTTGGTTAGCTATCAGAACATTGTGGGTGTAGCAGGAACATGTCACACAGGAGGAGAGCTGGTGGAGCTTGCAGTGTTGGCGCCAGCTCAAACCATCCTCCGTACTCGCTCTTGCGACTGCCATTTTGGTCGCAGTGATGTCACGACGGAGTGACGTGGTGACGCGCCGCCGCATCATCCACGTGGTGCGGAATGACCGGGAGATCAGAGCAGCCACAGGACGGACCAGTCGGGCGGACGCGTCTACAGGAGTGAGTTAACCCCTGCCCAAACTGTTCCTGGACTACAGAGACCCCTACATCATTTCTGCTCTTTATGCACAGATACATTGTAAGAGCATTTTTACCTTTTGTGCCTAGTAAAGCTAATAATACTACACTATGAGATGTGGCTTCTCTACCTTTTTTATATTTATATCGTTTTTCTGTGGAATTTGCCTCCTGTGAAGATAACGTTCAATCCTGAGGGGGCTGCTATCTCTATGGTTTTATTTATATATTGAAATGTGGAATTGATTATTATTATTGTACATTTACATTTAAGATTGTACCTACCACATAGGTTTTTGAGCGCCCTTAGCTGAGGCTTGTTTCTTATACAAGAATTAGAGGATTTAATAATACATTTATCCATATCACACTTTAATTATTTATTTATTAATTTATCAGCAAACAAATTTATCACCATATTAAAGTGCATGCTAATTTATTGGAAACTGTAACAAAGTGATGTGATACAAATATTAAACAGTCAACCGTGAATAATTATTTAGATATTTGAAGAACAAAAAACTTGGATATCACTGCAACCCTAGTCTCATCCAGATGATCATCACCAGCAGGATCTGTCTGTAATATGCTTTTCCAGGATTAGTACAGTACCGACCAACTTTATTCTTACTTGGCTAGCTCCGCGAATTTCGGAATATCCCGGTGATGTGCGGTTTTCTGTCGTTTTCTCCCGGGGTGTATAACGTTATATCGCGCCCGTGATTTAAGCATTTTATTCCCGCTGGCTGCAATACTGCAATGCCATGTAAAAACACATGGGGGCGTTTGCGAGCTGTTGTCTTTGAAGCCGAGAAATTCATGAATTGTAATGCAGTATATACTGTATATATACAGTATACTGTATAACAACAACCCCTATAACCCCTAACATACACATACAGCACTGTATATGCACATCAATGATACTATAGGCTGTCCCCTGGCGAGATGTGTTTGCAGCAGAGAGAGAACCGCTGCTTTCTCTGCGCAAACATCGGCACATTAAAAATTATTTAAAATACATTTTTATTCATAGTGTAGATGTGCAGGGGGTCTCCGGAGCTGAACCGTGTTGGTTTCAGGACCGGGGACACCCTGCTCCCCGAGATACAGACCCTTTTAGGGGTGCCGGTATCCCTCTGCTTGGTTTACATGCCGCGGTCACGTGATCGGGACCTTTAAATGCAGAGGGATACTGGCACCTCATAAAGGGGGCTGTATCTCGGGGAGCAGGGGGTCCCCGGATCTGAAACCAATGCGGTTCAGCTCCGGAGACCCCCTGCACGTCTACACTATGAATAAAAATGTATTTTAAATGTATTTATTTATATTCATGTATTTATTTATTTATTTATTTAGATTTATTTCTTTATTGTGCTGCTGCTGTGTTTGATTTTTTTTATTGTGGGCAGTGGGTAGTGGGTAGTGGGGGTGGGTGTGGTTATTTACACGGGATATCCCCTCCCCACATTTGCATACAGTACACTGCACTCAGAAACACAGGCCAGGGAGATTTAACACACACACAATAGGGGGAGGTTTTTTTTACATAGATTGCAGGGAAGCTTAACGCACACAATAGGGGGATAGGGGGAGGGGGTTTTACATAGATTAGAGAGAAGGCAGGGAGGTTTAAAAGAGAGAATAGGGGGAGGGATTTTACATAGATTACATTGAAGGCAGGGAAGTTTAAAAGAGTGAATAGGGGAGGGGGTTTTACATAGATTGCAGGGAAGTTTAAAAGAGAGAATAGGGGGAGAGGTTTTTACATAGATTACAGTGAAGGCAGGGAGGTTTAACAAAGACATTAAAAATATGTATTGAATGTATTAATTGTTTATTATGCCTTAACCCCTTCATTACCTTAGCGGCTATACGCTATGGTAATGAAGCAGCATTTCTGTACTTTTAATAATATTGTGCAGGAGCAGGGGGCCCCCTGAGTTTAGATTTCTGGCTCAGGGAACCCCCTGCTCACTGTACAATATTATTAAAAATACAGAAATGCTGCTTCTTTACCATAGCACATAGCCGCTAAGGTAAAGAACGAGTGTTTATTTATATATGTGTTTTATTCATACTGTACATGTGCAGAGGGTCTCTGGAGCAGAAACACCTTTGGTTTCAGGTCGGGGACCCCTGCTCCCCGAGATACAGGCCCCTTTTGGGGGTGCCGGTATCCCTCTGCTTGATTTAACAGGCCGCGGGTCACGTGATCGGGCCCTTAACGCAGAGGGATACCGGCACCTCAATAAGGGGTCTGTATCTCGGGGAGCAGGGGGTCCCCGACCTGAAACCAATGCGGTTCAGCTCCCGAGACCCCCTGCACATCTACACTAGGAATAAAAATGTATTTAAAATAATTTTTATGTGCCGATGTTGCGCAGATAGAGAGCAGCGGATCTCTCTCTCTTGGCAAAACCTATACTGTATATGTATACAACAGCCCCTATAACCCCTAACATAACAGTACTGTAAACTCACAGTACTGTATATGCACATACATATTGATACTATTGGCCGGCCGGGGCGAGATGGTGTTTGCAGCAGAGAGAGAACTCGCTGCTCTCTATCTGCGCAAACCTCGGCACATAAAATATATTTTAAATAAATACATTTTTATTCCTAGTGTAGATGTGCAGGGGGATCTCGGAAGCTGACCCGCATTGGTTCAGGTCGGGGGACCCCCTGCTCACCCGTATCCGACGCCTTATGAGAGTGCCGTATCCTCTCCTGCGTAAGGGCCCGATCACGTGACCCGCGGACTGTTAAATCAGCAGAGGGATACCGGCACCCCCCAAAGGGGCCGTGTATCTCGTGGAGAGGGGTCCCCGGACTTAAACCAAAAGGTTTCTGCTCCAGACCCTCTGCACATGTACATATGAATAAAACACATATATACAATAACACTCGTTCTTTTACCTTAGCGGCTATGTGCTATGGCATAAAGAAGCAGCATTTCTGTATTTTAATAATATTGTACAGTGCACGGGGGTTCCCTGAGCCAGAAATCTAAACTCAGGGGCCCCTGCTTCCTGCACATATTATTAAAAGTACAGAAAATGCTGCTTCATTACCATAGCGTCTAGCCGCTAAGTAATGAAGGGGTTAAGGCATAATAAACAACTTAATACATTCAATACATATTTTTAATGTCTTTGTAAAAACCTCCCTGCCTTACACTGTAATCTATGTAAAAAACCATCTCCCCCTATTCTCTCTTTTTAACCTTCCCTGCAATCTATGTAAAACCCCTCCCTATTCACTCTTAAACTTCCCTGCCTTCAATGTAATCTATGCTAAAATCCTCCCCCTATTCTCTCTTTTAACCCTCCCTGCCTTCTCTCTAATCTATGTAAAACCCCCTCCCCCTATCCCCTCTATTGTGTGCGTTAACCTTCCCTGCAATCTATGTAAAAAAAACCCTCCCCCTATTGTTGTGTGTGTTAATATCTCCCTGGCCTGTGTTTCTGAGTGCAGTGTAACTGTATGCAATGTGGGGAGGGGATTCCCGTGTAAATAACCACACCCACCCCCCAACCACTACACCTCGCCCACAATAAAAAAATCAACACAGCAGCAGCACAATAAAGAAATAATCTAAATAAATAAATAAATAACATTGAATATAATATACATTTAAAATACTTTTTTATCCGTGTAACGTGCAGGGGTCTCCGGAGCTGAACCCATTGGTTTCAGATCCGGGACCCCCTGCCCCCGAGATACAGCCCCTTTATGATGGTGCCGTATCCCTCTGCATTTAAGGTCCCGATCACGTGCCCGCGGCATGTAAACCAAGCAGAGGGTACCGGCACCCCTAAAAGGGTCTGTATCTCGGAGCAGGTGTCCCCGGTCCTAGAAACCAACACGGTTCAGCTCCGGAACCCCCTGCACATCTTCACTAATAAAAATGTATTTTAAATAATTTTTAATGTGCCGATGTTTGCGGCAGGAGAAAGCGCGGTCTCCTCTCTCTCGCAAACACACTCTCGCCAGGGGACATCCTATAGTATCATTGATGTCATATACAGTGCTGTATGTGTATGTTTAGGGTTTAGGGGTTGTTTGATACAGTATATGTATTATACAGTATATATGCATTACAATTCAATGGAATTTCTTCTCGGCTTCAAAGACAACAGCTCGCAAACGCCCCCATGTGTTTTGTACATGTGCATTGCATATGCAAGCCAGCGGGAATAAACATGCTTAAATCACGGGCGCGATATAACGTTTAAATCACCCCGGAGTAAAACGACAGAACCCGCACAATCACCGGATATTCGAAATTCGGCGGACTAGCCAAGTAGACATAAAGTTGTCGTACTGTACTAATTCCTGAAAAGCATATTAAAGACACGATCCTCTGCTGGTGATGATCATCTGGATGAGACTATAGGGTTGTGCAGTGAATTCCAAGTTTTTGTTCTTCAAATATCTAAATATATTCACTGTTGACTGTTTTATATTTGTATCACATCCCTTTGTTACAGGTTTCCAATAAATTAGCATGCACTTTAATATGTGATAAATTGTTTCTGATAAATAATAATAAATAATAAAAGTGTGATATGGATAAATGTATTAGTAAAAAATCCTCTAATTCTTGTATAGAAACAAGCCTCAGCTAGGGCGCTCAAAAACCTATGTGGTAGGTACACATCTTAAATGTAATGTACAATAATAATAATCAATTCCACATTTCATATATCGTATACAAGATATAAAAAACCATAGAGATGAGCACCCCCTCAGGATTGAACGTTTATCTTCAACAGGAGGCAACCCAGCGGCATTCCACAGAAAAAAACGATATAAATAATAAAAAGGTAGAGAAGCACATCTCATAGTGTAATATTTAGCTTACTAGCACAAAGGTAAAATGCTCTTACAATGTATCTGTGCATAAAGAGCCGAAATGATGTAGGGGTCTCTGTAGTCCAGGAACAGTTTGGGCATGGGTTAACTCACTCCTGTGTGACGCGCGTCGGCCCGACGGGTCCGTCCTGTGGCTGCTCTGATCTCCCTGGTCATTCCGCCACACGTGGATGATGCGGCGGCGCGTCACCGCCGACTCCCGTCACTTTCACTTCCGTCGTGACACATCACTGCGACCAAAATGGCATCGCAAAGCGAGTACGAGGATCTTTTGAAGCTGGTGGCGCCAACACTGCAAGCTCCACCACCTCTCCTCCTGTTTGACATGTTTCACTGCTACACCCACATGTTCTTGATAGCTAACACAAGCCACAACTACCGTTCGAGGCGTTACCGCTATCATCAGTTCTGTCTCCAACTCACACCATCCCTCGTACTCGATCTTGGGACTGCAGTTTTAGTCGGCAGTGATGTCCACAATAGTACAGTCATTTGCCTTTCTCCGCTTGATGACAAAGTTTATTTTCTGGGGAAAAATAAAATTATTACTGGTACAGTATATTATATATTTCCAGTATTGCTGCTGCTTGATTGTTCTGTTGTTCAAAAGTTCTAAACTATGTTTTTAATCCAATCTTTTTATGTTTTAAGTTGATTTTACAATTGTTTTCATTGTTTCATTGTGTCACCTTTTAAAACATAAGTATACACATTTCTCATAATGGGTACCTCAAGAAGGCTACAAAATTTTCATGAATGGGCCGGGGGAGGGTGGCAGGGGGGTTGATAAGTGGTTTGCCTTACCGTTCTTTTGTTAACTGTAGTAAACTTTGCGTGTGAGGTTGTGTGGGGGTGAGGATACGCATCGTATTTTTTTCAACAAGGTACCCATGAGACATACACGCATGCGCCTGGCTGGCCACCAATTGTACAGTATCTACTGTAGTAACTCTCGCCATCATATTGCTGGACTACATTTCTAGAATGTGAATACAATTATACTCACTAAATAACCATGAGTCAGCGATTGATTACAGGCCGAACACCGATCTGCGTACCTAATCACTTGTCTGTGTGCATAATGTATTGATATTTTACAAAAGAAATAAAATACGGCAGCTTGAACTGCAGGTAGTGTATACAGTAGTGTAATACAGGTAGTTACTGTAGTCAATTAACTGTATTTACCTTCATTATAGACTTTGCCAAACGGGTGATGAGCCACTGTCACTCTCTTGGTAGTCTTCATTATACATAGTTGACATGTGCCAGCGAGCCGGCTACACTCTGTAGTTTGACAGCTTGATGAAGCTGGATACTCTTTTGGTACATGCAGCTTTGCTCGTATCTGTACGTGAAATCAAGCTCAGGTTGACTTTTTGCATGTATCTTGGTGGGGACAGATAGCAAGGGTTGCCGGTCCACCAGGTTTTCACTGGTCACCATTATTGTAATCCGCTGCTGCACCGTTGCAGGCTGCTGTTACATTGCTGGCCTGGGATTGACGAATCTTATTTGGATTAAACCTACATTTCTCCTTTTGAAGTCTCATTTCAAAGATACTGGAAAAAGTCTGGCACCCACATGCCAATCCTCTCTCTTACCTCTGTGTGCGGGGTGGCAATACGAAAAAACACACGGATCGCTACTTCACTTTTTTCCTTATTGCACCGCTTCCACCCACGAGCATCAGGTGAAATTGTGTAAAAGTCATCTTTGCGATGAAATATTCATATCATAGAATTCAGCAACTGTGGCACATTTTACATCATCTGCTACATTAATCGCAAGAACATATTAAAATGCTAAGTAAGTCAGGTCTTTTGCACACGTACTGCTGTGTACTCATGTGCGTCGTCGGCAATTGTCAGACGAGAAAGAATGTAAAAAAGACCAGAGCGTTGAGTTTTTATCATTATGAAACGCCTAAATTGATACAGTAACTTCTCCGTACCAGGTCAATTCAAAATGCACCAACGGTGGTACTGCTATACAGTATCTGTTTTTTAAACACCTGCAAGTCGACACATTCCTGTAGCAACGTAGTGTACAGCATTAGAAATTCATTACAATTCATGCAATATCTGCCAGCTGGCGCATACCAAGAATGCCCAAAATTAAATCCGAAAACCCATGTATATTAAACAATCAACCGTGTGTGCCGCCGGCGCGAATGCGGCATGAACAACGGGGTGCAAATTATGCGCGTGAAATACAGCATCCATCCAATGACAACGGCTTAGAGAAGTTTTACAATACAAGGCTGGCGCGGCAGTAAGTGGCTGAGATGGATCCCGGCCACGCTTCAACTGCCTGCACTTACAAAGAAAAACGATACCCACAATAATTATCCAAACGGAGTGCGGGAATGATCTACAAAACCCTTTATCCTGCAAAAAATATATAGGAGAAAAACCTCTCGATTTCGTATCATGTAAAATTATCAATTGAAAATAACGATTTTTTTTCTACATGTTTCGGTGTAGTTTTTTGGAAGGACAAACAGTTTTATCTGCTTCATCGTGTAGCTTTGGGGATGAAATGTAAGTGTGTCTTCTCTCAGATCCACGGTGATTACAATATTTTTTGTTAAACCATGTTTTTTTTTTTCTTTCACCGCTATTTGTTGTTGTTCTTCATGGACATCTATCAAGACCTTTTTGAATAGCCTGGAGAGTAAGGGCTAGACTGCCATTGGTCAGTGATCACTTAGTGTGATTTAAGTTTTGTATCTAGGCGCCAATATATTGTGTTGTGTTCTTCTCAACCTCTCCATCTCATGGAGAACCTGTTTTACGTAGGGCTGACCGTATTTGCTGACTCACGTAGCTGGTATAGTTTGGATTGAACAACTGCAGTCACCACGAGTACAGCAGTGATAGAAAACCTTGTTCACTACACTGAGAGCAGCCCTTCTTCCGTTTGGGGCCACATATATGATGATTAGAGACCCATAATATAAGCACCAACAGTCAGTATGTGGCTGCAGGTAGACGAAGGTTTCTGTTCCCAGTGGTCGGACAGGGATATCCTACGGATTGTGTGGAAGTTATCACGACAAAGTCCAACGATGAACAGAAATGGAAAGAGAGTGACAGGGGTTGATTCTTTAACTGGCAACAAGTTTTCAATTCTTCACCACACAAGAGAGTGGTCTGAGGAGACAGCTCAACGAAGAGGAAAAACATCCGCAGAAGAAATGGTCAATGACATGTTTGGACCACAGAAAACTGCAACTCTCATATCAGAATAGCCTATGCTTGGCATAGCAATAAATCCCAGGTACACAGAGCCAAATACCAGATAATATTAGAAACTTGAAGTGCATAATAGCCATTATACGCGTGGACTGCAAATGGCCAGGTATTATCATAAGACATCACCCGGAAAGGGTGATGAGCCACCTCTGCAAGTTTGTTTGTACCAACAAAATAAAGCTGGTAGTAATACAGCAAGCAACAGTAGTATTGTTACTAAACTTCTTCCATGTATAACACGAAGCATGTGGGAACAATGTATGGTCTTCTTTGTGATCAATGATATCATGACAGATACATGGGCTGGGGGAGAAAGTACTGGAGAGATGGGTTTGTGGTTTATGGTTGCCAACAACACTGATCTGCAGGGAGCGGTTTACCAGTTACTGTCATTATATGAATCACAGAACGAGAACATGAAGACTGAAGATTAAAAACTTCTGTTTATGGAGAACCTTGAAATCCAAGAGAAGAATTCTGAACACTTGGTTTGGTCATACTCACACATGTGGAGGAGATAGAAACTAGAAACAAATCGAGCCCAGGACGGGATAACTATTCTCCTGTAATTCAAACGGGAAAAAAGGGGGAACTCAATGTTTTATATGTTAACATAATTTAAAAAATAAACTAAAAGTTGTGTCCAAACAGAAACAAACAAAACGGTTTATAAGGTTGACATTGAAAAAGTATGAGGACAGAGATTTAGAAGGAACGAATGTGAACACACTCAGGGATGGTACTAAGGCAGGTTTTGCAGAATACTCAGGGACTGTGTCACTAAGACAGGTTTTGGGCGCTACTCGGATGGTTACTAAGAAGGTTTTGGGCGCATTACTCAGGGACTGGGTACCTGAGGCGGTTTGGGCCATACTAGAGGATGGAACTAAGGCAGGTTTTGGGCCAGCCTCAGGGCGAGGTACTAAGCAGGTTTGGGCAAGTACTCAGAAGCTGTGTACTAGAGGCGTTTTCGTGCGCATACTCAGGGATTGTGTATCTATAGGACAGGTTGGGGCATACCAGGTAGTGTACTAAGCAGGTTTTGGGCATACTCAGGGAGGTGACTAATGGCAGGTTTTGGGCACACCTCAGGGACGCTACTAAGGCAGGTTATTGGGCTATCAGGGATGTGTACATACAGACCAGGTTTTGGGCATACTTCAGGATCCTGTGTACTAAGAGGCGGAGAGTTTGGGCCACTTTCGGGGAGTGGTACTAAGGCAGTATTGGGCATATCTCAAGGGCATGTGGTATGTCACGGTAAGCCCCAGGACATTTAAACACCATTTATATTTAAGGGATCCGTCAATAGGCAAAACACCATAATGAACATAAATTAGGTTTATTTGGCAGTAAGACCGCGAAACACACAGAAATCCAAAAACAGGGGTATATACACCTTTAACTGGGCGTTTGGATGCCTAGACTTTCTAGTGCAGGTGCCTGCTTAAGCAAAGGCTACCTGATAGGACCCTTGTCCTAGGACTCCTGGACTCAGAATCCAGCCTGCTGGCTGGACCCCTCCATGTCTTCCCTGTGTGAAAACCACTCTTCACTTAATCAGAAGCACCTTTGAGAGGCAACCCACCAGCAGACTGCTTGTCTTCACAATCTCCAAAGGAAAAGAGAAGCTGCTTTCGCTCTTCCTAATAGAACTTGATGCCTTAGTCTAATAACACTGAGGGGCTGGACTACTAGTTAGGAGGCAATGGATTTGATTGTGCATCAACTCATAGAGGAGGGAAAATCAA
The DNA here is from genome assembly GCA_036426205.1 of Ascaphus truei. NCBI lineage: Eukaryota > Metazoa > Chordata > Amphibia > Anura > Ascaphidae > Ascaphus > Ascaphus truei. The sequence goes on from CM071586.1 coordinate 10,795,359, forward strand.
AAACTTCCAATACGAATAGTGTCTTAGGAGTTGCGAACTCCAACAGACCCTTTACCTGTCCTTCTGCTGTGTCCTACGTGAAACAAAGACTTTCTAATCTAGATACCTGTTCACCCCAAGCCTTTCCCCAATCACCTGGTGCACAAAACCTACCATATATCTTTTTCAATGTAACACAGGGAATCCCTATACCTGAGGCTGGAGCATTGACAAAGCGTAATTCACAAGGTGGCTCCTTGTTGTCCTTGTATCAGTCCAGCTCACAGCCACAAACAACCAAATGCAAGCTTTATAAACCCAGCAAAAACTAAAATTTGGTCGCCTAGAGGCTTGCACATCTACCACTCTGGACCTATAAATGTGGGGTCTGCGAACGGGCTCTAACACCTGCCTATGGACACAGCTTCTAGTACCTTGACTAGCACGGTCAATACAGGTAACCCACTGTTTTGCCCCAAACTATCCCCCCCTTTTCCATCATGTCCCAAGAAGGTCTTGAGCCCCTGCAGTGTATTTCTCATAAGAGGCCACCCTACACAGGCAGTCCACTTATAAGCGTGCACCGGCCAGCTGCAGTTGCCACTGAGTCAAAAGGATACACAGATATGCATTAACTGGCCCATGGGCTTACCTATTAACCCCCCACCACCCACACACACGGCTTCCACTCTGTATAACCCTATGTAGCACTATTAACCAAGAGCTGGCACTCTCAGCCTGCACATTATGGTTTCAGGCGGCAGCCGCACCGGCTTCCACCTTTTATTAATGAAGGCCAAAACGTTTCTGCTCCGGAGACCCTCTGCACATGTACAGTATGAATAAAACACATATATAAATAAACACTCGTTCTTTACCTTAGCGGCTATGCGCTATGGTAAAGAAGCAGCATTTCTGTATTTTTAATAATATTGTACAGTGAGCAGGGGGTTCCCTGAGCCAGAAATCTAAACTCAGGGGGCCCCCTGCTCCTGCACAATATTATTAAAAGTACAGAAATGCTGCTTCATTACCATAGCGTATAGCCGCTAAGGTAATGAAGGGGTTAAGGCATAATAAACAATTAATACATTCAATACATATTTTTAATGTCTGTGTTAAACCTCCCTGCCTTCACTGTAATCTATGTAAAAAAGCCTTCCCCTATTCTCTCTTTTAAACCTCCCTGCCTTCTCTCTAATCTATGTAAAAACCCCTCCCCCTATCCCCCTATTGTGTGCGTTAAGCTTTCCTGCAATCTATGTAAAAAAACCTCCCCCTATTGTGTGTTAAATCTCCCTGGCCTGTGTTTCTGAGTGCAGTGTACTGTATGTAAATGTGGGGAGGGGGATCCCGTGTAAATAACCACACCCACCCCCGCTACCCACAATAAAAAAAATCACACACAGCATCCCCGCAATACATAAATAAATCTAAATAAATCTAAATAAATAAATAAATAAATACAAATAAATACATTTGAAATACATTTTTATTCCTAGTGTATATGTGCAGGGGGTCTCGGGAGCTGAACTGCATTTTTTTCAGGTCGGGGGACCCCCTGCTCCCTGAGATACAGACCCCTTTATGAGGTGCCGGTATACCTCTGCGTTTTAAGGCCCCGATCACGTGACCGCGGCCTGTTAAACCAAGCAGAGGGATACCGGCACCCCCAAAAGGGGCCTGTATCTCGGGGGGCAGGGGGTCCCCGGACCTGAAACCAAAACATTTCTGCTCCGGAGACCCTATTCTACACTGAATAAAACACACACATCATTAAAGAATCATTCTTTACATTAGCGGCTATGTGCTATGGTAAAGAAGCAGCATTTCTGTATTTTTAATAATATTGTACAGTGAGCAGGGGGTTCCCTGAGCCAGAAATTAATACTCAGGGAACCCCCTGCTCCTGCTCAATATTATTAAAAATACAGAAATGCTGCTTCATTACCATAGCGTATAGCCGCTAAGGTAATGAAGGGGTTAAGGCATGATAACCAATAAATACATTCAATACACTACCCACTACCCATGGCAACCTCCGCTGCTGCTGCTGTAAAACAGAGAAAAAAATTAACACTTTCAAAGTAATGTCCCCTAACCCCTTAATCACCATAGCGGTTATTAACCGCTACAGTCATGAAGGGGTTAACCCACCCTCACCCACCACTCGGGATTCCTACATACCCTCCCACACTAAACCCCCCCCGTGAGGCCTAACCACCTTAAATGTAAATGTACAATAATAATAATCAATTCCACATTTCATATATACTGTATACAAGATATAAATAAAAACCATAGAGATAGCAGCCCCCTCAGGATTGAACGTTTATCTTCAACAGGAGGCAACCCAGGCATTCCACAGAAAAACGATATAAATATAAAAAAGGTAGAGAAGCCACAGTGTACTAAGGCAGGTTTTGGGGATACTCAGGCCTGTGTACTAAGGCAGGATTTGGGCACACTCAGGGCTGTGTACTAAAGCAGGTTTTGGGCACACTCAGGGCTGTATACTAAGGCAGGTTTTGGGCATATTGAAAGCAAATGCGAATATTTGTGAATAACTCCCCCATCTCTTGCAATCACAAACTGTAAGCCCCAAATCACAAGCTGACAGAGGCAGTATACATAGTTACATAGATTCATGCAGGAAAATACATTCCAACGAACATTAAACATGACTTTTGTAACAAGATAATGGGGAGGGGCAGGGCTGCAGACCTGCCTGAGACATGTGAATGTGCTCACAAGTGATATTTTTATTTGCTACATGCTAATGGTGGAGGGATTGTGTCACTTGTTTTTACCCACCATCACTTATATAAATGCGTGGCTGTAACAAAAACCCAAATGATCCTATCTCTGATCCCATACCACACAACTCCACACATCCACATTCAGCTGAATGCATACACCTTGGCTATGAAATAAGTCGACTGGTTTAACTTACCTCAATAGATTCAGAATAATGAAGCCAAATGTGGAGAATACAGAAGTTTCCAGGGCAGGTTTCATACGGAGGATGTGATCAACATTTTCTAGGCTCTCTACAAAAAGGAACACAGCAAACTGTAGGTCAAAGAGCCAGTTATTTGTCATTGTCACATGTGTCGACCCTTCATCTTTAATATTAAGCATGAAGTCTGCCACAAGACTGTACGAGGATACCAATTTATCCTTGTGCCGCCTGAAAATGAGTCCTTGGGGGATCATACTGCATCTGTGTAGAGAATTCCACGAAGCTCTCAGGTGTGCAATAACAAGAATTGGATTCACAATTCCTCTCCAATTAAAAGTTTGATGAAAACTTTCCTTATTAGTCTGCTAATCTGTAATGAGGTTTAACTTTTACACTGCAGTATGGGAAACTAGAACCTACAGATGTAGGACTTACTGCACCGACACACTTTATTCGAGCAAATACCCAGTATGTACCTGGCAGATACCTGGAATGCGCCGCTCCTCACCTCTGACAAGCCCCGTTGCATTTGCCTTCCCAGCCTGGGTTCATGCCTGGCTGACGGGCGGCTGATCTGTTAAATGATAATGATTAGGATTTAATAGGCTGCAATGCTTCGCGTGTCTACCAGATGGCATAAATTCATGAATTGTAATGCAGTATATATATATATATACTGTGCAGTATTGCAGCCAGCGGGAATAAAATGCTTCAATCCCTGCTTGGAAAATACCTCAATGCACTCGGGCAGAAAACAGTCACAAACCTCAATACACCCGGGTATACCCGAATTCGTGGGACTAGCCGAGCTCGAATAAAGTGTGTCGCCAGTGTACATATGGGCCACACCTTGGTGTTGTTTGCAAGCTTAAAATACCTTGGCCAAAGAATTAAACAAAATGACCCTTGCTTATGAGAAGATATATAGATAAGTATTTACTGTAACTATGTAATATATTGTTAGATGCAGCACTAAGCCTTTTTGTCGTGATGAAATAATATTGCTGAAATGAAGATATTACTGAAATGGACTGGAGGGGGTCTCTGGAGAAGGATTCAAAGCGATGTTCAGTTTACATTTTGTAAAATCTCTTTGTCACGGGAAACCAGGACTAATACCAGGGATCAATATCGCCAGACAGAACACAAGAGTTTATAAAATTAATTTATTGGAAAAACATATCCACAACTATACAAATACACAAACATCACACATACCCAACTGGGGAAACTGGGGAGTACTCTGCCTAACTAGTCGCAGGGACCTACTTGCAGAGATGTCCTTCCTCAAGGCCCAGGCGAGGACCTCATGTCCGGATATTACAGGCATGGTGAACACAAATATAGGATTGGAACAATTAGAAAAAAAAACACAGGGCACCCCAGGTCTAAGTCTCTCAGCAGCGCCTCCAAATGTAACGGGTATATCCCCCCCCCCCCCAATCGCAGATTCTACTGTGTGGGTGCAGGAACATATATTGTTACTCGGTGTGGTGCATACCTGTTGGCTCACAGGAGGGCTGAGCTTCCGCCACGGGGAAACCTGGGGCAATTACACTAGGGATAATACTTACAATAACGAACGATGCAGCGCCTCCACCTGCGATGGCTCCCACCAGAGGGGGAGTGGTTCCTCGCAGGACAATCTCAATAAACACATACACAGTGATTATACTATCTAAGGACTTTACTGACATGTAATACCATACACATGCATAACATAACCTGTGTCCCTCTCTAGAGGAGACACCTACTGCGTCATGCAGGACGCTTCCCCAACACTAAGTGAGCCCACCCAGTGTCCAGAGAAACCCCACCCAATGTCCCGCACTCTTGCAGAGAGTCAATGGGTGACTGCGCAGTCACAGTTTAATCTAAGGCCCCGGTGGTGCATCATCTATGTATGTAGATAATACCTGCCAAGCACTCCGGTGCTCGGGTCAGCAATACTTCGCAAAGGATCAGTCGAGCGATGCCTCCTTCTGATCCTCCAACCGAACTCCTTGCACGTGGACCACTAGAGCGGTCCCACTCCGGAACAGTCTCTGTGGACCCCAACGTGGGTCCAACCGCTTCATGGAACAGCACTCTTCACTGTGTCCCTATCTTCCTAAGGGGCACGTGCTACACTATAGGCCGTCCCTATAGTGCAGCAACCTGTGGTGGCTTGGGAAACTCCTATGGGCCTAAAGGGGTAAGGACCTGTCCCACTCCCCTAACTACCCAAGTCCCTACAGCCTCACTAATGCTGACAGCCAACATGCTGTCAACTAGGTGCCTGCCTGCCAGACCTTACCGCACTGACCGCTGTGACTCTGACAAGGCAGCACTCTAAACTTAGGGCAGCGTCCCTATCTTGGGCCTCCCTCAGCAATTATCCCACTACCTTGGGGGGTTGGGGCCTATCTGGGGTGCGGGTACCTATAGGGCCGCAGGAGCTGTACTCGCTCCCCGCGCTCTGCCTTCCCTCACAGATCCCCTGCTCCAACTATAACTCCTGAGTGACAGGGTCCCTCTCTCTAGAGTAGTCCCTGGCAACACTCTCTCTATAACAGAGTATTAAGCTACCTCAGTCCCAGGGGGTGCTGGCCTAGTACAGCGAGTCCAGAACTCCTGTACTCTACCTCCTTCCTTGGGCTGCTCCGGTCTCTCACTGCTCTGCCTCTGACTCCCGTTTCTCTCTGACTGCTGTCTGCCGTAAGCCCGCCAAATGTATCTATTTCTCCTGGTCTCCCTAAGCCCTATTGGCTCCCTGGTGTCATGGGGGGTGCGCAGAGGCTCTTGGGATATGTAGTCCCAGCTCAGAGCCTTCCCTGGTAGGCTAGGGGTTCGCGGGCTTTTCCTACCCTGCCCTGCGCTTGCGCAAGCTTTCTCGGGCTCTCTGTACCTTCTCTCGGCTCTCCCTGCTCTCGCGTGAGCTATCCCTGTCTCTGGGGCTCTCCCTACACTATCGGGGCCCTGCGCATGCGCAAGCCGCAGCGCAATGGCGGCGCCCTGCTTCACCGGCCGCCGGGACCTTAGAGACGCGATCGCGGCCTTAGCAATGGCCCGATCGCGTCCCCGGCAACCGGCCGCAGGTAGGGGAAGCCGTGCTGCTCCCTGCTCCAGCCCCCACCCTTGGAAGCAGCCGTCGGGTCTTTCAGCACCCGCGATCGAGCTGAGCCAGGGGAGGGGGGTCTCCAGGAGCCACGGGAGCTCCAGGCTATATTCTCCCCCTGGTGGAACTCCAACGTCCTCGTTTGGATAACAGATGTAACCATGCACAAACATTACATAGTGAAAATGCAGTACACAGAATACACAACACATTCCGACTTTACATCTCGGGTTACAGGACAGATTACACACTATACCCGAGGCTAGCTGAGACCGTTCGTGGCGTGCCCCTAACAGATCATGTGGGGGTACCTCACTTTTGCGTCCGTGAGCTTCCCCCAGAAAAATTTCTTGGAGAGCACACCGGAGGGCAACAGTTACTGGCTCTTCGCTACTTCCTCCCCCTGGTGGAAGGGGTAGCACAACATCTTTTAAGCAGGCCTTTACCTGGTCATCCGCGGTCTGGATGCGGTAGACCAGGAGGCCAGGACCTTTCCCGCGGTCTACTACCTGGTGGATGGAGCGTTCCTCTTTGGGCTCCAAGGAGAAAATTTTTACTGCACAGTCCTGTGAGGCTTCCACTGGGAAGCGAAAACTGAACAATGTCTCCGTTCGCAAAGTCTCTGGTTCACCCGGCAGGGGGTAAAGGGTTGATACCTTACCACTGCGGTAATTCCCGGTGGCCAACAGGTCCTCGGGGACGCTGTCAGTTCCCACCTCGGCTGTATCGGGACCTGTCCACAACACTTCTGGGACAGTCCACTCACTGACTTGGAACTCGGGGGCATTGGATCCCAGTCCTGGGACCATTTGGGTCTGAGCGCATGGGCTCACACTCCGCTCAGGAGCCGTGACTCTGGCCTTCTTCACGGCCACCTCCATCGGAGCCTGTGGGGAGCAAGGGGGTTCCTTACCATTCGGCTGGCTAGTGATGGTTTTCTCTTCATCTGGAGAATTCTCTTCCAAGGAGGACACCTCCGCCAGGACGCGATGCAGAGGGGAACCCTTCGCCCAGGCGACCAGACTTAAGGAGCCATCGTGCTCCGCAGTCACCTGGAGGCTCACCCCCGACACCCCTGGGGCAGTCGGCTCACCCTTGTCGTTGGTAGGTACTGGTCATTCTTCTAGGACCGATGGTACCTCTGTAGTAGGCCGGACTGACCGTTGTAGGGCACACGGGCCCACAGCAGGGTCCGCAACATCGGGATACACTTCCTCTAGGGCCCACGGGCCCACAGCAGACTCTGTATCCGCCGAGATAGTGTGTTTATGGGGTTCACTAGAGTGGTCCGCCGGCAGGCGCATCACCACAAGTGCTGGGTCACTGGATTCACTAGAAGAAGGTGGGGGTATACACACCTTACCCTGTGATTCCTCTGTATCTTCGCTGGGGTGGTTCGCCGGTAGGCGCATCGCCACCGATGGGACTTCAACCTCGTCCCGCTCAGGAACCGGATCTGAAATGTTCACGAGGGCACACGGGCCCTCCAAAATGTCTATGAGAGAGGTAGAGGGGTTAGCTATACTGACCGGCTCAGTATTAACGTCAACCCTGGCTTCCTCTGCGGGTTCTGCCGCCTGGGGCACAATTGGCTTCAAGAACTGGGCACCGCAACAGTCAAACTTAGGCGCCCACGCCAAGGCCTCCCTAGAACAGTCACAGTTAGGGCTACAATACTATATGCTCCGCTCTCCGTCCACGGTGCCGGTCTTGCACTCCAGCGGTAGCTGAAACAGGTCGGCTCCCTGGACATAAACTTTCTGCAGGCAAGTGCACATTAGTGTTAGGGCTTTCACTCCTGGCACATACCAAGCCACATAGGGGTGTATCCCCTTACTGTCTGTCTCATTCATGTTTGGTGGAAAATCACAGTGCTTGCTCCCCCTGGTGGAATCTGAAGGAGGGGCACTTTCTACACGGGAGTGGGTCTGACTCTGCACTGACTCACTCGCATTGCAGGGGCGGGGCTTAGGGTTTCCCGCCAGTCCCGGACAGGGCTCTGCAATACTTTCCTTCTGTGCCTCGCACGCGGCACCACGTGCCTTCTGCCGACTTGGAGAAAGTTGCCATGGCGCTGGGTCAGCATAGACTAAAGGGCAGCCCTCAGGAGGGCAGCCAGGTATAAACACTGTGGATGGTGCCTCTGCCAGGCATATATCTTCATCGAATGACACTGTAATAACCAGCGCTCCCCACGTGGACGGGGAGCCTAGACCTACATCCATCGTAAAGGCGTTATGCCACCCGGGGATTCTATACATATGCTCATAGAGCTCCCGCAGTGGAACAGTGTGGGGAAAGCCTTCTACAGCCACCACACGGCGGGGATTTTGGTCCTTCCTCAAGGCCCAGGCGATGACCTCATGTCCGGATATTACAGGCATGGTGAACACAAAAATAGGAATGGAACAATTGGAAAAAAAAAACACAGGGCACCCCAGGTCTAAGTCTCTCAGCAGCGCCTCCAAATGTAACGGGTATATCCCCACCCCCCCAATCGCAGATTCTACTGTGTGGGTGCAGGAACATATATTGTTACTCGGTGTGGTGCATACCTGTTGGCTCACAGGAGGGCTGAGCTTCCGCCACGGGGAAACCTGGGGCAATTACACTAGGGATAATACTTACAATAACGAATGATGCAGCGCCTCCACCTGCGATGGCTCCCACCAGAGGGGGAGTGGTTCCTCGCAGGACAATCTCAATAAACACATACACAGTGATTATACTAACTAAGGACTTTACTGACATGTAATACCATACACATGCATAACATAACCTGTGTCCCTCTATAGAGGAGACACCTACTGCGTCACGCAGGACGCTTCCCCAACACTAAGTGAGCCCACCCAGTGTCCAGAGAAACCCCACCCAATGTCCCGCACTCTTGCAGAGAGTCAATGGGTGACTGCGCAGTCACAGTTTAATCTAAGGACCCGGTGGTGCGTCACCTATGTCTGTTGATAATCCCCTACTACCATCAAGCGGGAGACTCAGGAGTTCTGTTGCCTACAGGTGCACCATCACACACACGTAATGGGAGTTGGTTATCAAGAGTACCCGGGCCAATGTGAGATTGGGGGGGGGGATAAACCCGTTACATATCTTTGCCCAGTGCCTACAGGACTGTTTTTGAGGCCTGAGACCAGCACTGGCTTGGACACTGCAGTTTCTCCCTGTTACAGCAACACCTCTGTAACTCTCTGCAGGCTCTGTCTGCTAGGGTTTCCCTCCCACCTTTTTATACACTTAAAACATACATTGCAACACTCAGGGCCAGGAGCTGCCTACCTGCCCAGGCCCTGATTGGTGGGTTGAACTACAGCATAACATTTGCAACAATTCTATGCAAACCTATTAACCCCTGGTGCTGGAACCAAGCAAAGACATACATGCAAAGACATAAAGACATAAAGACATACATACATACATACATACATACATACATACATACATACATACATACATACATACATACATACATACATACATACATACATACATACATACATACATACATACAGCTAGCCGCACTCTCTCGGCGTGCCGCGCGTCATCGACGCGCGGTCACGCGTCATCGGGTGCCTGCGCCCCCTGCACGCGCGTCCAGGGCTCCCCGAGGGAGCCCTGGTGTCCCGCGATGTGGGGGACGGCGGCAGGGGGTTCCGGGGGACTCGGCGGACCCGGCGAGCGGAGGGAGAAAGCCCCGATCGGAGGGCGCTCCTCCGCGGCTTCGGCGCGTGCCAGGCACATCCCGGCGCGCGCCTGGTTACTGCTGCGGCCGAGACCGGGCAAATGCTCAAATAAACTCGGCCGCAGCAGTACATACACACACAGGGACCATTTAATGCCTTAAGTCATAAATTGCATACTCCTCAGTTTGAGGATTCAGGGGTCACGGTGGTCGCAGCATGACCCCCCCCTCACCTCTTTTTGCTCCCACTACTGTGGTGCTCCTTCCTCGCCGCTCCTGCATGGCCCCTGTGGTTGGGGGGCTTCCCGGTCGACTCCGGCGGGCAGACGCTGCACCACGGGCAGCTGGTGCTCAGGCGGCTGCCATTGCCTCTGCGCGCACGCCTCCCCTCGTTACGGCACGCGCGCCGGACCAAGATAATTTATTCACTGCTCTTGCAGTGAAGCATCGCCCTCCGCCCACGCGCCAGCTACAACTTAACCCCAAAGCTTTCCACCTGGCTGCCTATCATAGGAACCAATCCAGGACAGCTCCTCGTGCTCCTCCAGGCCTGCCTCCGCTTCCTATTGGTCAGCCGCAGTATATAGTACCTGTCTTACCTCTTTCACATTGCTCGACATAGTATCTCTTTGTGGATGTCTATTCTGGCTCTCTCTTGTCTTCGCTTATTCAGGTTACGACTCGGCTTGGCGGACTACACTCTCTGGCTCTCGACCCCGGCTCCCTATTGACTACGTGGCTTCTCACGTCCCTTGATCTCAGCTCGGACCCGACCTTCCGGATCTCTCCTATTCCTGACCTTGGCTAACGGCAACTACTACGTCTCTACTTTTACCGGTACCGGCAAGTATTGCTACAGCTATTTCTACCTGGCCAGGCAACACCAAAACACCACACTCCGGACACGCTCCTTCTGCTGCGGGTGCGTGCACATATACGTCCCCACCTCAGTATAAGGGACGGGTCTGGTCTGCGGGCAGCACCGGTGTAACATTATGTCGAGCCCACAAGACTCAGACCAGACTGATCTGGGCTCTATGATGACGGCTTTGTATCAACAAATACATGCCTTAACTGATCAGATGGCTTTCCTCACTCAACAGGTAGAAGATCTTTCTTTTCAGGCACCACCTGTGTCCACACCGCCAGCGCAGGCAGAACTGGTGTCCACCGCGGCACCAGGCCCAAGATTCCGGCACCAAAGCCGTACATGGGGGACCCGCACGCCTGTCGTGGATTTCTCAATCAATGCGAGATCCAGTTTGAGATTGCCCCGCAGCAGTATTCCACTAGTCGTAAGAAAGTGGCGTACGTTTACAGCCTACTCACGGGAAATGCACTGGCATGGGCCTCCCCGATTTGGAACTATGTCCCGAAATCACCCGTGATTACACTGCCCTTAGACGAGACTTTCGACAGGTCTTCAATACCCCCGCATGCCAAGAAACTGCCTCTGACTTTTTGCTTCAGCTTTCACAGGGACGTCGGTCCGTGGCCCAGTACGCCTTGGAGTTCAGGACCATAGCAGCTGAGACACGATTAGACCAGAAGGCCTAAGTCTCAGTCTTCTGGCAACGCCTAACGGATTCAGTGAAGGACGAACTCGCCTCACAACCCAGGCCAGGACTTCTGGAGGAACTCATCTCCCAGGCCATTCGAGTAGAGCGACGTCTTCAGGTACGTCGAGCTGAGCGCCAACACCCCTGATTTATGCCTTTCCATGCCCCTTTTCCCAGGTTCTCTTCAACCACGGGGCCTGTCGTCTCCCCGCTGCTTGCTCTGGTGCCAATGCAACTCGGAGTCCAGCATCCCCGGGCCGGTGGGTTATGCTACTACTGCGGATCTTCATACCATCTGGTCTGTGATTGTCCACTATGTCCGGGAAACGACCAAGCCCAGTGAGTACGAAGGGGCTCTCCCTGGGTGCTAACTCTCCTTGTACCCTTTCCAAAAAGGAACTTCCCAAAAAGTTGACAATTCCCATCTCACTCTCTGGTCCTACCTTCCGCACCTCCACAGAGGCATTTATCGATTCCGGCGCGGGAGGAAATTTCGTGGACCAGACATTCTCTGAACAGAACCAGATTCCACTCATTAGGAAGAAATCTCCTGTTGCCTTTGTAGGGATCGACGGCTGTCCGCTAACCCCGGCATACATCTCCTTGGAGACCTGCCCCCTCACCCTTTCTTCTCATTCCCACAAGAAGACCCTGGCCTTTGTTGTAATCCATGCTCCTAGAACTCCGGTCACCTTTGGCTTACCTTGGTTTCAGAAGCACAATCCGTACATCAATTGGACATCTCAAGATCCCATTGTGTGGAAGTCAAGGTCAGAGGAGTCTTCCCCACCAGCTGTACTTCCGCCTCAACTGCTGGCTAATACATCCAACCATAAGGGAGATTTACCCGCCCCATACGCAGATTTTCTGGATGTCTTCAGCAAGACTCAATCCGAGCTACTACCCCCTCACAGATCATACGATTGTCCGATAGACTAGGTACCTGGATACACATTGCTCAAATTCAAATCCTACCCCCTCTCTCTGCCTGGGACAGAAGCCATGAACGAATATATTCGCGAGAACTTGAAACGGGGCTTTATACGGCATTCCAATTCGCCCACGGGGGCTGGATTCTTTTTCATTAAGAATAAAGACGGTACTCTCAGATCGTGTATAAACAAACGGGGTCTGAACCGCATTACGGTGAAGAACCTTTACCCACTCGCACTCATCTCTGAACTCTTCGATAGACTTCAAGGTGCTAACCTGTTTACCAAGCTAGACCTTCGCGGGGCATATAATCTCATTCGCATCCGGGAGGATGAAGAATTGAAGACCGCCTTCAACACCCGTAGCGGCCACTACGAATATCTCGTGATGCCCTTCGGCTTATACAACGCTCCAGCGGTCTTTCAGGACTTTATCAATTACATTTTTTGGGATGTCCTTAACCGTTTTGTAATTGTTTATCTGGATGTGACAGTGTGAAGTCAACCCCTATCAATTATGCCTGGGAGACATATGTCTGAGTGCTTCATCCAGCACTCATAAGGGTTAACTCAGGTGGAAGCTAGGTAAATCAGGATGTAAGCTGACACCTGAGAGCCAGCAAGGTAGAAAAAGGATCTTGTTGCTGGCAGTAGCTGCCCTGCCTTAGAGAGGAGCACACTGCTACGTGAGCTCTTAGCCAGAGGGATTTCAACAAAGACTACTTCAACCAAAGTAAGGATTGTTCATTTGTTTTACTGACTGCTTAAAGTACCCTTATGGTTTGGTTCTGCTTTAGCCAGCAAGCCTGCTAGATAGGCCTGCTGTCTTAGTCAGTTTTTCTCCCAATGTGGAGCAGGATTTATTTGTTTAAAGGGACAGTGTACCCGCCTGTGATGTTGCTGTGGAGAAATAAAGCCACTGAATGATTTCATTTATCCTGAAACTATACGTGTGAACTGTTCCCTGACCTCGGCTACAGGCCGTCCTGCCACAGCTGGTGTCAGAAGTGGGATGTCTGACAGCCCCTGTATCTGAAGGGCCACACAGAAAAAAAATGGAGAATTTTTTTTCTCAGTTCCTTGAGCAACAGCTCCAGCTAGCAGAGAAATAAGCTGAGCAACAGGCCCAGCAAATAGAATGGCAGGCCAAGCAAGCAGAACATCAAGCCCAGCAAGCTGAGTGACAAGCCCAGCAAGCTGAGCGACAGGCCCAGCAAGATGAGCAACAGGCCCGGCGGGTGGAAAAGCTACTCCAACTGCTAGTTGAAGGCAGACCAGCGATTCCAAATAACCCACCGGTGATGCTGCCTAAAATGAAGCCAACCGAAGACCCGGAGGCATTTCTCCTCACTTTTGAAAGGGTAGCCACGGCCCACGGCTGGACAGTTGATCGCTGGGTAACGACTCTGGCTCCACTTCTTATAGGAGAAGCTCAGGCAGCCTACCAGGCTCTTCCAGCAGACGAGGCCATGGACTATCAGCGACTAAAGGCTGCTATTCTGGATCGCCTAGGCCTCACTCCAGAGACCTACCAACAGCGGTTCCGGACAGTCAAATATGCAAACAAAGACAGACCCCGAGTCGTAGCCCACCGCTTTGTAGACTTATGTACCAGGTGGATACAACCGGAGAAGCATACCAAGGCAGAGATCCTTGAACAGTTTGTGCTCGAGCAGTTCATACAGATACTGCCCCCCTCCTCCTGCTCCTGGGTAAAAACACACGCTGCATTTTCCCTGGATTCAGCGGTCCGCTTGGTGGAAAACTTCCTTGGCGACGACACCCAACAGGATAGCTGGGAACGGTCAGAAATGTGGTACCGCTATGGGCACGAGGTTTGCTCCTAGTTATGCCAACTTATTTATGGACAGTTGGGAGGAGGAGTTCATCTGGAACAACTGTCCCCTAGGAGCAAACCTGGTGCTCTGGCGGCGCTACATTGATGATGTGATCTTTATTTGGTCAGGCACTCAGGATTCCTTAAATGATTTTTGCACATATTTAAATCAAAATCACCTTAATCTTAAGTTCACTTGTAGTTTTAGTACTGAACACATTGATTTTTTGGACCTTCACATATATGTCAAAGATGATATATTGCACACTAAGACCTTCTTTAAGCCTGTACAGGCAAATAACTATATACGCGCGGATAGTCACCATAATCCGCAGTGGCTGCGAAATATCCCAAAGGGACAACTGGTACGTCTTAAACGTAACTGTTCCGAAGACGAGATTTTTAAGAAACAAGCAGAAGATTTAAAACAAAAATTCATTAATAGAAAATATCAAGAGTTTGAATTAAATGAGGCTTTTGATCAGGTTAATGAGATCAATAGGGACACTTTACTTCAGTACGATGCTAAAAAGAAGGAAACATTAAATAGATGTCACAATCAGGTAGCGTTCATCACTCAATACAATGAGATGGCGCCAAAAATTAAACAAATTATAAATAAATATTGGCCTATTTTATTACAAGATGAAGTATTGGCAGATATCCTTCCAAAAAAAGCTAATATTATATTTTCAAAGGCTAATAACTTGAAATCCAAACTAGCTCCCAGTTGTCCGGTGAACCAAAAAAAACAGAAACTAGGAGGGAGTCTAAAAGGTTTCTTCACCTGTGCAAAGTGCGTAGCATGCTCTTTTAGTAAAAATTCTAAACAATTTACATCTAACGTCACCAATAGGAGTTACCCTATACATAATTTCATTAACTGCCACTCCATATATGTTATATATTTATTGCAATGCCCTTGTGGCTTACAATATGTGGGCAGAACAGGGAGAACGTTCCAGAGACGTGTCTATGAGCATATCTACAACATTAAGAGGGGCTTAGTGACACATAGTGTCTCGCATCACTTTTCTCTGTACCATGATAAAAATCCCAAGGGTCTTATCTGTCAGGCAATTGAGCAGGTTGATGTTAATCCCAGAGGGGGGAGTAGACTCCAGCAGGCCAGTATACGTGAAGCTTACTGGATATATGAACTAAAAACTCTCTCCCCGAAAGGAATGAATATCGACTTTGAACTCAAAGCATTTTTATAATCATCTTTTTTAAGTCATTAATTCATTGCTCTGCCTCTGTACATTTGTAATCATTTTAATGCATTTTCAATGTTCTTTTAAATGTTTTTAATGTTTTTTCCTAATTTTTTTGTTATCCCATTTAATGTTTTATGTTTGTTCTGTATGTTGATTAGCATAGGCCGTTCTTTATGTGCTGCCGTTTATCAGCCCTACATGGGGTTAATACTAACTATCCAATTAACCAATAAGAACTTTGGACTGATGGTATATATACCATAGAGACTAAAAGGCAAGCACATCCCTTGAAGAAGTACGCGCATGCGTACGAAACGCGTCGGGAAGTTTCGAGTTTTTAGAGTGTTTCCAGGTCGTGGTGAAGTCTGCAGTCCCAAAGGGAGAAATCTGCAATCGTCAAAGTGCTACAACCGATTTGCGGCGGTATCGCGGTTGCTGAGGAGGACTGAAGTCCTGTGAGCCTGTGGTGGGACTACAGCGGAGGAGACGTCACGTCCGCCCAGAGGCCCCATCATCTGAGTCATCTGTCTTCCATCCCGGTCACGTGTGGACGCCAGGCAAAGTGCTCCGGTCACCATCTTGAGAGCCAAGCTGCATGCATCCAGTTCGTTGCCTTAACCTTTCCAGCATCTTGTGAGTAGGGTTGTAATTTTACCCCTCCGGATGCGGTTTATGCACCTTCCACACCATAATAAATTTGCTTTTTATTAATATTTAGGCCGTGCTAGTGTTTTACGTTTGTATGTCTTGTATGTCTCGTATTGTCAGTACCTGTTCACCCCCCCAGTGTTGATTTACTGCACCATTATCTGTTTTTCTTTTCGTTTCTCTTTTTCCACATATCCTGTTGAGGTGAGAATCATCATATTTCATCATCCCAAGGACTGCATTTGGACTGTCACACTTTCATTGGTTTGGTATTTAACCTTTTTTTGGCGCCGGTCATCCCCTTTTTTTTCGTTCTGTCACTCTGACTGGTTGTACCCCCGGTCATTTACCTGGCTGCCTATACACTTTGTCATTTCATTTGATATAATATTAGCACTGTTTTGCACCTATCTTTTTTCTGGGAACGGTCCGTGCAAACACCAGTTGCTTCCGGTGATGCTAGAGGCAGGAGAGAAGACAATTAAGGGGTCTTCAACCCGCCAGCTCGGGAGATTCAGTCAACCCGATCGGAAGACCCTTTCCCATCTCGGAGGGTTCCTGGTACAAACTCCCGCAGAGACGCCCGTCCCGGGTCCGAGGCCATTGGATCACTCAAGGGAGGCCGCCACCCACAGTATTCCCAGAGAGAATGGTGTATGTGGGGTGTTTAACCAAAAATGGCGCTCATATACATTTACAACAGACAGTGATATAATCAATAAAATAGTGATAAAGTGATACTTAAACAAACACAATGGTTGATTGCAGCTGTGACCTGGTGTAGGATTTCTTTCTCAATCCTCGTTTGAAGAAGTGGCAAGTGGATCATCAGGAAGCGCATACCATGTGGGAACACATAAAAAATGCTTATGGTGCAATATTGTGCAAACAATGTTGAAAGAAATTGTCTAGCCCAAAAATGTGTACACAGAATACTCACAAACGTGAGGTAGGATACAGACACATAAAGGTATCTTTACGAACTGGTGTCAGTCTGTCAAGTGTGTTGTTGCCAGAGGAGTGTGGTTCTCAGCTGACCTTAGGGTAGGAAAACACTGGACATAGCGTAGACTGTATGACAATTTAATAAATGAAGTAGTTATATTCCAATCTACTCACATGGTGCAAGATAAAAAACAGCATTTTAGATCTCAATGATCTCTGCAAATTTCGCTCTGTGCTGCCACCGGATGGAATCTCTCTCTCGGATCTTTCTCCTTCTCTGCTGTGCGTGTCACGGGTGCGTGTCAGCGACCGGAAGTGACGTCATCAGCATCCGAGGCTTCCGGTGGGTAGAGACAGCTGTAAACAGAGACGTGCAGAAAAAGAGGACTGGTTAAGAAAGGCTGGGACTCTTGGTAACATTAGTCAGCCCAAAGGACTGCAGGTCATGGCCGGGGATGACCAGGGTGGGGAACAGATAGATACGGGAATTTTGCCAGACCTGGACTTCCTGACTTCCGTCAGAGGCAGAGGGAAGACCCAGCTCTGGCTAGACAATATAAGAAGATGGTACAGGTCAACAACAAGATAATGGATGAACAAGGTGTAAAAGTGTTTCCACATTTTGAACTGTTGAATGACATCCTATATCGTGTGAATAAGGTTACACAAACAGGGGAGGTCATTCGACAGATGCTAGTTCCTAAAGGGTTGATTAAAACAGTGTTCACCCTAGCCCATACTCTCCCATGGGGTGGTCATTTGGGCAGAGATAAGACCGCGGACCGCATCTCGTCCCGGTTTTACTGGCCAGGCATACATGGTGACATCATGAAACTATGTGAGACATGTCCTGAATGCCAGTTAACTAGCCAAAAGGACAGAAGCCGGCTCCCTTGGTCCCTCTGCCCTTGGTAGCCATCCCGTTCGAGAGAATTGGGGTAGTTCTGGTCGGACCTTTAGAACCCTCTGCGAAGGGACATAAATTTATATCGTTGTTGTAGATTATGCCACCAGATATCCTGAGGCCTTCCCTCTGAGATCAGCCACTGCTAAACAGGTTGCTCACAGGCTGTTAGAACTGTTCTCTAGGGTAGGACTTCCCCAAGTAATGTTAACTGACCAGGGAACAAATTTCATGGCAAAGTTAATGCAGGATGTCCTGAAGTTATTGGAGGTAAAATCCGTCCGGACCTCAGTCTACCATCCTCAGACTGATGGATTGGTAGAGAGGTTTAACCGTACTTTAAAAACCATGCTTAGGAAGTTTGTGGACACTGAAAAGCGAGCTTGGGATGAACTTCTCCCTTTCCTGTTGTTTGCGGTATGAGAAGTTCCCCAATCATCCACAGGCTTCTCCCCGTTTGATCTCCTATATGGACGCCAACCTCGGGGTATTCTTGACCTACTGAAGGAATCCTGGGAGGAGGAGCCCTCCCCCTCCAAGAATACCCTTCAGTATGTCATAGACATTAGAAACCGCCTAGACATGATAGGTCGGTTTGCGAAGGAAAACCTCAAATCTGCTCAAGAACGTCAAGAGAGGCAGTATAACCAAAATGCTCGCTTGAGGGTCTTCCAACCTGGGGACCAAGTGATGCTACTACTACCGACATCAGAGAGTAAACTCCTTTCGAAGTGGCAGGGTCCTTTCCAAGTTCTCCGCCGCACCGGGGAGGTGAACTATGAGGTCTCTCAACCAGGGTCCAGGAAGGGTAAACAAATCTACCACGTGAACCTCCTGAAACCCTGGAAAACGATGAGATCGCTGTTCATCCACCTTCGGGAAGGAGAGACGGATTTGGGTCCACAGCTTCCAAAGGGACATTCACTCACCAGGACTTCTCAAATGCTTCCGGAAAAAGTTTCCATCCAAACCATGGAAGGATCATCCTGATTCTGACCCTGAAGGGGGTACTCTGAGGATTCAGGGATCACGGCGGTCGCAGCATGACCCCCACTCACCTCTTTTTGCTACCGCTACTGTGAGGCTCCTTCCTCGCCGCTCCCGCCTGGCTCCCGTGGTTTGGGGGCTTCCCAGTCATCCCCAGTGGGCGGCCGCTGCTCCGCGGGCAGCTGGTGCTCAGGCGGCTGCCATTGCCTCTGCGCACGCGCCTCCCCTCGTTACGGAGCACGCAATGGACCAAGATAATTTATTCACTGCTCTTGCAGTGAAGCCACGCCCTCCGCCCACGTGCTGGCTACAACTTAACCCCAAAGCTTCCCACCTGGCTGCCTATCATAGGAACCAATCCAGGACAGCTCCTTGTGCTCCTCAAGGCCTGCCTCCACTTCCTATTGGTCAGACACAGTATATAATGCCTGTCTTACCTCTTTCACATTGCTCAACATAGTATCTTTGTGGATGTCTATTCTGGCTCTCTCATCTTCGCTTATTCAGGTTACGACTCGGCTTGGCGGACTACACTTTCTGGCTTTCGACCCCGGTTCCCACTTGACTACATGGCTTCTCACGTCCCTCGATCTCAGCTTGAACCCCGACCTTCCGGATCTCTCCTATCCCTGACCTTGGCTAACGGCAACAACCACGTCACTTCTTTTACCAGACCGGCAAGTATTGCTACAGCTATTTCCACCTGGCCAGGCAACACCAAAACACCACACTATGGACACGCTCCTTCTGCTGCGGGTGCGTGCACATATACGTCCCCACCTCAGTATAAGGGATGGGTGTGGTCTGCGGGCAGCACCGGCGTAACACCCAGGAGGAGGGATAGGCTTCAGTTAGATACATTCCAGGATGCACTGTTTTTAAGTAAAACCCTTTCTTGCTTTATTCATTGTAACATCTCCGGAAGAAGAGATCAGTGTATCTCGAAAGCTCACACAAATAAAAGGAGAGAGAGAAAAAATAAAAATTTGCTGGCCAGATAACATTTTCAGAATGCTCTTTTATCAATAAATCAAAAAAAGACAATTTTAATACGACCTACTACATGTCTAAATACTGATCCGCCACAGTTAGAATTGAGATGAGCAAATTTATCTGTTAAGCGTGTGAAACGCGTTGATGTATTTGCTGTTACATTGCCATACAGTGTATCTTATGATTTACATTATCAAGTTCTATCACGTATTCTTATCCACCTCTTCTCCCTCCTGTCGGCACCGGGATCCAACTTTCATCTGACTGGAGGGAGGAGCTGGAGGAGGGAGTGCGTGGCCCCCCTCCAGTTGGAAGTGGGATCTGGGCGCCGACATGAGGAGAGGATGGAGCGTGGGGCCCACAGACCAACAGATAGGTGAGTGTGGGGTGTGGCGCGGTAGTGCGTGCGCATGCCTGTTCCCTCTCCGCAGCGAGCACGCCTCCTGCCCAGTCGCCATCACGGCATCACATGATGTCGTGTTGCCATGGCACTGTGACATCACATGATGCTGTGATGCTGGTAGAGGAGGGCTTATTGTCTAGGTAAGTCCCGCTGCCAGCAGCAGACTTGGGCCCACGCGAATCCTAAGGCTAAGGCCCCGCTCCCTCCGTCAGTGCTCCCGCACTGCAGACAGGCGGGGCTCTGACATACACAGACCGCGATATGCGGTCTGTAGGGAGCGGGAGCCGGAGCGGGAGGTGGGCGGGAGTGGGAGGCTTGAGCGGGAGGGGGGGCATGGCTTGAGCGGAGGGACCCGCTACTCTCCCCCCCTCCCTCCCTCCACGGGCTCGGGCTGGAGCTGCTGATCACAATGTAATCACAAGCAACACACACTCAAACACACACCCAGGCACTCATACACACACGCAGGCACTCTCACACATACACACACACACAGGCAGGCACTCATACACACACACGCACTCATACACACACACACACACAGGCAGGCACTCACGCACTCAGGCACACACATACACAAACACAGATAGGCACTCAGACACAAACACAGACAAGCACTCACGCTGCTTTCCCTCCACACTCCTCCCCGCTCCCCGAAGCCTCTCCTCCTCCCTAAGCCTCCCCTCCCCATTGGCTCACAGCCACACCACGTGACGCGTCGCAGCTAGGGATTACAATTCTCTTGCCTCCCCTGGCGGCTGATGCGTCACAGCGTGTCGTGAGCTGTGCAGCCAGGGGGGACCGGGACCGGCTCGGGAGGATTCCCCTGCTGGTGGGGAAAGCCCGTGCAGCCGCCCGCGCCGCCGGGCGCAGCGGGTCCCAGCCCTAAGGCTGGCCCTGTCCGGATTTTTTACTCTCTCCCAGGGCTCGACAAATTGCAAAAATATGACTCGCCAGACCAAAAAAGCTACTCGCTCTGGCCCAGCCCCGCCACCCCCCTTTTTTTTGAAATTTAACATTAAGAACATTCAGGTGATGGGATTTAATACTTGCAGGGAATATCTACTGGGGGCAATAGCCAAGACTAGAGTATGTAACAGCAGACATCTAATGCTGAATACCTGGCTGATGGTAGACCCTATTCTCCCCACTGTGTAGGCTCTCCTTGTCCACCTCTGTCCAGACTCAGCAGAATTTACACAGCTTTCTTACTTACGTTTGTGCTACACTGTTCTACAGACAAGACACGCGTGACATGTAAAGGGAGCACAACAGTTTCATTAATAACCTAGAGGGAAACAAACAAATAAACACATATGAGCTCCCTGGCTCCAGCATAAAAACAGATAAATCATTTCTTCGGCCCATTCATTGGGAGACGTCAGTGACCAAATGGAAACAAGCCTTTCGCATTCAGCTCATTCTGGTACTATTTAGGGGAACTGTATCTTGCAGCTTTTCTAGTGAAACATTTCAGGTCAAAAAGGTTGTGCATTACATAAACGACATGACGATTCAGCAAGCACAGCTGCCTTTCTCAAAATTGACTGGCATGCTAACACCACACCAGTGTCTCTGCTTTATATCCCCCAATGTCTCCAGGTGTTCCTCCTTCCCAATCAAACTCCAGCTGTCCACCGTGCTGCATCTGTGGGTTCTGCCATCTTTTGGTTGGCATCCAACGTCATCATGGAGCTCTGACCTCCACGCGCATGGTTGGTGCGTGACTTTATTGCGTTGCTGCCCCGTTGTCAGGTCCCCTCTGGATCCAATGAAAATCCTCCGTTCTTGGGTGCATGGCGTCATTTGATGGGAGTGGCGATCCTTCCATACGTCCAATCGCCTCGTCCGGTGATGCACGACGTCCTCCTGTGGGCGTATCCCTCCTCCCAACACGTGGTGCAGCCGTTCTATTGTGCAGACATCTCCAAACATATTGTTGCTATGTATGTACAGGTTCTCTTCTCCCCGTGGTGGGAATCAGCAGCACACCCAGCCCGCGTAGGGTGCAGTAACCTTGGCCTGGAGAGGCAGACACTACCATAGGACCTGAGGTCATTGCCAGTTTCCCACCGTGGCTTCAAGCGAGACTACAGATAGCCAGGCCCTTGGCCTTGCAAGAGTTTAAAGGTCATTACAGCCAACTTGAATGGAACCTGGAAAGTCACTGGGCACCAGTGCCGGTCAGAGTGATATTGATTGCAGAGAAGGATGCCATGGTCTTTCAATTTCCTTAATGGAGCTTGGTGTGACCCGTCCCACAAGAACAATCAAGTTACTTTAACTTATGCATAATAAGTTTAATATTATTATGTAGATGCATTGATGGCTTAATGTTCATGGGATCTATGCCCTTCATCATGGGTAAACAATGATGCCATACTCTAACTAAGAGTCTCTCTCTCTCCCTGTCTCTCTCTCTCATTACGGGAGGGGCTCAACATAGCACAGGAGGGCTTCAAAACTGGGGGACATATTATGTAGCTATTTACTGTATCAAGGGAAAGGAATTCCTCCATTTGAAACAACAGTGTTTTTTTTTAATTTAAAGAGTACAGTTTCGTTTAAAGTTGAAACTATAACCTGCCCATGTGTTACTTGGCTACATTGTTACATTGTAACGTCTGTACATTGTTTCATAGTTACATGGTAGTTACATAGTTACAGCATTACATCGTACCGGCTGTATATCGTTACATAGTTACAGTGTTACATTGTTGCATAGTCACATAGGTACATGGTAGTTACATAGTAGTTACATAGTTACAGCTTTACATCGTTACATAGTTACATAGTAGTTACATAGTTTCAGCATTATGTAGTTACATCGTAACAGCTGTACATTGTTACATAGTTACAGTGTTACATTGTAGCATCGTTTGTTGGTGCATAGTTATGTAGTAGTTACATAGTTACAGCATTACATTGTTACATCATTACATCGTAGTTTCAGCATTACATAACAAATGACGTTGGATAATGACATACTCTATGTCCATCAAGTGCTACCTATGCTCAATTTAGACTACAGATACGTTCTCCTATATCCGTACTTACAGTATATTGATCCAAAGGAAGGCAAACACAAACCCCCAGTGACACATTATCCAATGATATCTCATTTTTTGGTTTTGATACCATTCTAGCTTTTTATCAGTAAAAACAGTATTATACTTTATTTGTTGTTGTTCTTCTTCTAATCCTGAAGACCATAAGAATTCATCTTCTTCAAACAGCCCGATTACATCTGTAGCGCTGCGAGTGAGACTGTATTACTGTATATATATATATATTTATTTATTTTCCAATTTTTACATATTTGGATATATTACCCAATATTTATTTTGAATATTTCTCTATATACGAATGGTAGATTGGTGCTCTGGATTTTTCTGTATTCTTAATTAAAAAAGGGAACTACATTTGTGTAAAGAAAGGACCATTGTGGGTCTGAGAGTGTCACGACGTGCTCACCACAAACGAGACGGGACCGCGGTGCTGAGGTGGGATAGGATATAACGCCCCCCACAGCCACGAGGGCACGTCTTGAGAGTAGAGTGGTCTGGGAGTCCGGGTCGGGGCAGGAGAGGTATGGATGGTAGAGGGTGCTGTTTGCCAAGTTCGGGGTTAGAGAGAAGGACGTAATCGTTTACCGTTTGCCGTGTTTGGGATGCCAGAGGTGCGGAGAGTTGTGTTGCCGTATGCTGAGTTCGGGATGCCAGAGGTGCGGGTAGTCGTAGAGGAAGCCGGTTCGGTACACGAGGAAGACTGCAAAACAAGACAGGACTAGGGAGGCAGAGAGTGAAGAACAACTGGTTCTATGCTCAGCCGATGAGTTAATGAAGCTGTAGGTTATATATAGGCACGAGGGTCCAATGGCAGAGTAGCAAGGTGGGGGTGTGTGAATGGGCCAGGCTGAGGCAGGGATAGGTCCAGAGAAACCCCTGGAGGAGGGACTAGACGAACGAGCACATTTGATTGAGGCATTGTAAAGAGCAGCTATGCCTTTAAGAGGCTGGTGCTCCTCCATGTGGATGCGCCCCCGTGTGGCCGTACTTGCGGGTGCGTGACCGAGTACACGCCCAGGCCTGACACTAGAAGGGGAGCGCTGACGTGCGCGCGCGCGCCTAGGCAATATGGCGATCGGCTTCCTGGAGGGAGGATCGCTACGAGACACGGGAGAGCCCGGCGGCACCATGGGTAAGTGAGGAGCACGCCGAGGACGGTGTGACTCCCAGGACCTTACAGTACCCCCCCCTTCAGGGGCGACCTCCGGGCGTCCATGACATGGCTTGGAAGGATTCTTACGATGGAAAGCCTGGACGAGTCGAGGCGCATGGAGATACCGGTTGGGAATCCAGGAACGTTCCTCTGGTCCGAACCCCCTCCAGTGGACCAGGTATTGTACTCCTCCTCTGGAAATCCTAGAATCCAGGATAGACTGAACCTCGTACTCCTGTTGACCTTGGATCGGAAGAGGAAGTGGAGGAGACGTGGTCTTAGAAAAGCGAGGACTCTGGAATGCTGGTTTAAGCAAAGATACATGAAAGACTAAAGGGATCTTCATCGAGGGTGGAAGGCGCAGGCGATAAGCCACAGGATTAATCCTCCTGACCACAGGAAAGGGACCGAGGAACTTGGGTGCTAGCTTCATGGTAGGAACCTTTAGTCGGATATTCCTGGAAGAAAGCCAAACCCTGTCTCCTGGGACGAATTCCGGGACCGGGCATCGAAGGCGGTCTGCCTGGAGTTTCTGTCTCCCTGTGGCCACCTTTAAGTTCTCCTGAATCCTCGTCCATAAGTCTTTCAGCCGGGAGATGTGCTTGTCAACCGCTGGTACTCCTGAAGATAGAGGGGAGAAGGGTAAACGGGAAGGATGAAAGCCACAATTTATGAAGAAGGGAGATTCTTGAGTGGAGTCATTGCGAAGGGAGTTAAGAGCAAACTCAGCCCAAGGGAGCAGATCCACCCAATCATCCTGTGTATCGGTTATAAAACACCGAAGGTATTGTTCCAGGTTTTGGTTGGCCCTCTCCGTCTGCCCATTGGTCTGTGGGTGGTATCCCAAGGAGAATTGAAGTGAAATACCCAATTTTCGGGAAAAGGCTCGCCAAAATCTTGACACAAATTGGGACCCACGATCAGAGACGATGGTTGAAGGCACTCCGTGAAGACGAAAAATCTCCTGAATGAAAACATCCGCAAGCCTGGAGGAATTTGGAAGACCCCTCAAGGGGACAAGGTGAGTCTGTTTGGAAAAACGATCAATTACCACAAGAATCGTATTCTTCCCTTTGGACTCTGGGAGCTCTAAAATTAAGTCCATAGAAATATGGTTCCAGGTATGGTCTGGAATGGGTAAGGGAACAAGAAGGCCTACTGGTCTGACCCGGGGTACTTTGTTGCGAGCGCAAGTGCCACACGCTTTAACAAACTCCTCCACATCCTTAGCCCTCTCTGGCCACCAGAAGGTACGTTGAACAAGGTCGTTGGTTTTCCGTATCCCTGGATGTCCTGCCGATTTAGAGGAATGGCACCACTCAAGGACCCTTTTGCGGTGTTGGGGTGCCGTGTAGAGTCTTCCCTCCGGAACCTTGAGCCCCATCGGAGCTTGTGATTGCTCGGATTGAATCTTGTCCATAATATCAAAGGAGTTGGCGGACAGAATACATCTAGATGGAATAATCATTTCTAGCTGTTCTTCAGACTTGTCCTCTGCAAGGAATTGTCGAGACAGAGCGTCCGCCTTTAGGTTTTTGGAGCCAGGAATGAAGGAGATGAGAAAATTGAATCGTGAAAAAAAAAGTGCCCAGCAGGCTTGTCGAGAGCTCAAACGACGTGCCCCTTCTAAGTAGAGAAGGTTCTTATGGTCTGTGAGTATGGTTATAGGTGTCTCCGTACCTTCTAAGAAGTGTCTCCACTCTTCTAATGCCAACTTGATAGCCAAAAGCTCCCGGTTCCCGACATCGTAATTCCGTTCTGCGGACGAGAATTTCTTCGAGAAGAAGGCACATGGGTGTAGTCTGGCTAAGGGAGAGATCCTTTGGGATAAGACAGCCCCAGCCCCGATGTCAGAGGCATCTACCTCCAAGGTAAATGGAAGTTTAGGATCTGGGTGGGTGAGGATAGGGGCAGACACAAAAGCCTTCTTCAGAAGTTTAAATGGCCGTATGGCGGTCTCAGACCATGATGAAGGATCTGCACCCTTCTTCGTGAGAGCAGTTATGGGAGATACCGTAGAAGAAAAATTGCGAATGAAGCATCGATAATAGTTTGCAAAACCTAGAAAGCGTTGCACGGCTTTGAGAGTGGTCGGACGGGGCCAGTCCAAAATAGCCTTAAGTTTTTCTGGATCCATATTGAATCCGGAGTCAGAGATAACGTATCCCAAAAATGCCACAGACTTGAGATGGAACTGACATATCTCCAATTTCGCAAAGAGATGGTTCTCCCGGAGGCGTAACAGCACCTGTTGAACGTGTTTGATGTGTTCTTGAGGGGATTTAGAAAAAATTAGGATGTCATCTAGGTAGACTATAAGAAATTTGTTAAGAATGTCCCGAAAAATCTCATTGACGAAATCCTGGAAAACTGCTGGTGCGTTGCACAGACCGAACGGCATGACCAGGTATTCATAGTGGCCATCATGGGTGTTAAAAGCAGTCTTCCACTCGTCCCCCTCACGTATCCTTACTAAATTGTAGGCACCTCTTAAATCCAATTTAGAAAAGATAGTTGCTCCCTGAAGACGTCGAAGAGTTCCGGTATCAAGGGCAGTGGGTAGCGGTTCTTGCGTGTGATGTTATTCAAACCCCGGTAGTCTATGCATGGACAAAGAGAACCGTCCTTCTTTTTGACGAAAAAGAAGCCTGCTCCGACTGGAGAGGAAGACTTTCGGATGAAACCCCTCTCTAAATTCTCTGCAATGTAAGTGTCCATGGCTTTAGTCTCTGGGAGAGAGAGAGGATAGGATCATCCTCTGGGAAGAGGTGCCCCGGGTAGTAGGTCAATAGGACAGTCGAAAGGACGGTGCGGAGGTAGAACCTCGGAACGTGCTTTGTCGAACACATCACGGAATTCCCAATACACAGAAGGTAGGGAGTCGCCCTTCTCTGGCAGGGTAGACAACCCACCAATCTTCTGGAAAATTCTGGTACATGTCTTGGCACAAGGAGCACCCCACTGGATGGGTTCCCGATCCGTCCCGTCGATGCGAGGATTATGGAGTTGAAGCCAAGGAAGACCCAAAATCAGCTCAACAGAGGGAGTGTGGATAACATCGAGGGTAATGATCTCCGTATGAACGTCGATGAACTGCAGTAGGAGAGGCACTGTCTGTAGCGTGATAAATGCCGGCTGTAGAGGTCGACCGTCAATGGCCTCCAGACCTACTGGCGTCTTCTTACTGATAAATGGAATATTGTTCCGTCTAGCAAAAGTCTCATCGATGAAATTGCCTGCGGAACCGGAGTCAATGAACGCCCTTGCTTGAGTGTGAAACCCCTCTCCAGACAGTGTTATTGGCAACATTATCCTGGTGGGAAGGACGTCTTTGATTATGGGAGAAAGTGTCAGTATTCCCAACGAAACTCTCCGGTATTTCATTGGGAGTTGGCGTTTCCTGGCTTGTGGGGACACTGGGGTACTATGTGACCGGAATTGCCAGAGTACATGCAGAGACCAGCATTGTGCCGACGTTGTTTCTCGGCAGCAGACAGCTTGTTACCTCCCAACTGCATTGGTTCCGGGGCGTCCCCGGAAGGGGGTGTAGGAGCCACGAACGATGGAGCAAGATGCCTTGAAACCCGTTGACGGTAACGAGAACGTTCAGTCCTCCGCTCCTGCAGACGCTGGTCCACTCGAACGCACAGACCGATCAAATCCTCTAGGTCAGTGGGACGTTCCCGCGCTGCGAGCTCATCCTTTAGGGATTCAGACAGACCTTGCCAAAACGCTGAAGATAGTGCTTCATTATTCCATCCTGTCTCAGCAGCAAGTGTGCGGAACTCCACAGCGTACCGGGCGACGGGTCGATCTCCCTGGGTTATGTGATGAAGAAAAGATGCTGCCGTTAATTGCCGTGCAGGGGTGTCGAAGACTCTGCGGAACTCCTGGATGAAGAGATCGATGTCCTGTGTGAGAGGACCTTGTTGTTCCCAGATGGGAGAAGCCCATGCCAGCACCTCGTCGATGAGAAGAGCCACGATATAGCCGACCCTGGAGACAGAAGAGACAAAACGAGAGGGCGAGAGTCGAAATTGGATGAGGCATTGGTTAAGGAAGCCCCTACATCCTTGGGGATCCCCAGCATAGTGTTTGGGAGTTGGAATACGAGGTTCCAAAGCAAACGAAGGTGCTGGAAAGGCGGTTGCGGAGGCTGTAGAAGCCACGGGTGAAGGTTCCCGACTGAGAGCTCGGACTTGAACGGTAAGGGAATGAAGGCTTTGCTGTAACGTATCCATTCGCCTATCAGCTTGTTCCAGATAAGTCTCTAGCCTGGTGAAGAGATTTGTATGGGCATTTAAAGTACGCTCCACCTCAGCGGGGTCCATGTTTGTAGGGCTGAGCATAATGTTAGGACGTGCTCACCACAAACGAGACGGGACCGCGGTGCTGAGGTGGGATAGGATATAACGCCACCCACAGCCATGAGGGCACGTCTTGAGAGTAGAGTGGTCTGGGAGTCCGGGTCGGGGCAGGAGAGGTACGGATGGTAGAGGGTGCTGTTTGCCAAGTCCGGGGTTAGAGAGAAGGACGTAATCGTTTACCGTTTGCCGGGTTCGGGATGCCAGAGGTGCGGAGAGTCGTGTTGCCGTATGCCGAGTTCGGGATGCCAGAGGTGCGGGTAGTCATAGAGGAAGCCGGTTTGATACACGAGGAAGACTGCAAAACAAGACAGGACTAGGGAGGCAGAGAGTGAAGAACAACTGGTTCTAAGCTCAGCCGATGAGTTAATGAAGCTGTAGGGTATATATAGGCACGAGGGTCCAATGGCAGAGTAGCAAGGTGGGGGTGTGTGAATGGGCCAGGCTGAGGCAGGGATAGGTCCAGAGAAACCCCTGGAGGAGGGACTAGACGAACGAGCACATTTGATTGAGGCATTGTAAAGAGGAGATATGCCTTTAAGAGGCTGGTGCTCCTCCATGTGGACGCGCCCCCGTGTGGCCGTACTTGCGGGCACGTGACCGAGTACACGCCCAGGCCTGACACTAGAAGGGGAGCGCTGACGTGCGCGCGCGCCTAGGCAATATGGCGATCGGCTTCCTGGAGGGATGATCACGACGAGACGCGGGAGAGCCCGGCGGCACCACGAGTAAGTGAGGAGCACGCCGAGGACGGCGTGACTCCCAGGACCTTACAGAGAGCTTGCACTCCATTTAACCCCCAAGCTGTCTATTAAAGCAGCTGTCCAAGCTGCCATTTTTTTTTACATTTTGTTTCTTCTCCTTTTAATATGTGCATCAATATAATCCACACAATGATAAGTAATTAGCTAAGTCGCCGATCGATCCGTTCTCCTGGGATGGATCGGCGAAGATTCGGCTCGGGGGTTCACTAAATGGCTATCAGTGTAGCAGAAGAGGACCAAAGATGCAAAGTGCTGTGGGGAAGATAATGTGACCAGGCAGTCACTAGATACAATTATTATCTGCCAACGCATTACCTCCTTTCAAGCTGCAGGAGTACATTCCGTGGGATCTACCACACAGGCTAAGGTGTCGGAGTTGAGCAGGTGGTGCGTGGGACTTTTTTCTGTGTCAGAGGTACCGGTGTGGAGTACTCCAGTGGACATATCCTTTATGTGTTTCTATTTTATTCATTAAATTGTTTTGTACGTTAGTACATACTGTTTTGGTTCCTTATCTGGATGCATATCCCTGTGTAAAAGCCATTGAGGCGGTGTGCTGTCTCGGGAGACCATTATTACAGGAGGATCTCATTGGAGTAATACGTTTGGCAGATGAGCCCAGCTGATACCTGAAGGAGGGGTTCTCGGGCCAGTTCATCCGAGTTTATGATCACTGCCCATATCGATCTTTTATTCTGTAAGTGTAGACCTTTTATTTAGCGGGGTTTTCTATACCAAAACAAATAACACTATGTTTTGTTTATTGTCTTTTCTCTCCTGTGCGCTTTAGGTCCTTTTCTGGCGTCTGAACTTGATGGATGTACTTCTTTTTTCAACCTTATCTACTATGTAACTATGTAAGGGTTAGAAAGAAAAAGAAGCCATGGTTGTTGTGAAGACCATGAAATCCCAGCAGAAAGAATTCAGAAACGGCTGTCTGGTTCTTCGCCTGCATTCCTCAGTGGTGGAGTCCACTCTAAAACAGACACTGCAGCTTCATGCTGTAACATTTATGGAGTAGACTTTTACAGGGACACCGTAGCTTCATGCAGTAACATTTGAAGGAAGAGAGTGTGATGGAGGTGCACTGTGACCGACCAACATTAAACACTATATAATAACTAGTCTCCTAGCACTGGGAGGAGCAATTTGGCAGAAGGCTGCGTAGTAAATATGGCCCTAATTCCCCAAATCTCACTTAGGAATATCTATTAGAATTTTAATAGAGAACAAATAAGAAACAATTTTTCCAACAACTTAGTTTACATTATACTTTAAGTCAGTGATTCCCAACATTTTTACACTACCAAAACAAATCATTTCCCCTTTGCTACCCCCATATTATAATCCGTGCACAAAGCAAGATGATCAAGATTTAGGGGTCAGGATCTCCAAAAATCCCATTTAGAAGGAATTTCTTTGATTGTATTATTTAATTGGATAATTGGTGAAGGTAAATAGCCCTATTTCCATATAACCCCTCGTTCCCTCCACGTTTGTCCCTTTCCTTTCTTCACGTCTCACCTGTACAGTATGTATATCTGTATTTAAATAGTGTCCATAGTGTACTCAGCTCTTTACAAGAAACAACACAGTACAGGGATTTATCAAACACGATCAGACAATAGGAAAGGAAATACCTGTCTCGGAGAGCTTACAATCTAAGGAGTATGTTGGGGGAATTGGAGACAGCAGGTGAGGGAATAAGTGCAGTAGATGGCAGTGCCTGGCCCTGATGGTGGGTCAGTGTAGTAGATGGCAGTGACTGTGGGTGTGACAGTAGCCATGAGGCCAGGCTTATTGGGATGCTTCATTTAAGAGGTGAGTTTTAAGGTTTGACCTAAAAGGTGGAGAGAGGGTGCTCGGCGTATACAGAGTGGGAGTGAGTTCCACAGGTATGGGGCAGTGAGGGAAAAGGTTTAAGGTGAGAGAGCAGTAGAGGTGGAAAGGAGACAGAGCGCAGAAGCGGAGCAGGGACATGAAATATGTAGAGGGGAGCAGAGAACTCTTTAGATGATCCAAAAAGATGTTCTGCTTCATGTATCTTTTCCTAGATTAAACATATTCTATATGTCGCATGTCCATCCTCTAAGTACACCCTTTAGCCTTCGATATAGTTGTTAGCAACGGTCTTGGCACATGGTGCAAAATGCACCTAGACCTAGTTATGTCTGCCATGTAATACTTTTCTATTAGCGTAATATGAAACAGCAGCCTGCAGTTTGTGAATACTATACCGACATGACAACTAAAATATTAACAGAATTCCCATTTGCTAAAGCTATGTAACGCCAGCTGCAGCCGTACTGTACATCCTGCAAAGGAAAACACAATAATGGAAGCACTCTGCATACCACAGATCCAGTTTAGTAATGTTATAGTTGTGCAGTTGTAGGCAGTGGCTCAGATGGCAGTGTAGCTGAGTATCTTCAATAGCATTCTGTATGAAAAGAAATCGCACAGACCCCCCGAGCAAACCGGAGACATCCCAGAATCTGCAGCTTCAGGGATCTACTGTACATTGTTTTTATTTGCACAGTAGGTAGCGATGGGGGAAGTCCATGTGGAACAGGGATTGTGTAGAGAAATCAACGCAGGTCCCAGTAGAATCACAAATGGTCCCAGTCCCAGGGAAATGCATGGCTCCCTCACAGCCACACAAATAATAATCAATGCATCAGCTTAGCAAACATTTGCTTTTTCGGCCTTTGACTGTACAGCATTTAGAAATGCAGCATTGTGAGGTCAGGCAATATTTTGGGCTCAGTTGAGCCTTTTTCCGCAAGGAGAGTACAGGTCTCTACAACTGGACTAGTTACAGAATAACCTTGGCCCTATTGTTATTGCACATGCATATTATATATTGGGTGACATTGTGCCTCTAATTTAAAAAAAAAAACCATATCAAGATCTTTTTACATTTAAAGGCTCTGTAAATTAATCCTTAACCGAGACATACAGTAATGTTTAGGTTAAGATACATCTCTCTACTGATTGAAACTGTTCATTATCTGCCCTGTAACAGGGTAGGCAAGTCTCATACACTCTCCGCTTCCAATGTAGTCTTTCCATTTAATCATACAGTCCATTCTGGCCTGGCTACATGACCTGCAGTCATGTCATCCATGTACTTATGGCTCCTTGTAATAGGTTGTAACCATTATACAGAATAATGGTGTGGCCAATTGCAATAACTTAATGGACCAGTGAGAAAATGTCATAGGTATAGTCAAGTTAAATGCTGAGGACCTTTGTGCAAAATTAACGTACAATCTTGACTTAATCTCAAACTTGTGAATACCTACCAGGCCTTTAGAGTCATACAACCACTAGGATTCGGCTTCAGATTTGTGGTAACCCAAACAGCTCTCAAACAGAGGGAATCTGTTAGGCTAGTTTGTGATGAATTATCCAACTGCATTGAACAGTTAAAGGGTACATTTGTAAAATGGCCATTGACTTGCATGGCAAAGACGTTTGACTCAAAACATCTCCATCACCAAGAGCAAGTGTTACAAATTTCCATGCTTAATGTAATCTTTTGGCCAATGTCCCCTCAGGTTCATTTCTCCTCCCTTAACATGGAGGAGCTTCCTGTGGAATCAGAAAAGAAATACTCAACAGCATATATATATATATTGTACATTATTTTATTTGCGTAGCATGCAGAAAATATGGGTTCTTGCACATATTCTTCACAATGACCACAACAGCGACAGAAACTACAAGACTTGAGCAACCTACTGCCACCAACACCTAACGTTCTACAGAAGGCTTGGACTGCTGCTTTACGGCAAGTGCATTGTTGCTCTGAGGACCAACAACATAAAGGGGGCCAATCGTTGCCAATTCATTTTCCTCTGAGTTCGGACCTGCAGAAATAGGGGAAATGTAAATATGGGGAAAGGGACCCCACGCGTAAATGTACTATTTTCAGGTTTGACCTAATAGACCGCTCTACAGTGGACAGTCGTCCACCCCACCGAGATATTGGAGGTCCCGGATTATGGTAATGGATTTCAACATCCCATCCTCTTAAATTAAGATTTGAGAAAAAAAAAGGAAGAAGGAGCAGGGAAGAATCTGGCTGTGGAACCAACCTTCAAAACCGGGCCAATGCCTCTTCACTTAAGTCAGTGAGCTTCAAAAAATATTTGATAAGCTCGGGGGGGGGGGGAACCCTTTGATCGGCCCCTTGGTCTGCATGGAAAACACCACAAGGTCTGGTAGTGTGGAGCAAGTGAGAAGGTATAGATGGCAAATTCTATCGCAGCCGTCGGGCCTTTAAAAAGTTTTGCAAGTCATAGAGTCAAACTGAACCAATTACAGAGGAATGCATAATTTGTTAAAATTAGATCCTCGTCAACATTTCATTTTTGAATGCTTGTCCTGGGAAGAATTGTAAACGGAAGTTCAGCACAAATGTCTGTCTTTCCACCTTCTGTAATCTTATCTATGAAAGTCCTGTAATCAAGGTAACAAGCTTGGATGGACAACCTTTGGGGTACAATTGTACTGTACTTTATCTGACTCAAATAATAATACTGCAATAAAGACTTGTTGCTATATTCCCTACCCAGAATCCCCTGCTGAGGTCATCACCTCTGTTCATCAGATTGTATTATAGCTCTAGTCATTACGAGTCTTACTTAGGAAGGACCAGTTAGCTTAAGGAAATTCTAGAAGCAGGAATGAACTTCTAAAATTAAGGGAATAAGAGAAAAGAGATCATGGTAGTGCCATGTGAAATTCACCTACAGCTTCTCTTTTCTCAAACCTTCTAGGGCCTGGATAGTAGATGTTCTGTCTCCTGCTCTGGCCTCCTGTTACCCCACAGTTCCCAGTTTCACAGTAGCCACAGATGTTATTTGGGCCCTCCATTAAAGACCTGTTGTGAAGATTTTAGCAGACAAGGATCGGATGAGATTTAACTGTAAGGCTGCGTCCATGGTATGGACGATCGTGCGGACGCATCCTCACGCTGAGCGATCAGACTGCCAAAAGGCAGTGATCGCGTCTATACAGCATGCGGGCGCAAGCACATAGAAGCGGGAGGGGGCGCGCACGGCTGAAGCACGATCATCCACCCCTTCTCTAGAAAAGAAGTCAGCATTAGCCTTTTTTTTCCAGGCCTGTGCTGAATCTCAAATGAGAAGGGTTGGAGGGCCATATTCCACCTGGTCAATCTAGCATTGGAGTCCTTCATACTATTTAACCACTTTAATAGAGCATGGTCCGTCACCAGAGTAAAATTGACTCCTGCCAGGTAATGCCTCAAAGCCTCGATTGCCCACTTTACTGCGAGGCACTCCTTCTCAATCACTGAGTAGTTTTTTTTCCCTCGGGAACAATTTCCTACTCAGAAAAAGGATCGGATGTTCGACTCCCTCAAACTGTTGTGACAACACTGCCCCTAGCCCTATTTCTGATGCATCGGTTTGCACTACAAAAGGCCTGTTGAAGTCTGGGCTTCTAAGGACGGGACCCTCTGATAGACACCTTTTTATGTCCTCAAAGGCTCTCTGACATTCCCTTGACCATACCACTTGTGTAGGGGCACACTTTTTTGTGAGGTCTGTTAGTGGTGCTGCAACTTCCGAGTAGTTGGGGATGAACCTCCTTAGTGCGCTCCTCGGGTTGTATCCAGCGAGTACACAAGTCCAATAACTGCTGAGCGAGGACCCGGGGTCTCATCTTAGCGGTGTACTTCAGGTTCTGGAACTGTTGCCGGTAGGTCTCTGGGGTCAGACCTAAGCGATCAAGTATGGCGGCTTTTACTTGTTGGTAGTCCATTGCCTGATCTGCTGGGAGGCCCTGATATGAGGCCTGGGCTTCTCCTATGAGGAGCGGGGCCAAAGCAGTTGCCCAGCGATCTGCAGCCCAGCGATCTGCAGCCCAGCCCTGAGCTTCGGCAACCCTTTCAAATGTCAGTAAAAAAGCCTCGGGATCCTCGTTCGGAGCCATTTTCCTCAGGAGGACCGGGGGTTTGTTCGCAAGTTGTGGACTGGCAGACCCCTGGAATTGGGTCAGCAGCTTGGCCATCCGCACATCCTGTGCTGCCTGCTGCTGGGTTAGGAGCTGGGTTTGTTGCTGCAATAGTAGTTGGGCCTGCTCCTGCATTAACAGTCCCTGCTGTCTGGTCTGCTCGCACAGAAACTCATTTAAAAATTCTTTTATTTTTCTCATTTTGTGTGTGTGTGTGTGGGTGGCCCTTCAACTGCAGGGGCCTCTCAAAATCTCGACACTTTCTGACACCATATGTTGCAGGGAACATGCAACCACACACTCGGGTTCCCTTGATAAGGCTTATTTATTGAGTCTTAAAACATACAGCACACAAAAACAAAATAGCTTCCCATCAGCAGACAAAAAGAAAATAGCTTCTTCTTCAGCAGACAAAACAAAATAGCTTCTTTTTAGCAGACAAACAAAGCAGCTTCTCGTTTGCATGCAGGACACAGACAGTTCATTAAACATGTACTTTGCAAACAGACCTTCTAGCAGTAATCTCCCCAGTATTTCAGTCCTCTCTCCTGACCAGCTAGCCTGCATGTGTGCACAGCCTGGGGGTTTTAAAACACTTTGATCATGCAGACTAATTAAGCAGCCCTTCCCAACTTAACCTCATCACTGCTGCACTGCAAGCCTAAACATAGGCTTGCCAGGTATATGGCTGGTGACGTTCATTCACCCTGTCACACACAGGTTTAGCATATTTTAAAACTTGTACTAAGATTTTGCCCATCTCTATACACCATCCCAGTGTCATGTTGGCAAACCCTCTGAGGCATCTCTAGAGTTGGTCTTCAGAACGGGATGTTTGGTTGTACCAGTGCTATAAGGCAGCAATACTGTACCTTTAGATGCAGCACAGACAAGTCATCTTCAACTTCTAACTTGCAAAGTCAAAGACTCTCCTGGATCTTTATTTTGCCTTACTTTTATACAAATAAATTCACTAACATCATTAAATAATTTAATCTAAAATTTCCAATTACTCCTGTGATCTCCTTAGCATAAGTCCTGCTACAACATTTGCATTCCAGAACCCTCAAGTAAGCATTCTCTGGAGGCATTTAGTCCAATGTCTCTCAGAATTGTAGACTATAGTACATCTTATAAGTGACAACCATTGACTGACACTAGTCAGTGACAACCATTGACTGACTGACCATTGACTACTACTAGTGAGATTTCGAGTTCTTGAGCATAGCAGAAACATTAAGTACGCCACAAAGGACCTGGAGTCTCTCAAAAAAATAACATCAATAGCCAAGCATTTTCTTCTTAAGCATGACTCGGATTATGCATCATTACGGGCCTTTGCAATAGACAATGTTTCATTGGGTATACGTGGTGGGGACCCGGAGAAGACATTGTTACGTAGCGAGTCCAGATGGACCATTCAGATGGACTCAATGATTCCGCATGGTCTGAATGACTATCTGGGCTTCTCTGTGTTTTTGTAAATTACTCAATTTATTCATACAACTTCTCCATTTTGACTAACCTTCACTTCTCTTATTTATTTAATTTTCTGTGTGGCCATCTCTTCTGCCTCTGTTTTAATTTTGTTCTCTCTCATTTTTATCGTTCCTTCTTCTCTTCTCCTTTTATCCTGCCTGTTACTCTATACAAAACATCTATTTGGGTCTCAACTTTTCAAAATTTCTAAGGACCAGGTGTATGTGATTGTCTATAGTAGCTACACTTCTTTTATTATATTTTTATAAGGGCACTCAATACATTCTCTGTCTTGTTACTCCCCTCTTGTATGCTGTGTGCCATACAGCAGTGAGAATTACCCAGAATCCGAGGCGTACATTATTTCTGATAGGCAGACAGGACTAGCAATGGAAGCAGTTATGTGCAGATCTGACCAACTGGATGTTTACATTATCATCCATTATGCTGTGCGACTGCTACGAACAGGAACCAGACAAGAATGGTGTCTACATAGGGGCCTTTATCTCGGGAAGCAGGGGGTCCCCGGACCTGAAACCAATGCGGTTCAGCTCCGGAGACCCCCTGCACATGTACACTATGAATAAAATTGTATTAAAAATAATTTTTAATGTGCCGATGTTTGTGCCGAGAGAGCGGCGGATCTCTCTCTGCTGCAGACACATCTCGGCAGGGGACAGTTTCTCGCCAGGCAGACTGTCTCGCCACCAGTTAGTCGCCATCTTGTCAAATGGTGGTGGCGCATTGATTCGCCAGGGATTCGGCCCTTCCTGCATACAGCGAGGGCAACACTCCAAAAACATGGCAAATTCAAACCCCTGGCGAATGCAATTTTCCGCTGCTTAGTGCATAGACCCCTAAGTCTTTTTTCAAAATATTGATCTTTTTCCCCCCACATGAAATAGGAGACTAACACTACTTCCATTCTTTCCGGTCTGTGAATGAAATTGATGTTACGTGGCTGAGTGCTCTCTCTATATTCCATCGCCATTATGTGTTGCAGTACTACCAGTTGCACGGGCAGGTCCATCTTTTACAGATCATTTTGAAAAACAATGCCCGGAGCTCCTGGTTCCTCAGACTGTATATGATAGGGTTGAACAATGGAGTGACCGCAGTATGCAACAGTGATATGAGCTTGTTTACAATCCATGGCTTGCCATCGGCTGGGACAATATATTTAGAAAGCTGAGGTCCATATTACATGCACACAGCCGCCAGTTGGGAGCTGCAGGTGAAAAAGGCTTTTTGACGACCAGTGGTTGAAGAGATTCCAAGAATGGTGAGGAAGATGCAGACATAAGTTATGATGATGAACACAAAGGGGAAAAGACCGATAGGGTAGGTTGGCACTGTAAATGTAATATTGTTGAAATGAACATACTGTAGAAATGGATGACATGTGGATGAAATGGACTGGGGGGGGGGGGTTCTCTGGAGATGAGGTTGTTGGTGGTGTGCAGAATCCATTTCATCTCCATTTTGTCTGTCTTTGTCTTCACAAGTCTCTGTCTTGTGTCTCATGCTGAGTTCCTGCAATCATTCGTGTGTGAAAGAATGTGCATGTTGCGAGTGTATCAGGTTGACCACCAGTAGACTCAAGAACAAAATCAACCTATGCCCAGAAATGAGAGGGAAGCACGTATTCTGCAGTATATTCAGATTTAAAAATGTATCCTAATATACCTTGTTCATTGTATTAAGATGCTGTAACCCAGTTTTTTCTCATTTAGTGACCTTTACAATGATTGGTTTAGAAAAAGGAGGAGATATTGTATTCTACCTAGCAACTTGTTTTAGACAAATAAACTCATATCTGTATAAAAAGGCTGTGAGGCCCTCCCCATGCAGAGTCTCTTGAGACCCTCCTGTATGATCATTCAGAATATAAAATAAACAAACTCATTATCCATGGCCCGTGTTTGCTCTTATCTTCGTGCATTTGCAAACAACGACAACACCATGACTAACAACTCAAGAACAGAAGTGTCTGAGCAGGAATGTTCAATGAGAGGGGCAAGGTCACAGTAGATGTGGCCAATGACTTTGGAGCCACAGAACTTTATTAGTGAGAGAGGGAGAACCGATGAGATTCAGTGTAAAACCTGACAGCCAGGGAAAGAAAATGAGCTGGAGACAGTCTGTGGTCCATGGAGTTGTAACACCACAGATTACATATTGTATTGTATGTCTCTATTTATAAAGCGCCAAAAGTGTACGCTTCACAAAGAATACAGTACAGGGAATTATAATAATACAATAATTGCAGCAAAAATCAGACAATGGGAAAGGAAATCCCTGCCCCGAAGAGCTTACAATCTAAGAGGTTTGAGGGGAAACTTACAGAGACAGCAGGTGAGGGAATAAGTGCTGTAGATGGCAGTGCTTGGCCACAATCGGTGGTATAAGTGACTGTGGGACAATAGCCATGAGTGCAGGCTGTTGGGATGCTTGATTTGTGAGGCAAATTTTAAGGTTGGTCAGTGTTAAATGAAAAGGTTAACACCATTTACAGAGGAAGAGATGGCAGGGAGGCATGAGTGAGATCAGGTGTGTATGTCTGGCTTCAGGCTTTGTCAAAGGCCCCACGGGCTGAAACGCGTCAGAGGATCCACCAGACTTTTTTACCCTGATGTCTGATTAAACTGTTTGCTTCATCACCATTGCCTGCTTTGGTCTTCATTCGGCTGCGCGCCGTTCCTGCCTCCCACGGGAGGAGTATCTTCATGTTGCTATTTCTACTGGCTGCACGCCGGACAGCTGCTGTACCTGTCACTCCAGGACTACGGAGGCATTTACCCGACACGAGCTGAGAGAAGTTTCTTACCGGTCTACAGATCGCCGGTGCTGCTGTTTATCTTCACTACTGGCATTCCACTACTTTTACAACCGTGAGTCTACAATTACAAGTCTAAGGAGAGCTATTTGTTTATTGTTAAGACCGTTTATCATCGGTTTGTCTTGGAAACTAGCCAGCATTACATTCACTTACTGTATAATCAGGATGCAGCTGTCTTCATGACTCTTGGAAGCGCCTGGATAGTTAATCTTTGGTTACCTGGTTTCATATACGGTCACCAGCATTAGATTGTAAGCTGTAGGGTCCAGGACTCCTTGTGCCTGCAAACGTCTATGTACAGTGAACAAAAACAACAGCGCAATCGCAATAGTGAAATGTATCAAGATAATTTATCTAGTTCAAAAAGGTAAGTATTCTGCGTACATCAGGTAAATAGAACATGTGCACATGTTACCACATTTGTTACCACACGGTGAAGCTGGAGAGACAGGCTGGAACGCGACCCTCTGGTAGGTAGTCACAAGCGATATCAGGACGTCATCACAGCTCCTCAAGGATGGTAGTCGGCTAAACAATTGGTCCGTCTGAGGGTGTGCGTCTCTTTCCGGGAAAACCCTTCCAGTGATGGTGATAATTTGAGTCCCGAGTAAGTTACTTCCAAGAATGCAAGCCAGTCCAGTTTAGGTCTTGCGCGCGCATCAATTGCACAATGCTTGTCCATGAGACCCGTATCAAGCAGTATCACGTGACTCACGTAAGACACTCAGAGTGCGTGATACCAGCTGCACAGTCTCAGTTGATGGTTGATTACAACCGCTCCCCCGCGGTGAATTGCAAATTCGAATGCTTATAAATTATGCAGGCATGAAGTCTATCATTGATTAAAAATAACAATTTGTAAAACACATTAATCCTATGCGTTTCGTAGCTGAAACGCTACTTCATCAAGGAATGGTTATACAGATGCACTATATAGCTATAGTTAATTAAGCCTGTATAGCTAATGGGGTTAGCTGTGACGGCAGAAGTATTGTTGATTAGCATAGCCTATTTTAGTTTGTATATTTAATGGGGTTCATTATTCTCCTGCTGAAAATAAATAAATACATTATATACATATATACATTAATGTTAAATGGCTAGCCGAGGTGAAGGTTTGGATACTACTTATCTGATGTTACCAAAGGGTAAACACCTTGTGACAGATAACAGATACAAATAAAGACATAGAATCCCCCCCCCCCCTCAATGCATAATCATTCAAATCCAGACCGGTTTTTTTTTAGGATGGCTAGATTCGTTTGACGAAAAAGCAATTTGCAAATAGTTTGATGGAAAAACAATGGGGGATTTGTAGGTGCAATCCCATATTCACTCCACCCCCCCCCCCCAAAAAAAAATATTAATAATATTGACCAATGGTACATAACCTACAAAGTAATCTTCTGCTCCTTCCTACGTCACACAGCAGATACTAATGCCAATTATTGACTATGGAGACATAGTATATGGCTCTGCAACTCAATCCCACCTTAGCAAACTTGACACCCTCTACAACTCAATTTGTCGTTTTGTTCTCCAATGCAACTACAACACACATCACTGCGAAATGCTCAAAGAACTAGATTGGTCATCACTCGAGTCTAGGCGCAAAGTTCACCTTTCCGGTCTTGCCTTCAAATTCTTTATGGGCAAGCTACCCAGCTATCTGAACAAGCTCCTCACCCCTACCACATGCAGCACCTATCACCTGAGATCAGAATCCAAAAGACTGTTCATGGTCCCAAGGCTCAACAAAGTATCCGGCCACTCCTCCTTCTCTTACCATGCACCCCAAAACTGGAACAACCTACCAGAGTCTCTTACATCTACTACCAGTTTAAGTTCTTTCAAATCTAAGGCTGTCCCACATTTTAATCTGGTCTGTAACTGTTTCATACGCCCATAATATATATTATCTTTAACTGTGCACGCAATGTCTTGTATATAATTTATATCCTGCTCATTTATGTAAATGTATTTGTAAATGTATTTGTCATCATAACTCTGTGCCCA
This sequence comes from Ascaphus truei, assembly GCA_036426205.1. NCBI lineage: Eukaryota > Metazoa > Chordata > Amphibia > Anura > Ascaphidae > Ascaphus > Ascaphus truei. Next base: position 10,837,184 of record CM071586.1, read on the forward strand.
GGACATACTTGAAAACAAGAGGCAACTCTCAATGTATTACTTCCTGGTAAAATATTTTATAAATAAATAAATACATCTCAGATGGGATTTCCCTGCCTTGTGCTCATTTTATACAACCTTCCTTTTCTACCCATCCCCCTCTCTGTCCCCATGTGGGGGTGAGTTAGTGAAGGATCGTTGTGGAAAATCAGTAGAGGGCAGGGACTTCCCATCAGATGTAGGAAGGAGCAGAAGACAGTCAAGCACCTTTTCACCCTCTCCCCCTTCAAATAAAGCCTGAACACCCCCTTCTAAATTAACAATTTCAATAGCCAGGACTAATGACCACCGTCTCCTCCTGTGACAGTGACTATTTGATGACCGGTATTTGATAAAAGGAACAGACGACTTCTAGTCATAGTTATGTATTGGAGTTAGACATTTCCCAATCATTTAGTCACATTGTATGTTATGTTGTTGCAGAATATAATAAATTATAAGTTACATGGACACTTTGTACAATAAAAAGGGACAGCACAAGACTGGCAACCCAGCATCTCCCATCATCTTCAACTACCAGGTGGAAAACCATCACATTTGACGAAGTTGAGAAAAAGTACATTATGGGGGGAGGTCTGACATAAACAGCACTGGGATCTGAGCAGCCATTTTAAGTCAGCATCCATCTTAGGTGCTTGATATTGTCATCCATTTTATCTATTGTCTGCATGAGTGTTGGTATGAAAAGTTAGGTTTAAAAGACACATTTTTTTTTCTTTCTGCTCCTTAGTTTTAAGTGATAATAAGCTTTTCAGCTAACCACAAGACCTTGGAAATGGGAGAAATGTGCCACTGTTATGAAAATAAAATATAGATAACAAGCACATCTCGCATTCCGGGGGAGGTTCCCATGGTCATAAACACCGTTTCTCAGAAATCTCGTGACGAAGTTGAGACATTAGGGGGTCTGGCATAACAACATAACAGCAAAGGAAATCCTTTTAACCTTCCCCTCAGAGAGGCATTTCCACATAGCCGGACACCTTCCTCTGATCAAGCAATTCTCCTCACATGGGACATCTGCTATTACACTCCACATACAAGAACTTATATACTCCTCTTATAACTGTTATAACTCCTGGAAGGCAGCTATGCTCACCACTATACCACCAACGCATAGTGCTGTAGTGTCTGTATTGCAGCAATTCAGTGCAGGAATAAAGTGCTGGACTATATATCAAGAAACTCTTTCTTTCTCTGTTCAATTACCCAGATACAATTACCATTACCCCACATGATACAATGGTATAATATATATAATATCAGCCCCAGTGGCCTAATGGATAAGGCACTGGCCTCCGAAGCCAGGGATTGTGGGTTCAAGTCTCATCTGGGGTGGTTACATTTCATCCACAAAACGTTAGTTTTTATTTCAAAACATATTCAGTCTGGTGTTACTTATCATTAATAAATTAGGCAACCATTCCAAATATGTTCTCATACAGACCAAGCAATCTGACGTATTTTACCCATGTGCAGACAGGAATGCAGGATCTTAATCACGACATCATGTAGCTTCTCGTTGACACGGCAACGCGACATCATTTGACGCAGCGTGGCCTTTTTAACTGGAGCTGCATGGGGAAAAGATGAATTTATAGAAGAAGACGGAGAAGACTGGGAGACGCCAGGGGACTCTGCCGCAGGTAAGCAGTCGACAGCAGGCAAAATGCAGTCGCCCGTGACAACCGGTCGAGTGCATTTGTCGACCCCTGGCTATTGGTAACCAAGGAAACCTTAAACAGGTCATGCACATTGCTCTGGGGAGTTACTAACACAGCCTACAGGAACACTCATGCACCATTCGCATCACATTCCAAAAAAATTATAAAAACAAAATGCCAAGATATCATTCTAAAGCAAAGAATTCTCACTGAAGAAATCTGATGCCCTGTTATACACTTTTTTCAATGTTTCCTCTCCTTGAGTCATATCTTTCTACTTTTATCTGTGTATTCTTTCCTATAAAACACAATATTTTGACATATTTAGAGCCAAGCTGACTACGTACACTGTATATATAATGCAACAGTACCACCATGTGGTAGGTATTGTTACCAATATTGTCCTGGAAAGGATTGCATATTTTCTGTATATTTTTCTCTGCTCTCACACTGTCAGCTCTCCCCAGGGAAGATACATGTTTTTTCCAAGCTCTGAAGAAGCCAGAGCTCTGTATATTGCAACATAGTTGTTACAAGTAATTCCCTTTACACAGCCTCTAGTCAGTAACCCTGGCAACCTCCCAATGCTCATATTTGAGTATGTTTTTGTCCTCTCCCCCTGCTTTATCTGCATAATTTATGCACCTTAATGTGATCCTGTCTGACAGGAAAGTGTGCTCCCTCTTTTCAACAAGCAGCCAAAGTGAGTAAAAACATCTTCCACTGCTCCCTCAGAAAGGAAATCCTTTTAACCTTCCCCTTAGAGAGGCACTTCCACATAGCACGACACCTTCCTCTCATCAAGCAATTCTCCTCACAAGGGACATCCACTATTACATTCCATATACAAGAACTTATATACTCCTCTTATAACTGTTATAACTCCCTCAATAAAGTTGAAGAAAAGAGAAGGACTTTGTGTGCTTTAAAAGGGAAGGAGTTAAGCTACATGGACTTACTCACATGCCACATATGAGCCTGGGTCCAGAATAGATATCCTTCTATTTTTCAATAAAACTCTTTTTTGCTAAATAAAATTTGCATTGGCCAGCAATCGAACCCAGGTACACTACTTGGAAGGCAGCTAGGGTCATCACTATACCACCAACGCATAGTGCTGTCTTGTCTGTATTGCAGCAATTCAGTGCAGGAATATAGTGCTGGACTATTTATCAAGAAACTCTATCTTTCTCTGTTCAATTACCCAGATACAATTACCATTACCCCGCATGATACAATGGTATAATACTTATAATATCAGCCCCAGTGGCCTAATGGACAAGGCACTGGCCTCTGAAGCCAGGGATTGTGGTTTCACGTCCCATCTGGGGTGGTTACATTTCATCCACAAAAAGTTCGTTTTTATTTCAAATCATATTCAGTCCGGTGTTACTTATCATTAATAAATTAGGCAACAATTTGTTTTGTAAACTGGGATAGTTACCTTTTTCTTTAATTCTTTCAGTCCATTTCTCCCAAGGAAACTTTTATTGTTTGATTATTTAAAATTGTAATAGAAGTATATATACATCTACACAAGAGAATTTGTGAAATTATGACTTTGGATCTCAGTGTAGATATATCTATTTGGATTTCCTCTAATACAAGAAGATATTTGTAACTAAACATTGGGAAAGTTTACACAAATGGAAATTATTCTTTCACTATTTCATTATTCTTCAATACGACCTAAAATGAAATGTGATTATGAAGCATTGAGTGATAAATAATCTTGGCCCTGGGTGGTAAAAATTAATTTTAGAATTCAAAATATAAAAAAGCAATACAATTTACATGTTCAAAATCTTGCCGGAATGGTGTAAAAAAAAAATCGACATTGATTATAAAATAACTATTGAGGTATTGCTAATGGGTATTCCTTGGACTGTCATAGAAGTAAAACTCGTTCATTCCTAGTATGGGTATAAAGAATAGTGTACATACATCATTTTTACATCCCAACACTTATTACCCATAAATCTGTATGATTTAGAACAAATACACATTTTCTGGCAAAATTTGTCGTATTTTAGGTGTCATGACCCTTGTACTTTTTTTCCCAATATAATAGAAATAATGATGTGTTCTTATACTAAAAAGTGAAAACATATATTAGTCCCATAGGTGATTCTTTGCTTTAAAAACATAATATTTTGACATATTTAGAGCCCAGCTGATACATACATGGAATATATAAAGCAACAGTAACACACAGGCTGGTAGGTATTGTTACCAATATTGTCTTGGAAACAGGAGTTGCAACATTTCTTGTATATTTTTCTCGGCCTCTCACACTGTCAGCTTCCCCAGGGAAGTTACATGTTTTTTCCAAAATCTGAAGAATGACAGAGCGTGTGTATATTGACAACATATGTTGTTACAAGTAATGCCCCTCTTACACAGCCTCTATTTAGTTGCCTGGCAACCTCCCACATGGCTCAATTTGATATGGTTTAGTCCTCAAACCCCGGCTTTATTTTGCATTATTGTTAGGCCCCCTAGGGTGTTCAGGTATGACACGGAAAGTGCTCCCTCTTTCACAAGCAGCCAAAGTGGTAGAACATCTTCCACTGCTCCCTCAGAAAGGGAAATCCTTTTAACCCTGCCCCTCAGAGAGGGCACTTCCAACATAGCCGGACACCTTCCTTGATCAAGCAATTCTCTCACATGTGGACATCTGCTATTACACTCCACATACAAGAACTTATATTACTCTCTATAACTGTTATAACTCCCTCAAGAAAAGTAATAGAAAAAGAAGGACTTTGTGTGCTTTAAAAGGGGACGAGTTTAGTATACAAGGACTTATCACATGCCACATATGAGCCTGGGTCCAGAATAGACATCCTTCTATTTTTCAATATAAAACACTTTTTTGCTAAATAAAACTTGCGTTGGCCGGGAATCGAACCCGGTCAACTGCTTGAAGGCAGCATGCTCATCCACTATACCACCAAAGCATAGTGCTGTTTAGTGTCTGTATTGCAGCAATTCAGTGCAGGAATAAAGTGCTGGGACTATATATCAAGAAACTCTTTCTTTCTCTGTTCAATGTACCAGATACAATTACCATTACCCCACATGATACAATGGTTATAATATATAATCAGCAACCCCGTGGACTAATGGATAAGGCCACTGGACCCCGAAGCCAGGATTGTGGGTTCTCAAGTCTCATCGGGGGGTTACATTTCATCCACAAATACGTTAGTTTTTATTTCAAAAAACATATTCAGTTGTGTGTTACTTATCATTAATAAATTAGGCAAACCTTCCAAAATGTTCTCATACAAGACCAAGGCAATCTGACGTATTACCCATGTGCAGACAGGAATGCAGGATCTTTAATCACGACATCATGTAGTTCTCGTTGACACGGCTAAACGCGACATCATTTGACGCAGCGTGGCCTTTTTAACTGGAGTGCTATGGGGGGAAAAGATGAATTTATAGAAGAAGACGGAGAAGATGGGAGACGCCAGGGGACCTGCCGCAGTGGTAAGCAGTCGACAGCAGGCAAATGCAGTCGCCCGTGACAAACCGGTCGAGTGCAATTGTCGACCCCTGGCTATTGGTAACCAAGGAAACTTAAAACAGGTATCATGCCATTGCTCTGGGGTAGTACTAACCACAGCTACAGGAACACTCATGCACCTTCGCATCACATTCCAAAAAACATTATAAAAACAAAATGCCAGAATCATCTAAAGCAAAGAATTCTCACTGAAGAAATCTGATGCCCTGTTATACACTTTTTCAATGTTTCTTCCTTGAGTCATATCTTTCTATTTTATCTGTGTTATCTTTCTTATAAAACACAATTTTGACATATTTAGAGCCAGCTGACTACGTACACTGTATAGTATAATGACAACAGTACCACCATGTGGTAGGATTGTTACCAATGATTGTCCTGGAAAGGATTGCAATTTCTGTATATTTTTCTTGCTCTCACACTGTCAGCATTCACCCAGGGAAGTACTGTTTTTTCCAAGCTCTGAAGAAGGCCAGAGCTGTTATATTGCAACATAGGTGTTACAGTAATTCCCTTTACACAGCATCTAGTCAGTAACCCGTGGAACCTACCCAATGCTCATATGGAGTATGTTTTGTCCTCTCCCCTGCTTTATCTGCATAATTTATGCACCTTAATGTGATCCTGTCTGACAGGAAAGTGTGTCCCTCTTTCAACAAGCAGCCAAAGTGAGTAAAAACTCTTTCCACTGCTCCCTCAGAAAGGAAATCCTTTTAACCTTCCCCTTAGAGAGGCACTTCCATCATAGCACGACACCTTCTCTCTCAAGCAATTCTCCTCACAAAGGGACACTCCACTATTACATTCCATATACAAGAACTTATATACTCCACTTATAAGTGTTATAACTCCCTCAATAAAGTTGAGAAAAGAGAAGGATCTTGGTGTGCTTTAAAAGGGAAGGAGTTAAGCTACATGGGACTTACTCACATGCCACATATGAGCCTGGGTCCAGAATAGATATCCTTTATTTTCAATTAAAACTCTTTTTTGCTAAATTAAATTTGCATGGCCAGCAATCGAACCCAGTACACTACTTGGAAGGCAGCTAGGGTCAATCACTATACCACCAACGCATAGTTGCTGTCTTGTTGTGATTGCAGGCAATTCAGTGCAGGAATATAGTGCTGGACATTTATCAGAAATCTATCTTCTCTGTTCAATTTACCAGATACAATTACCATTACCCCGCATGATACAATGGTATAAATATTTATAATAGCAGCCCCAGTGGCCTAATGGACAAGGCACTGGCCTCTGAAGCCAGGGATGTGGTTTCAAGTCCACATCTGGGGGGGGTGGTTACATTTCATCCACAAAAAGTTCGTTTTTTATTCAAATTCATATTCAGTCCCGGTGTTACTTATCATTAATAAATTAGGCAACAATTCCAAATATGTTTCATACAGACCAAGCAATCTGACGTTATTTTACCCAGGTGCGCAGACAGGATTGCAGGATGTTATTCAAAAGCATGGTGCGGCCTCCCTCTGTTTCTCCCATACAAATTAATCTTACCCCGCAGCTCCAGTTAAAATGGCTGCGTGGTCATCAAATGGCAATGGGACGCGGTGATGTCATGAAGTCACGCAGCATCGTGTAACGTAGTTCCACATGACGTCACGACATCATGTAGCTTTTCGATGCCACGGCAACGCAACGTCATTTGACGCAGCGTGGCCATTTTAATTGGAGCTGCAGGGGGAAAAGATGAATTTGTAGAAGAAGACGAAGAAGACTGGGAGACGCCGGTTGACTCTGCCGCAAGTAAGCAGTCTGAAACCCAGTGACTTGGAAAGGCGCTTAACAACTATAAAAGTGCTCAAAAAAATAAAATTAAAAGTTTGTGAAACTGACGAATTCTCTCACCTTCCAGGGAATATGCACTGATTCCCTTACAACAGTTTAGGATCCAGGCAGGAAGGGAGCAGCATCATCAGGAACACCCAGAAAAAAATACCAAAACTCATCATAGTGTGGATGAAAAATAAATATATGTCAATATGTGAAACTTGGCTCTTTAGGTAACTACTTACAAAATGTAAGATATATAATAGCAGGTTTGTAATTGTGATGATCTTTGGACACCTCAGGTTTTTGGGCTGCAGCAAACAGCACATCATCAGATAGGGGTGGTGTCAGGCAAGATGTGTTTCAATTGGCAGCACGCTTCCACATCAGTCATATGCAATCATACAAAGATAAGGGAAACAATAGTGCTTACCAAATAACACAAAGTTTTATGTGAGACGAGCAGGAAATGTACTCACAATATATTAAATGAGAACATTCACATCATGGTATTCTTAGGAACCAGGGTATTGGATCTGCAGATGGAGAGATCTCAACTTCACTCGCTTCCTTGTCCTCACGAGGGTGCCCCCTGTCGGTGCCAGATGGATGGCGTTCTGTCGTCACTTCCTGGCTGGCGGTGACGACTCCCGGTGGGCGTGGTAGAGAGGAGAGTAGGGGAACGCCGGTCCAAAACTAGCTCCGTGAATACAGCGAAAATACTGAGAAAGCTGCGGCATGCATGAAAGCGTTGAGCTAAAGAAAAATTGGCAACAGTTAGCAGAGCCCAGCTGTATCTACCGTTTGGGAACTGTCTTTCTGCTGTATTCACGGAGGCATAGTTTTGGACCGGCGTTCCCCCTACTCTCCGCTCTACTCACGCCCAGGAAGTCGTCACCGCCAGGCCAGAAGTGGACGACAGACGCCATCATCTGGGCACCGGACGAGGGGCACCCCGTGGAGGACAGGAAGCGGAGTGAAGTGAGGGATCTCTCCATCTGCCGATCCAATACCCTGTTCCTAAAGATACCATGATGTGAATGTGCTCATTAAATATTGTGAGTACATTTCCTGCTCGTCTTCACGATAAAACTTTGTTTATTTGTATAAGCACTATTGTTCCCTTATCTTTGTATGATTGATATGACTGAATTGGGAAGCTGCTGCCAGAGTGAAAACATCATCTTGCTGACACCACCCCATTCTGATGTATGCTGCGTTTGCTGCAGCCCAAAAACCTGAGGGTCAAAGATCCATCAAAATTACAAACCTGCTATATATAGCTTAATTTTAAGTAGGGTACCTAAGAGCCAAGTTTCAATATTGACATATATTTATTTTTCATACCACACTATGATGAGTTTTGTATTTTTTTCTGGGTGTTCCTGATGATGCTTCTCCCTTCCTGCCTGGATCCTAAGCACTAGCAGTCGACAGCGGGACAAAATGCAGTCGCCCGTGGACAATCCGGTCGAGTGCATTTGTCGACCTCCTGGCTATAGTAACCAAGGAAAACTAAAACAGGTCATGCAGATTGCGCTGGGGAGTTCCTAACACAGCCTACAGGAACACTCTGCACCATTCGATCACATTCCAAAAAAAATTATAAAAACTCAAATGCCAAGATACTCATTCTAAAGGCAAAGAATTCTCACTGAAGAAATCTGAGCCCGGTTATACAACTTTTGTCATGTTTCCACTTCTTGAGTCATTTCTTTCTACTTTTATCGGTGTATACATTCTTTCATAGTACATATTAAAATAGTTGAAAAACAATACATTATAAAGCTCACAAAGTACAATGATTAAAGGATTGCATGGGGGAAAAAAATACCCAATACTGACACATTGTAACAATGTTTAAACTTGCCCACCAAGTGAACCTTCATTACTGACCATTCATTGTCTATATTTTTAAATGGACCCTTTTCTATTGAGAAAACATTTCTCCTTCTTTTAATTTGTTTGTAAAACTGGAAGTTAACCTTTCTTCTTTCTTAATTTCTTCAGTCCATTCTCCCAAGGAAAATCATTTCTTTTAGATATATTAAATTGTAATAGAAGTATATATACATCTCGAGAGTAGAATTTGGACATATGACTTGGATCTCATGTAGATATCCTATGGACTTTCCTCTAAAACAATAATATATTTAATAAAACATTGGGAAAGTTTACACAAGGAAATTATTCTTTCACTATTTCATTATTCTCAATACGACCTAAAATGAAATGTGATTATGAAAGTAGAGTGATTAATAATCTTGGCCTGGTGTGGTAAATAAATTAATTAAATTCAAAATAAAACAAGCAATAAAATTTTACATGTTCAAATCTTGCCAGAATGGTGTGTAAAAAAAATCAGGACATTGGAGATTATAAAATAATAAATGAGTATTTGTAGGGGTATTCCTAGCACTGTCATAGGAAGTTAAAAACTCTTTCATTTCTAGTATGAATATTAAAGAATTAGATGTACATACATCATTTGTACATCCACACCACTTATTTACACATAAATCTGGAGATTAGAACAAATACACATTTTCTGGCAAACTTTGTCGTATTCCTAGGATGTCACTACACCCTTGTACTTTTTTCCAATAGTATAGAAATAATAGACTGTTTGTTCTTTTTCCTAAAAAGTGAAAACATATTTAGTTCCATAGGTGATTCTTTGCTTTATTTAAACATAATATTTTGATATATTTAGAGCCCAGCCTGACTATTATACACTGGATATATAATGCAACAGTGCCACCATGTGGTAGGTATTGTGTACCAATATTGTCCTGGAACAGGATTGCATATTTTCTGTATATTTTTCTCGCTCTCACACACTGTCAGCTCTCCCAGGAGTTACATGTTTTTTTCCAAACTATGAAGAATCCAGAGCCGTGTATATTGCAACATAGTTGCTTACAAGTAATACCCTTACACAGTCTATTTAGTTGCCCTGGCAACCTCCCATGTCCATTTTGAGTATGTTTTAGTCCTCAACCCCTGCTTTATTTGCATATTGTTATGCCCCCTAGTGTGTTCCTGTCTGACAGGAAAGTGTGCCCTCTTTCAACAGCAGGCCAAGTGAGAGACACTACACATCTTCCACTGCTCCCTCAGAAAGGAAATCCTTTTAACCTTCCTCTCAGAGAGGCACTTCCACATAGCTGGACACCTTCCTCTGATCAAGCAATTCTCCTCACAAGGGACATCCACTATTACAATCCACATACAAGAACTTATATACACCTCTTATAACTGTTATAACTCCCTCAATAAAGTTGAAGAAAATAGGACTTTGTGTGCTTTAAAAGGGGACGAGTTTAGCTACATGGACTTACTCACATGCCACATATGAGCCTGGGTCCAGAATAGATATCCTTCTATTTTTCAATAAAACACTTTTTTGCTAAATAAAACTTGCGTTGGCCAGGAATCGAACCCGGGTCAACTGCTTGGAAAGCAGCTATGCTCACCACTATACCACCAACGCATAGTGCTGTAGTGTCTGTATTGCAGCAGTTCAGTGCAGGAATAAAGTGCTGGACTATATATCAAGAAACTCTTTCTTTCTCTGTTCAATTACCCAGATACAATTACCATTACCCCGCGAGATACAATGTTGTAATATATGTGACATCAGCCCCAGTGGCCTAATGGATAAGGCACTGGCCTCCTAAGCCAGGGATTGTGGGTTCAAGTCCCATCTGGGGTGGTTATATTTCATCAGCAAAACGTTAGTTTTTATTTCAAAACATATTCAGTCTGGTGTTACTTATCATTAATAAATTAGGCAACCATTCCAAATATGTTTTCATACAGACCAAGCAATCTGACGTATTTTACCCATGTGCAGACAGGAATGCAGGATCTTAATCACGACATCATGTAGCTACTCGTTGCCACGGCAACGCGACATCATTTGACGCAACGTGGCCTTTTTAACTGGAGCTGCATGGGGAAAAGATGAATTTATAGAAGAAGACGGAGAAGACTGGGAGACGCCAGGGGACTCTGCCGCAGGTAAGCAGTCGACAGCAGGCAAAATGCCATCGCCCGTGACAACCGGTCGAGTGCATTTGTCGACCCTTGGCTATAGGTAACCAAAGAAACCTTAAACAGGTCATGCAGATTGCGCTGGGAAGTTCCTAACACAGCCTACAGGAACACTCATGCACCATTCGCATCACGTTCCAAAAAAATTATAAAAACTAAATGCCAAGATATCATTCTAAAGCAAAGAATTCTCACCGAAGAAATCTAATGCCCTGTTATACACTTTTTTCAATGTTTCCACTTCTTGAGTCATTTCTTTCTACTTTTATCGGTGTATACGTTCTTTTCATAGTACATATTAAAAATAGTTGAAAAACAATACATAATAAAGCCTCACAAAGTACAATGATTAAAGGATGAATGGAAAAAAATTACCCAATACTGACACATTGTAACAGATTTTTTTAAACTTTGCCCACCAAGCTGAACCTGTCATTACTGACCATTCATGTTCTATCTTTTTAAATTTACCCTTTTCCTATTGAGAAACAATTTCTCCCTCTTTTAATTGTTTTTGTAAAACTGGAAGTTAACCTTCTTCTTTCTTAATTTCTTCAGTCCATTTCTCCCAAGGAAACTCATTTATTTTTGATATATTAAATTGTAATAGAAGTATATATACATCTCACAAGAGAATTTGTGACATATTGACTTGGATCTCATGTAGATATATTCCTATTGGATTTCCTCTAATACAATAATATATTTTAATAAAACATTGGGAAAGTTTACACATAGGAAATTATTCTTTCACTATTTCATTATTCTCAATACGACCTAAAATGAAATGTGATTATGAAAGCATGAGTGATAAATAATCTTGGCCTGGTGTGGTAAATAAATTAATTTAGAATTCAAATATAAACAAGCAATACAATTTACATGTTCAAATCTTGCCGGAATGGTGTAAAAAAAAAATCAGGACATTTGAGATTATAAAATAATAATTGAGTATTGCTAATGGGTATTCCTTGGACTGTCATAGGAAGTAAAACTCTTTCATTTCCTAGTATGGGTATTAAAGAATTAGTTGTACATACATCATTTTTACATCCCAACCACTTATTTACCCATAAATCTGTATGATTTAGAACAAATACACATTTTCTGGCAAACTTTGTCGTATTCTTAGGCTGTCATAGACCCTTGTACTTTTTTCCCAATAGTAATAGAAATAATAGACTGTTTGTTCTTTATACTAAAAAGTGAAAACATATTTAGTCCCATAGGTGATTCTTTGCTTTAAAACATAATATTTTGACATATTTAGAGCCCAGCTGATTACATACACTGGATATATAAAGCAACAGTACCACCAGGTGGTAGGTATTGTTACCAATATTGTCCTGGAACAGGATTGCACATTTTCTGTATATTTTTCTCGGCTCTCACACTGTCAGCTCTCCCCAGGGAAGTTACATGTTTTTTCCAAACTCTGAAGAAGACAGAGCTGTGTATATTGCAACATAGTTGTTACAAGTAATCCCCTTTACACAGCCTACATACATGCATACGCCCACATTAACGTACCAACTATGGGGAACCAGTAGCATGGTTATGTAAGCGAAAACTGTACGTTACAGTGAAGCACTACCCGCTTTTTTTCCACTTATGATGCATTTCTGGTACTGCAAATCAGCATACTACGTGCAGAACTGATGGTTATAACACGACCACCACGCCTGTGTCAATTCTCTATATTTACCCTGCTTTGTGCACTGCACGCTTCGGTAAAGGTAGGGAGCCGGTATAGCTGATCATGGACGTGCTGACAATGCGTGAGCTGGCCGTTAATGACTATTGGGCCATATTTACTTAGTCGCAGAGTGTACTTAAAGTGATGTGTCCTTAAACCGGGTATGCCTGTATACTGGATAATATAATGCAACATGTGCCACCAATGTAGGTATTGTTACCAATATGTCCTGGAACAGGATTGCATATTTTCTGATATTTTTGCTCTCGGCTCTCACACTGTCAGCTCTCCCCAGGGAAGTTACATGTTTTTTTTCCAAAGCTCTGAAGAAGCCAGAGCTGTGTATATTGCACATAGTTGTTACAAATAATCCCTTTTACACAGCCTCTAGTCAGTTGCCCTGCCACCTCCCAATGCTCATATTTGAGTATGTTTTAGTCCCTCTCCCGCCTCTTTAATCTGCATATTGTTATGCCCCTTATGTGTTCCTGTCTGACAGGAAAGGTGCTCCCTCTTTTCAACAAGCAGCCAAAGCTGAGTTAGACACATCTACACATAGGAAATTATTCTTTCACTATTTCATTATTCTCAATACGACCTAAAATGAAATGTGATTATGAAAGCATGAGTGATAAATAATCTTGGCCTGGTGTGGTAAATAAATTAATTAGAATTCAAATATAAACAAGCAATAAAATTTACATGTTCAAATCTTGCCAGAATGGTGTAAAAAAAAATCAGGACATTGGAGATTATAAAATAATAAATGAGTATTGCTAATGGGTATTCCTAGCACTGTCATAGGAAGTAAAACTCTTTCATTTCCTAGTATGAATATTAAAGAATTAGTTGTACATACATCATTTTTACATCCCAACCACTTATTTACACATAAATCTGTATGATTTAGAACAAATACACATTTTCTGGCAAACTTTGTCGTATTCCTAGGATGTCATACACCCTTGTACTTTTTTCCCAATAGTAATAGAAATAATAGACTGTTTGTTCTTTTTCCTAAAAAGTGAAAACATATTTAGTTCCATAGGTGATTCTTTGCTTTAAAACATAATATTTTGATATATTTAGAGCCCAGCTGACTATATACACTGGATATATAATGCAACAGTGCCACCATGTGGTAGGTATTGTTACCAATATTGTCCTGGAACAGGATTGCATATTTTCTGTATATTTTTCTCTGCTCTCACACTGTCAGCTCTCCCCAGGGAAGTTACATGTTTTTTCCAAACTCTGAAGAAGCCAGAGCCGTGTATATTGCAACATAGTTGTTACAAGTAATACCCTTTACACAGCCTCTATTTAGTTGCCCTGGCAACCTCCCAATGCTCATATTTGAGTATGTTTTAGTCCTCAACCCCTGCTTTATTTGCATATTGTTATGCCCCCTAGTGTGTTCCTGTCTGACAGGAAAGTGTGCTCCCTCTTTTCAACAAGCAGCCAAAGTGAGTAGACACATCTTCCACTGCTCCCTCAGAAAGGAAATCCTTTTATCCTTCCCCTCAGAGAGGCACTTCCACATAGCCGGACACATTCCTCTGATCAAGCAATTCTCCTCACATGGGACATCTGCTATTACAATCCACATACAAGAACTTATATACTCCTCTAAACCGTATAACTCGCAGTGTCAATAAAGTTGAAGAAAATAGAAGGACTTTGTGTAGCTTTAAAAGGGGAGGATGTTTAAGCTACATGGACTATCCTCACATAGCCACATATGAGCCTGGGTCCAGAATAGACATCCTTCTATTTTTCAATATTAGAGATAAAACCACTTTTTCTGTCTAAAAAAACTTGCGTTGGCCGGGAATCGAACCCGGGTCAATTGCTTGGAAGGCAGCTATGCTCACCACTATACCACCAACGCATATTGCTGTGTTCTGTAGTGCAGCAATACAGTGCTGGAATATAGTGCAGGAATATAGTGCAGGAATATAGTGCTGGACTATTTATCAAGAAACTCTATCTTTCTCTATTCAATTACCCAGATACAATTACCATTACCCCACATGATACAATGGTATAATACTTTTAATATCATCCCCAGTGGCCTAATGGATAAGGCACTGGCCTCCTAAGCCAGGGATTGTGGGTTCAAGTCCCACCTGGGGTGGTTACATTTCATCCACAAAACGTTTGATTTTATTTCAAAACATATTCAGTCCGGTGTTAGTTATCATTAGTAAATTAGGCAACAATTCCAAATATGTTTTCATACAGACCAAGCAATCTGACGTATTTTACCCAGGTGCAGACAGGATTGCAGGATGTCATTCAAAAGCATGGTGCGGCCTCCTGTGTCTTCTCCCATACAAATTAATCTTTACCCCTGCAGCTCCAGTTAAAATGGCTGCGTGGCATCAAATGGCAATGGGACGCGGTGATGTCATGAAGTCACGCGGCATTGTGTAACGTAGTTCCACATGACGTCACGACATCATGTAGCTTTTCGTTGCCAC